>JBBDGP010000366.1:0-582500 GCA_037952835.1 Lithobates septentrionalis | reverse complement strand
AACAAGCAAGCAGCCAGGGAAGTTGCAAAAAATATGAACTGGCATCTTCAATAAAGGTTTCAGTTTAGTGCCTCACTAGACAAAGAGGACAATGCCCCCTTATCTGCATCTTTATAAACAAGTGAGCAGAAAAAATTATCACATTTCTATCCTTGCAGGTTTACTGTAAAACAGGGGTGAGCAGGCAAGGCTTGGACTATACATTTTACCATGCGGGGGGAATAGACTAATCTTTCTGACATCCAAGCTTTCCAAACATGAGATTACTGCCCTCATGCCAAAAATCACTTTCCCTGTAAGGTCATCCAAATGCATCATCCTATTAGGACACCTTACATTAGTAGTGCCAATTAATCAGCCTTGCACTTCTTACCACCCAGTGGTGTCCAAAGGAGGAAATCTATATACTGGATAATAACAGTTCTAAGACAAAGTTAAGAATCAGAAAATGTCCTAGCTGATACATTTTATGGCTTCCTGTGCCTGTCTGGCCACTCAGGGTGCAGATGGTGGATGGATGTTGCTATTGCACAAGAACTCCCCCAAAATGGTGACAAAAGGATATTACAGAGGCAAATATTGGATATTCAGTGTATATTTTCATATGTCCAGTGCACGATAACTTTCCATTGGAATATTTGCACACTTTATTTAGTGTTGTAGATGCTTGGGTCCAATTTGTGCGATGTAAAAAAAGGTCAAGTTTCTAGCTGGCTTCAGCTGTGGTAATCTGCTCTACTGTTAAATTTACAGTATCCCCCAGTAGAGAAGGGAGTCTGTTCTTTTAGATGACAAGTTTCTATGGCACCAACAAGGAGAAGTCATGTTTATGGCTGCTAAAAATGCCATTCAAAAAAATGAATAGTTTGGGCTGCTTGGTGTGCCCTTTAGAGCTACATTTTCACTTTGCAAGCCTAATGACTTCAAGTCAACAAAATCATACACACAGTGCCTTGAAAAAATATTGATAACCCTTGAAATTTTCCACATTTTGTAATTTTACAACCAAAAACGTAAATGTATTTTATTCGGATTTTATGTGATAGATCAACACAAAGTGGCACATAATCGTGAAGTCGAAGGAAAATGATAAATGGTTTTCAACATTTTTTTTTTTACAAATAAATTTGTGAAAAGTGTGGCGTGCATTTGTATTCAGCCCCTTTACTCTGATACCTCTAACTAAAACCAATTGCAATTAGAAGTCACCCATTGGAGTATCCTCTTCATGTTTAGGGTCCACTCCCTCGGACCTGTACAGCACCCTGCAGGAATGCCTTAGCGCTGTGGTGTCCAGGATTCTACTTCGCAGGGTCCAGCACCCGGAGGTAGCATTACAGGCAAAACCTCGCAGGATCTTGAGTCTTCTTTGCGAGGCTCGGGTACCATTTATCTAAGCATATAGAGCCTGTGTTAAATGGATCCGGTCAATCCCTTGATTCATTTAAGAACCATTTGTGGGACTAGAAACCTGGAGCTCAGAGAGCTCAAGCAAATGTGCCCATCCACCTTGCAGACACTGGTAAAAAACTGATGGACTTCCTGTATGGGAGGGGTTATAAAGGGAATCACTTCCTGTCTAAGACTGTCTACCAGTGTCCATTCACTTAGAGATGGCGTATAATCCAGTAGGTAATGAAAATTAGCCCAACTGTGTCCCATGGTGCATGAAAAAAAAAAAAGGTTTTCAAAATTTTTACAAATAAAAAAAGTAAGAAAAGTGTACCGTGCGTTTGTATTCAGCCACCTTTACTCCGATACCCCTACCTAAAATCTAGTGGAACCAATTGCCTTCAGAAATCACCCAATTAGAAAATATAATTAGCCTGTGTGTAATTTAATCTCAGTACAGGCAGTCCCCGAGTTACGAACACAATAAGGACTGTAGGTTTGTTTGTAAGTTGTAACTTCCGGTCGGAACACTGCATTCGTAAGTGTTCTTAAGTGTAACTTCCGCCTGTGCATAGATGTGGGATGTTCCGGGCACTTGTCATGTTATCTGGGGCGTAGTACGGCAGTGTGGGATGTGTCCGGAGGTGCTCTAAAAAGGAATCCAGGACCAGCATGGAGCACAATTGGCCAGCATTTGAGGCCGTTCATAAGTAGGAGTCGTTAGTAACTCTGGGACTTCCTGTATAAATATAGCTGTTCTGTCTGTGAAGCCCTCAGAGGTTTGTTAGAGAACCTTAGTGAACAGCATCATGAAGGCCAAGGAACACACCAGACAGGTCAGGGATAAAGTTGGAGAAGTTTAAACCAGGGTTAGGTTATAAAAAATATCCCAAGCTTTGAACATCTCACAGAGCACTGTTCAAGCTATCAGCCAAAAATGGAAAGAATATGGCACAACTGCAGACCTACCATGTCATGGCCGTCCACCTAAACTGACAGGCCGGGCAAGGAGAGCATTAATAAGAGAAGCAGCCAAGAGGTCCATGGTAACTCTCGAGGAGCTGCAGAGATCCACAGCTCAGGTCGGAGAATCTGTTCACAGGACAACTGCACTCCACAAATCTGGATTTTTTGGAAGTGGCAAGAAGAAAGCCATTGTTGAAAGAAAGCCATAAAAAGTCCCATTTGTAGTTTGCAAGAAGCTAGGTGGGAGACACAGCAAATATGTAGAAGGTGGTTCTCCGGTCACGAGACCAAAATTTAACTTTTTGGCCTAAACGCAAAACACTATGTGTGGCCAAAAATGAACACCGCACATCCCCCTGAACACACCATCCCCACTGCAAAATATAGTGGTGACAGCATCATGTTGTGGGGATGCTTTTCTTCAGCAGGAACTGGGAAGCTGGTCAGAGTTGATGGGAAGATGGATGAAGACAAATACAGGGCAATCGTAGAAGAAAACCTGAGCTACAATGGAATGGTTTAGATAAATACAAATTCATGTGTTAGAAAGGTACAGCCAAAGTTCAGACCTAAATTCAATTGAGAATCTGTGGCAAGACTTGAAAATTGCTGTTCACAGACACACTTCATCCAATCTGACAGCTTAAACTATTTTTCAAAGAATAGGCAAAAATGTCACTCTCTAGATGTGCAAAGCTAGTAGAGACATACTCAAAAGACTTGCAGCTGTATTTCCATTGAAAGGTGGTTCTACAAAAGTATTGACTCAGGGGGGGCCAAATACAAATGCACGCCACACTTCACAGATTTGTAAAAAAATGTTGAAAACCATTTATCATTTTTCTTCCGCTTCACAATTATGTGCCACTCTGTTTTGGTCTATTACATAAAAGCCCAATAAGATACTGGAGCTGCACGAATAATCATTAAGAAGCGAGATCTTGATTCTTTCCCCCTCACGATCTTAATGCATTTTTCTGATTCTTTGCAGAGTTCCCTGCTCAAGCCGACAGCTATATAAATATAACAAAAAAACAAAAACACACAAGACAAACAAACCACACACACATACCAGGCAGTCTGCAAAGTTTCACAACATTCCTCAACAGGCTGAGCTAACTATAAACATTGTAACCTTTTGTTCTTTAGATCAAAGGAATGAGCTTTGGTCTGCAAATGGGGTCAGTTTAACCACTTAAAGACTAAACCTTTTTCTGACACTTGGTTTCAAGTTAAAAACATTTTATTTATTTTTTTATAGAAAATTACATAGAAACCAAAAATGACATTATATTATAATTTTTTTTTGCAGAGACCCTAGAGAATAAAATGGTGGTTGTTGCAATATTTTGTACAATGCTATATTTGCACAGCGGTCTTTCAAATGCAATTTTTTGGGGGAAAAAAAACAAAACACAACTTTAATTAAAAAACTAAAAATAAAAAAACAGTAAAAGTTAGCCCATTTTTTTGTAGAATGTGAAAGATGGTGGTACGCCCCGAAAATTTTGATCTTTATTCTAAGCAACAAAATTGTGATTCTCATTTCCCAGAATCTTGCAGTTCTATAAAATACATTTACATATTTGGTTATAACATTACAAAATGTGGAAAATGTCAAGGGGTATGAATACTTTTTCAAGGCACTGTACATCTACACACACACCTGGTAAAATAAGTATTGGACACGTCACCATTTTTCTAGGTAAATATACACTGGTGATCAAAATTAGAGAATTTATGAACACTTGATTTTTTTCATGTGATTTGATGTAATTTTTTTGTGGCTATACTATGCTAATAGAACAGGGTTTTTCAAAATAACCAAGGCACTTCAACAAAAAACACCTTTATTTTGTAGCAAGCAATGATCAAAATTAGAGAACCGCAATGACTCTAGCACTGAGAAAGATTGCAACTAAAATTTCTGAAGGTTACAATTAGTAGGAAGTGTACAAGCCCTTGCTTTGAATGACTTCAGCACATCTGCGGCCACAGATGTGATTTTTGTTCCACTCTTCTTCCACAGTTCGGTGACTGTAGTGGGTTATTTGGCCATAACTTTGTTGCCAAGGATTTTCCAGAGGTTTTCTATTGGGTTTAGATCAGGACTCTGGGCTGGCCATTTCATTATTTCAAGGTTTTCAGCTTCAAGGAACGGCTTTACCCCTTTTGCTGTGTGACGGGGGCATTGTTGTGCATGAAAATTGCTGGCTGATTGGGTGATGAACACAGGGAAGGAACTGCATGTTGTCGAAGAAGGTTCTGATAAACATTTGCATTCACTCTGCCATGTAGCTGTATAAGAGGCCCAACTCCTGCTGCAGAAGACATCCCCCAAACCATGATGCTTCCTCCTCCACCTTTCACTGTCATCTTTACACACTGTGGGTTCAGTCTTTTCTCCAGTTTGACAACGAAGATAATGTTTCCAATTGGACCCAAATAAAAGCTTTTCATCACTTAAGTGAACTTTGGACCAGTTCTCCTCTGTCCATACAACATGCTCCTCAGCAAAGGTTAGTCTAGCCTTTTGATTCTGCCAATGAGGTTTGGTCACAGCAGAGTGGGCTTTCAGTCCAAATTCTTACACGGCGAGACACGGTATAACAAGACAGATCCTTACTTGGTTCAGTGCGGAACTGGCGAGCAATCACAGCTGCAGTATTGCACTGATTGCCCATTGAGATTCTGTGCATTATACTGTCCCCTCTTCCATTTGTCTTTCGTGGACGACCAGCCTTCTTGGGGGACTTGGGCGTTGTAAAGAATATTTGAGAAATCACAGATTTGGAATGACAAACTTTTCTTGCTATGGTTGAAGGGTCATCCCTTTGGCCTTCATCTGGACAACCTGCTGCTGGAGGGTTTCAGTCACTTTAGAATGGCTCACAATCTTGCAGTCAGTGAAAACTGGAAAGTTAGGCTGCCAGTTAAATAGGCAAGGTGCCAGATTAACAACAATAACTGGGAGGTATCTGAAAGTGTTCTCTAAATTTGATCAACGTTCTTTTTCAAATCTCACTGAAGTTTTTTTTATTCTGTGCTTCAAAATATTTGTAACTCATAAAATATGCTTAATAAAACTACTTTTTTTCTCCTGCTTAGATCATTTCAAATAGGACTAAGCAGTGACCCTGAAACTTAGGAAATTGTAGGTTGTTCTCTAATTTTGATCAAGTGCATTTCTAAAGATGCTATTGACATAACATTTTCACCACGTTTCGGTAACAACCCATGCAAACCATGCATACAAATAAACTTAATTTCTGAACTTATTTGTTTTGGTTATGTGTAATAAAATGGAATGACAGGGAAAAAGTATGAGGAAAGGGAGGTGCAAAAAGGAATGGAAGCCAAGACACCAGCTGTAATTAGGAAGCAATCCTACCCCTTGTCAGTGCAAATGAGTATCAGCTGGTTCAGTTTCAACTGATGGCCTATAAGAAGGTGTCTCATTACCAAGTTGTCACATTAAACATCTCATGATGGGTAAAAGCAAAGAGCTCTCTCAAGACCTTCGCAACCTTATTGTTGCAAAACATACATGTGGCATTAGTTACAGGATTTCTAAACCTTTGAATGTACCAGTGAACACTGTTGGGACCATAATCCAGAAGTGTAAAGAACATAATTTCGCCATAAACCGGCCACCGCCAAGTGCCCCTTGCAAGATTTCTGACAGAGGAGTGAAATTAAGTCTCAGTGGGGGATCGCGCTCCTCTTTCCTCAGCTTGACCAGTACCTGGCGCCTTCCCATTGCTAATCAGGGGAGGGTGCCTAACTGCAGATTCACTTTTAATGTTTATTGCTATGTATATGGCTGTACTTTTTCAATGACTGTTACTCTCTGCATCTGGCATTGTTCTATGGATACTAATGTACAACTGTTAACCCGCTTTTTCTGTTAAAACTCAATGAAAATCTATTGAACCAAAAATTGTCCAAGAGCAGAGGACCACTTGTGGAGAGCTTCAGTAAGATCTGGAATTAGCAGGTACAATTGTTTCAAAGAAAACGATTAGGCTACTTTCACACTGAAGGGCTATATCGCTAAAAATAGCACTTGCAAAGCGCCTTTCCTGTCATTCCAGTGTAAAAGCCCGAGTGCTTTCACACTGGAGTGGTACGCTGGCAGGACGCTAAAAAAAGTCCTGCAAGCAGAATCTTTGAGGCACTTTAGAAGTGGTGTATACACCGCTTCTGAAGCGCCCCTGCCTATTGAAATCAATGGGCAGTGCTGCCGAAGCACCGGCAAAGCCCTTTTTCGGCCGCTAGCGGGGTTAAAAGCTCCCCGCTAGCGTCCAAAAAGTGCCACTAAAAATAGCAGCGCTTTACCGCTGATGTCCCCAACATCCCAGTATGAAAATGCTCACTCAACCGCCATGGCCTCTATGCACGCTCACCACGCAAGACTCCATTGCTGAAAAAAAGCGTGTTGAAGCTCGTTTAAAGTTTGCTGCACAACATTTAGACAAGCCTGTGACATACTGGGAGAACATAGTCTGGTCAGAAGAGACCAAAATTTAACTCTTTGGATGCCATAATACAGGGCTTGACAAATTTGCTTGGAATCTAGGAGCCAGCTAAAAAAGTTAGGAGCCAGATTTTTTTTTAAACGACCGACAAAGCTTTATTTTCAATATAAAAAAATAACTAATCTTAAATTTACACAGAAAGACCGCCCCGCTAGCGGCCGAATAGCGCCACTAAAACGGCGCCGATTTACCGCCGACGCTCCCGTGACTCGGTGTGAAAGCGCTTTAAGGGTCCGATCAGGTCCGCCTGAAAAATGGACAGGCGAACCTGATCAGACAGCCCGTGGGAAAGGGGCCAAGCAGGGAGATAACAAATATACTTTAAAAATATAAATAAATAAAAATAAAAGCGATTACGAAAAAAATAAAAATAAAAAAAAGCTATCCTCACACTCACTTTCTTCTCTTCTTCACTTTGGGAAGGAGATGGGCGGGTAGTGAAAACAGGCAGGTATCGCAGCGCTGCCTCCATTAGCATTGCATTAGCATTGCTGGTTGTAATACCAACGGCCACCACAAGATGGCGCCAGATTCCAGAAGGACCGAAGAAGGCCGCAAAGCCGCGGCCTCAATTACCGGCCAGCGCGGCCCGACGCGATCGCAGGGGGGGGGGGGGGTCGGAGTCCGCACAGAGACAGGATACCCCCAGCTGTGCCGCCCCAGGCGCCAGGTCGCTAATTCTAGTCGCAAATGCGACCTGGCGCCCGGGGTTTGTCGAGCCCTGCCATAATACAATGTTTGGAGGTCAAATGGCACTGCACATCAGCCCAAAAACAACATAACAGTGAAGTTTGGAGGTGGGAACATCTTGTGTGGGGCTGTTTTCCAGCATACGGTACTGACAAACTTAATTCCGTTGAAGGAAGGATGGATGGATGGAAACATGTACCAAGACACTCTTGCTAAAAATCTGCTGCCATCTACCAAGATGAAGATGTAATGAGGGTGGACATTTCAGCAAGAAAATGATCCTAAACACAAAGTCAAGGAAACTCTCAATTGGTTTCAAACAAAAAAAATAAAGCTGCTAGAATGGCCCAGCCAATCACCTGACTTAAATCCAATCGAAAATCTATGTAAAGAAATAACAAAGATCAGAGTTCATAGACGAGGCCCACGGAACCTTCAAGATTTGAAGACTGTGTGGAAGAATGGGCCAAAAACAACACCTGAGTAATACATGCGACTCGTTTCTCCATATGGGTGGTGTCTTGAAGCCGTCATTACCAAGGGATTTTGTACGTATTAGTATTAAATAAATTTCAGTTAGCGTGTTTAATACTTTGTTCCTGTGTCATTCCATGTTATTATTACACATAACTTAATTTCTGAACGTTTTTTCTTTTGGTCTCTTTGAATGTATGGATTGCATGGGTTGTTACTGACATGTGGTGAAAATTTAATGTCAATAGCAGCTTTAGAAATTGAATTTACCTAGAAAAATGGTGACATGTTCAATACTTTTTTTATTATATATATGTATATATATAAATATATATATATATATATATATATATATATATATATATATATATATATATATATATATATATGCAAAGAGGGTTTTTTTTTGTTTTCTTGTTTTTCTTGTTTTCCTAAAAAATTTGCATTGGAAAAACTGCAAAAAAAAAAAAAAAAAAAAAAAAAAAAAATTGCTATTGGATGTATTAAAAAATATATAAAAATGGATGAAAAAAAAAAAAAAACGAAAAAAAAACAAACTGATAAGACTGATGCAAACTGCATCTGTTTTTTCTTTGAAAAAGCGTGACTTAAAGCAGAGTTCCACTTTAAGGTCTCCTCACCCCCTTACATGCCACATTTGGCATGACACCTTTTTTTTGGGGGGGGGGGGGGGTTTGTGACCGGTACTCGAGCGGAAGTTCTCTCCTCCTCCCTTCCTGCAATCTTGTGGGACACGTCACAGGTCCCTGAAGATTGCCCGGCCATTGAAGAGATGCAGCACGACTCGCACATGCGAAGTGTGTACCCGGCTGTGAAGTTGGAAGCTGTCGCAGCCGGGTGCCCACACTTGTGATGCTGGCACCGGGGAGAGAACCAAGGGTTTGGGTGGCCGCATTGCTGGATCATGGGACAGGTGATTGTGTTTATTTAAAGTCAGCAGCTACACTTTTTGTAGCTGCTGACTTTTAATAAACACAAAAACGGCTGGAACTTCGCTTTAACTAATGAAACAAACGGTCCACATGTGTGAAAGGGGCCTAACATTGCTTTCAAGTGCAGTTCTATACTGCATTCTATACTGCCATGAACAGGGTCCTCCTCATCCTCTTGTCAAAGAAGTGAATTGTAACAATACGGTCTCCCTTTATTTTGTAAAGTGCTACACAAACTGTTGGCACCATATAAATTCTGTATTCACTTTTTTTGAAATCCCAATAAACTAGGCCAGTGATGGCGAAGCTTGTTTTGGAACTACATTTCCCATGATGCTCATGCACTCTGCAGTGTAGTTGAGCATCATGGGAAATGTAGTTCCAAAACAGCTGGGGTGCCAAAGTTTGCCATCACTGAACTAGGCATAGGGCTCGTCAAAGACTTTCCATGCTAATTGTGTGTGAGCTGCTATTAACTTTCCTACCTAAACTACCTGTTGAAATGCTGTTTTGGAGGGATGAAAGATGCTGTAGTTTAAAAGCTGTAGGGGTACTGTACACGTATAAACCCACGAAGAACCATTCCCATTGTCCCTTACTCAAAAAGAGTAGTCAGTAAATGCTTGGATTGCCATTATGTCAGATTTAGCTAAAGCACCAAGTTTGTTGTAGACATCTGTGTGTGCTGCAATGAATGCTTTGGCACTCTGGTACAGTGTGTCTCAACCTTTTTTTAGTCAAGGCACCCATTTAAATTATGGACAGGCTCAAGGCACCCCATTCAAATATGTATATAAAAAAAAAAAGAAAAAAAAAAGTTTCATATAATTTTACATTACACAGCAACAGCCACACACAGGATACCCAACATTAGAGGCGATTTATTTATCTAAAACAAATACACCTTTGCACATTGGCACTGACTAGTATTCCAGCTTATCGCTTTTTCCTCAGTTTCGCTCGATCACTCAGCTAATCTGACCCCAATGATGATGGAGTGGATCAGGGGAGGGGCAAATAACGATGCTTTACAGCTGTCCAACATCCTCCTCATCAACTGATGTTATTGGTTGTTATGATGCCAGCAGCTAGAAGGTAGCAATGGTGAACAATGAAAACCTGGCACCCACTGGCCTGTATACAATTTCTGGGCAAATTTAGGTAATTTGCCAAGACACCCCTGAAGAAACCTGAAGGTACCCCAGAATGTTGAAAAAGGCTGCCCCAGTGTGCAGACAGCTTAAAACTTTACTATTTTCAAGTTGCAAACAGTCTTCTAGCATTGACACAAGGACACTTTCTGCAGGCCTAAACACATTCTCTGCTTTACAGATCACTAGAGGGGGTATTTACATATCTACACAAAACAATAATTTGAATATGGGACAGCAAAAAAAAAACCAAACAAAAAAACAAAAAAAAACACACTTTCTAGTGTGACAACGTAAAATGTTACTTAAAATAGTTACTCTTAAAATGTGTGTGTCACACACGCACAAGTGTAGTATATTTTCTACTTACCACTGTAAGGTTGCGAATATCTTCCATCACTCTTGGCCAAAACGACTGCAAGCTTTGCTGTGCATCAGAGTTCCCTGCACCAAACCCCCCATCTGTAGACATGTTTAGACCTGAGAAAAAGAAAACGGATCAAAAATCAAAGATTTAAAAAAAAAAAAAAAAAAAAAAAACTTAACTAAGTATTAAACTGCCAAAAGGTGCAGAATATCCACTGAGATTGCCTGGTATAACCAGCATTAACTAAATGGCCTGCACTACGCAGTTCTGCAGCCTCATGTTTATCTGCAATGCACTATAGAAAACCGAACAAAGGATTAATTGAGAGAGGGGCTCTCTGTGCATGAGTGAGAAAAATGTAGCACAAGGATCTCAAATAAACACGTGCAATAGTATATAGCAAGTAAGGACTCATTTACAGAAAGTTAACGACAGAGCAATGTGACAAGGCCTTGCATGTTCTCAAACATTTAAAAAAAAAAAAAAAAGAAGGAAAGCATTCTGTGAGAAACGCCACATTGCTGCAGATATTGGAACTCAGTGCTAAAAAAAGATCATCATTGTTTTAGGTAAAAAAAAAAAAATATATATATATATACACGCACACACACACACACACATATATATATACACATATACACACTATAGATATATATATATACATACATACACACACTCACTATCGGTTACCTGAAAACGATGCTAAATATTCACTTAAAAGCAGAGCCCTGTAGCAGACTTGCTTGTAGAGCAATTTAAAGCAATTGCAATGCTTTGATTTTCTTAAAATAAAATTATGTCATACTTAACTACACTGTGCAATAGTTTTGCACAGGGCAGCCCCAGTTCTCTTCTTTGGTCCCCTGTTGACATTCCTGGCTCTTCCTCTTCGGTGAGTGCCCCCATAGAAAGTCACTTTCTATAGTGACACTCATGTGGGCTCACTCCTGAGCCACCCTGTCTGCATCTATTGACACAGACAACGCAGCTCAGCTCCGCCCCAATGCTCCCTTGTCAGAGTTAGATTGACAGCAGGAGGAGCCAATGGATGCAGCATTAATCTGATGCTGCATCTTTCCCCCCACTGCCTCTACACTGAGAAATGAGCAAACACCGCTGATCACTCAGTTCTCCCCTCAGCTCGAACCCAAAAGTAGAAGTTCTGCCCTTTCGTCCTCCACCAAAAATAAATTAGCAGGTAATCCAAGTAAAGGTCTCCTCACCCCCTTCCCATCACAGGTCCTAGAATGCTGCGGGATCATTCACAAATTACAGAGCAGCTTGCACAGTGAGTAGCCAACTGTGCAGCCGCAAGGAGTTGCAGCTGGCTGCCCACAGTTAAGATGCTGGCACCGGGGACTGCAGATTGACTTAAGTGAGCAGAGCTGGATCCCTGGGAAGGCGAGTGTCTATTAAAAGTAAGCAGCTACATTTTTTGTAGATGCCGACTTGTCACATACCCGACTGAAGCTCCTCGTTAAACATGACTGGTCAATATGGTTCACACTTTTGCTTTCATAAAATAGATTGTTCATAAAAATCACCAACTAGTGTGTTTCCTAGACTGAGTTGAACAGCCTAGAGTTACTAAACATCTTCCATCCTGTTTTATTTGTAGCCACAAAAAAGTGGTCAGAGTCTAAATATATCATGTGTGTTCTCTTTCAAGTATTAACAAAACCTTTAAACAGCTCCTGACATATGCCAAGTGTACTTGCTGCTATGAATCATAGAGCATGCAGCTAAATTTGGCTCCACGCTGCGAGTTTTGGATTCTGCAGTTGTAAAACTGCAAGAAGTAAATCAGATCCCTGAACATTCAACACAGTGACTCAATCACAGCTTCCACTGGTCAGAAACAAAAACCGTATGGCGTACACTGTACTAGGAAGAATTAATCAATGAGTTATAAGTCTATAAAAGGAATTTTATTAAATGAAAAATACAACTGCATTAGGCTTGCCCCCTGGATTCATTCTATCAGCAATGGTAAAATAAAGACCAATTTTTATCTTGTGTCCTCCGCTATATGTGTGATAAAACGGTCTTTGGCTACACTCTATTTCAATAATTATCACCCTCATTCTTAGGTAGGTGTGTGTGTGTGTTCCCAACAATCCATATTTTTACTGGCAGCCAGAAAAAAAAGGCACTTTTTCCTGCCAGTAACGGTAAGAGGTTGCCAATAAAAAAAAAAATATGACTGTGACACTTGGCTCCAGAGCCAGCCGAGACCATCCAAGTGCCTGCTACAGTGTGTTCCGGCGGCGGCTCTGGCAGAAACAGTGCCAAAGCGGAGTGGCCGGAGCCTCGTCTGCAGGACTGTCAATGCTGTTTGGACTGGAGTGGACTGAAGGGACCACCTGGCACCAGGGCTGGTGCAAGGATTTTTGACACTCCAGGCAAAACCTCATTTTGCGCCCCCCCCCCGATGGCTCCACCCCTGAATCCACCCCCTTTGCCCAAGCATCAGTGTGCCAGGAGCCGGCACGAGAGGAAGCATGCAGCTGCAGTAGAGAGCACTGATCATAGCGGTGCACAGGGGATGTTTGCTTCTGTTCCATCAGGACATGTCCCCCAGTGTTGCACCTCTATAAAGGACACTACAGATCAGCTGCCCGAGTAACATGCAGCATAGGCATCCCGAGATGTGCACGCTTTATCCCAGCAGCATCCACGAGAGGTTAGAAAATTATTACAAAAAGGTATTTATAACACAGTTCCGAAAACATACATAGCGCAGAGACCGAGAGTAGGCAAACCAGCGACCAGGTGCCCTAGGCAGCAGTGTATTGTAGGTGGCCGCCTAGTGGTAGCACCGGCCCTGCCTGGCGCAGAGTGTGTCACTGACTCAGGAGGGGTAGTGTTGTGTCAGTGAGGTGTCATGTGCTGCTGAACACTGCTGTCCGTGTCACTGTAAGTCAAATTCCATGTATGTGTACCTGCCTATTCTAATTTCTTGCCCTCTCGAGTCCGGTCCCCAAACTTACTTGCTATATCGAAAACAAAATATGTTTTTTGCAGTAATATCTACCTTAAATCACATTGCTAATTGCATATTGCACTTGAAATTTGCAATTAAAAACGAATTTTGTAACTTTTGGAAATACCAGTAAATTCTGGGTGTCCCGTCAGTAAATTTCAAATTTGGTAGGTTGGCAACACTGGTGTGTGTAAATAAACATTTAAATACACTGCACTAGGACTCAAAGCACTATGGGTTAGCGACAGAAACTGCAAAGCAGAGGCAAGAAAACATGAAAAACCACAACTTTAAGCTGACACCCAGAAAATAAATGTGGATTTCACTTCATAGAAAAGCCATTTTAGAGACTTTTTTCCTAACATGTAAAAACCAATGCACAGAATTTTTGAAACTGATCAAACCCTACAATATCAAATGGTCAGCATCCATATGGGGGGGAGCCAATAAGACAGCACTCAAATTTTCCACACACCTACTGGCAAAATGCGAGTGGAAAATGAGGGCTGGCAAGTGTGGGCTGCCTCAGATCAAGAGGAGGGGCGGTCTCCCAGCAATCACCCCAGGGAAGAGAGGAGAGAAGAGAGAAGGCGGCCGAATCATCGCAGTAACAGCTTTCATTAGAAATGCCAAGTGTTCCCCACACTTGCTGTCACATACAGCCCTGCTTCCTGGCCCGGGTACTTTGACAGATCACCTGTCCAATGCGCACCAAAGTACCAGGGCCAGGAGGTGGGGCTGTATGCGACAGCGAGTGGCGGGAACACTCTGCAATTCAACTGAAAGCGGTTACAGCGATGTTCCTCGGCGCTCTAATGCCGGCAATACTCTTCCTCTCCTCTTCCTCTGCACAGGTGACGTGGCACTGATGGGGACAGGTCTAAGACAGGTATCTGCACCCACTTCCGGGAATAGACTCCCGCGGGAGTCACGCCCCCTCCCACACTTCCCCGCTGTCTCCTGGGAAAGACACAGGTCCCAAGAGATAGCGGGGACCATTGAGAAAGCGCAGCGCGACTCACGCATGCGCAATAGGGAATCGGGAAGTGAAGCCGCAACGCTTCACTTCCTGATTCCCTCACTGAGAATGGCGGCGGCAGCACCCGAGGATCCAGGGACGGTTCGGTCTCGGGTGCCGACATCGCTGGACCCCGGGACAGGTGAGTGACCTTATTTTAAAAGTCAGCAGCTGAAGTATTTGCAGCTGCTGACATCTAAAAAAAAAATTTTCGCTGGACTCCCGCTTTAAGGAGCCCTTATGGCCTATGGAATAAAATGTTGCAAGTTGCCACAGTTACCATTAGGTTAGCTACCAAATGGCTAAAACTTTTTTTTCTGAAACGGGTAGATATGGCTCTCAGATAGAAAGTGTCCCCCATGAAGATTTTTCCCTACTCAGATTCTTGCAATAGTCAAGTTGTGATTCTCTATTACCATGACTGCACCCTTTTCCCTTCCCCCAGTATCATAATGGAGATCTGTAAAAGAAATAAAAAAAAATTAACTAGATAGGGGAGAGCATGAGGTCAGACACTTGGGGGGCCTTCCAGCTTTGATTTACCTCGATGAGGTTATACTCACATTAAAAGGATAGGTTCACCTTTCATAACATGTTACACCCATAATCAGGGTGTAATACGTAACAGGTTATGAATGTACCTGCCCCTGCGCACCCCCTCTGCGAAAGCAGAAAAGGAATCTTCTCCCTGTGTCCACTGCCACAGTTCAAAAAAAAAAAAAAAAAAAGGACACCCACCCGGCCACGTCACTCATTCACAGTACGCTATGAATGGAAGACTACAAGGTCAAGCAGCCTTTGCGGCTTTTGACTTGAAATTTTCAATGACTTACCATGGTGCCGTGATCGCTGTGGTAGTTCAAGTCTTCCTGTTATTATTATTATACAGGATTTATATAGCGCCAACAGTTTACGCAGCGCTTTACAACATGAGGGCAGACAGTACACACAATATAAATCAATGCAGGAGGGATCAGAGCGCCCTGCTCGTTAGAGCTTACAATCTAGAACCTGTTAGAATGTATCGCCTTCTGTGTACGAGCAAGTCGATACACGGACAGATCTGCAGGAAATATGCACGGCACCAGCGATCGCCTGATTGCTGGTGCAATGCTTCACAGGCTCCTGCAACAAATATAAATGCACATTTTTTTTTACCTTCAAAAAAATTTGCATTCATTTAAAAATAAAAAGGAACTTCTCCTTTAAGAAAATTACATAAACTGGTAATCACCTAGAATTAAAGCCTGCACAATTACAATGATTTAAGAATAAAAAAATTCAGAAACTTGCATAAGCATAGTTGTGATGGCATTACCTTAAAACTATGCCTATTTAGATACGCACTTAAATCTAAAATTACCTTATCTAAGGAAATTAACTTGTGGCGATACTGATGCGCAATTCAAGAGCAGATTACTGCGAAGATTAGGCCTAATCTTGTGGAAATTGGTAGTGAAAAGTGCTACCAAAGCTGATCACTGTCAGCTTGGCTACTTAACAGACCAGTTCAGACACATACCACATCTGTTAGTGACTATGGTCCTCATAAGACAAAAAAAAAAAATTAATATGGTTCCTTTAAAGCATGTTATACAGCACAGGGCTTGTGTTGTGTAATTTCGCCCCCTGCATCACCTGAAATACCTGGCTGATCCTGCCCTCCCACTTGTAAACTGACCATGGTTTATCATGGCTGCTGAGCCCTGACACCGTGGTCAGTTTACATGACTCCGTCATTCGCAGCTCTCCAATGTCCTCTCCCTCCCTGCCTGTCAGCGGCGATCGCTCCCCAGCCCTCCCCTCCTGCTGGTAAAATAACTGAGTATGCGTTCTACAAACCCCTCTGTTATAGTAACTGATGTGCCCTAGTGAATTTTTGGGGGAAAAAAATAAGCCGCTATATACCTTATTTTATAGCGCTGCTTGGCACTCATGTGAGTGGCCGCCTTTCTCCTCTCCTCCTTCTGGCTGACGTTCTTGGCCCCGCCCGCTGTAGCCGTCAGATCTGGAGAAAAGAGGCAGCCACTCACGTGAGCGGAGCTATAAAATAAGGTACTATTTTTTTCAAAAGAAACATACAATGGGGCACATCAGTTACTATAAGAGGTGAGATTGTAGCACACACACACTCAGTGGCATAACCACTTTAAAGTAAGAGTCTAAAACCAACATCTATTATATTGCAGCTTACCAATTCTTTTTTTCCAGGAAAAGAATATTTTAGGCAAGTACAGAAAATACCCGCTGAGCTCGTCAGAAATTTAGTGTTTTTGTCACTTTGAGGTGAACTGAAATCACAATGATTTCTTCCTTCCAAGCGATCCTGTGTAAACTACAAATCCCCAATGTAAGACAGAAAGGAAGGGGTTTCTATTCCAGTTCAGGAGAGGCGCCTAGGATCCTGTCCAATGGAGGAGAGAGAGTGCACAGACAGCCACTGTTCTCGTGCACATCGCTGGATTGAGAGCAGGCTCTGATAAGTACCGTATTTATTGGCGTATAACACGCGCCGGCGTATAACATGCACCCCAAGTTTAGGAGGGAATTTTAAGGAAAAAAAACTTACAATAAAATGCCCATCAATGCAGCCTTATCTGTCCATCTGCAGCCTTTTCAGTGTCAGTGCAGCCTTGTCAGCGCAGCCTTGCCCCAGTCCAGCCATGTCAGTGCAGCTTTGTGCACTCGCCGCCGACATACACAGCCGTGTGTAGATTCAAATATGGCGCCGAGACTGCAGGGCTTTGTCGGAGCCATGATACACATACCCGAGTGTTCTCTGCTTTTTTTCGGCGCCGCTCACAGTCACGCCCAGTCCCGCCCTATGATGGACATAACACAGGTCCAAGGGCGGGACTGGGCGTGACGGCAGCGCCGAAAAAAGCCGAGAACACTCGGGTATGTGTATCTCTACTCCGACGAAGCCCTGCAGTCTCGGCGCCATATTTGAATCTACCCACGGCTGTGTATGTCGGCGGCGACTGCCGCGATCGCTCTGATGACACAAAATCGGCGGGGATTGACCTATAACACGCACCCACAATTTTCCCCTGATTTTCAGGGGGAAAAAAGTGCGTGTTATATGTCGATAAATACGGTATTTAGCAGGCTGGGGAGCTGCATGGAAAAAGATTTTTAAAAGAACCTTGTACCTTTAGAACCGCTTTAAAGTCATAAAACAAGTAGATATGCCAGACATTTAACCACCACTGCAAGGGTTAAACGCTCATTTAGTCTAGGGTGAACCAAATGCTCGTTTAGTTTCAGGTGCACAAATACTTGCCTTACTTCTGGCTCCTCTCCAGCCATGCAACCATTACCCCCAAGTCCAAGATGTTTTGGGCTACAGCCGCATGCTCAGCTCCACAATGTAAAATGCAGGGTTATTAGCCCTGTATTGCATGTAATGATGTTGAGACACTGCCTACAGTGCAATTTGGGTCATTCTCCTGTTTAAGAACTCACAACTGGCAACTGTGACAAGACTTTTTGACACTGGGCAGTAGGTTTCGCTCCAGTAATCCTTGATAGTCTTGAGATTTCATTCTGCACTGCACAATTAACGGCACCCTATGACAGAGGCAGCAAAGCTTCCCCAAAACATAACTGAGCCGCCTCTATTGTTTCACAGTAATTATGGAGGTAGTCTTTTTGAAATCTTCCTTTCTCTCAACAGAGCTGATGTGACTTCCCAAAAAGCACCAGTTTTATCTTAGCTATCCAACAGGCATTACTCCTGAAAGACTGTGGCTGGTCAATAGTAATTTTAGCAAATTCAAATTTGGCTTTTTTGCTTTGTTTTTTCTTTTAACAGTCCTCCTGGGTCTTCTTCCATTGAGCCTTCTGTTGCTCAAAAAGCAACAGATGGTGCATCAGACAGTGATGTACCTTGACCTTGGAGTTCAGATTTTATCTCTGGAAGTTTCCCTTGGCTAGCTTTCTACCATTTGTACTATCCCCCCTGTTCAATATGGGGTAAATGTTGTGCTTGTGGCTACATCCAGGAGATTGACTACATTCCCATGGGCTTTAAACTGCCTAATATTTGTAACTCTAGTCACAGGGACAGCAAGTTGCTTGGAAATGGTCTTAGGCCTTATGAACACTGGGTCTATTGCAAGGTGGATAAAAAACACCTTTTAATAAAATGCTTTTGGAGTAAAAGTCTACCTAAAGTTGGTTTTCTATTTAAGATACAATAATAATTATATTTACTCAGCATGAAATGGAGCTTAGTTATGTAGCATGAGGCTGCATATTCTGCAATATTTACATTTTTTGGTAAACTCATTCAATGAATCCAAGCTCTGCAAGCCGAGATGACATGCACTGCATTCACACAATTTCACAGTAACTATGAGATAAAACAAAGTCCAGGAATATTCCTTTATCCCATTGTTCTGCAAATCTATTAACACTGCCAACGGTAGGATTGAATCGATTCTGATATCGCTGTTTTACTAACCTGACAGCTTATTATTCTAAATAGGAAACCTTCATTTTGTTTGCAAATATTAAAGATTCTAACTACCAGCAAGAACGAGTCCTTACATTTACAAAGAGTACCTGTCATTTCAGATCCATCATGGCAGCGCCTGTTAGCGGGCAATCACTAGCCATCCAATTAACCGCTTCCCGCCCGCAGTACGCCAAATGACGTTCTCAGCTTTGAGCGGGGATATCTGAATGATGCCTGTAGCTACAGGCACCAGATATCGTCTTTTAGAGCTGGCGATTCTGTGCACCATAAGAACGATCATAGCGGTTGTTCCGCCGCTTGATCGTTCTTACGGGAGGCGAGAGGGGACGTTTCTGCCGCCCTCCGGTGCTCCTATTGACTCACCGCTACGATCAGCGAGTCGGACACAGGATCCGCCGGCCCCGGATGTTCATCATAGAGATTTCCGGCGGACCAAATGGTCGCCGGAGTCCGGGCGC
Organism: Lithobates septentrionalis; assembly: GCA_037952835.1. Classification (NCBI taxonomy): domain Eukaryota; kingdom Metazoa; phylum Chordata; class Amphibia; order Anura; family Ranidae; genus Lithobates; species Lithobates septentrionalis. The sequence continues at coordinate 563,030 of JBBDGP010000366.1, read as the reverse complement.
GATGTTATGACGTCATGCCCGGCCTCTGCATTCAAACGAATGGCGCCGATTCAGCTGGGAAGCCTGGCTCTTTTTTTTTTTAATATTATTATTTCAGGCTTCCCAGCCTAGAGGTGAGATGTGGGGTCTTATTGACCCAATATCTCACTGTAAAGAGGACCTGTCATGACATATTCCTACTACAAGAGATGTTTACATTCTTTGTAATAGGAATAAAAAAAGTGATCAAAAAAATTTTTTGGGGAAAAAAAAAAAAAAAAAAAGTATCAAGCTAAAATAAAGTAAGATTAACAATAAAAAAAAAAATTCTTAAAGCGCCCCTGTCCCCATGAGCTTGCACGCAGAAGTGAACGCATATGTAAGTCCCGCCCACATATAAAAACTATGTTCAGACCACACATATGAGGTATCGCCACAAACGTTAGAGCGAGAGCAATAATTTTGGTCCTAGACCACTGTAACTCAAAACATGTAACCAATAAAAATTTTTTCAAGAGTTGCCTATGGGGATTTTTAAGTAGCTTAATTTGGCGCCATTCCACGAGCGTGTGCAATTTTGAAGCGTGACTTGTTAGGTATCTATTTACTCGGCGTAACTTCATCTTTCACATTATGCAAAAACATTTTTTTTTTAAAGCACAAAACTTTTTTTTCCCCAAAAAAACATGCATTCGAAAAATTGAGATAAACAGTTGCAAAAAAAAAAAAAAAAAGATGATTTTTACATGTAGGAGAGAAAATGTCCGAATTGGCCTGGTAGGCAAGTGGTTACAGTGACTGGGACTGTCGGCGAGTCAACAGTGGGTAAGAGGGGGAGCTGCTGTAGGACAGAGATGACAGTTGCTCTTTAAAAATGGTTTAAAATCAAGCCTTTTTACTAATGATTTAAATCATGATTTACCTTGTGATTTAAATCAACTTGATTTAAATCAAATCCACCCTGGTTTATTGTAAACGCTGTATCTCCTGACAGGAGAAACATCGGCATTAAAAAAACTTGCCTAAGCTGCGTTTTTTTTAAACCAGTTTGAGGAGAGTTGAGCAGCCTTTGGGAGTTTATTCACTTCAATGGTCAGAATTATAAATTCTTGCCAATAAAATAAACACTGAAGTGCTAAACATGCCTAGCGATTAGGGGCGTTTGGCGTTTTTATGCCCCTCTCCTGAATGCGATTCTTCTGCATTCAGGGGAAGGAGCTTTGACTGGCTCTAAACTCGGCTGCTCCTAAATGCCTCTGAAAGCTTATGTGTGCATGAACACACATATTCAGGGGCTTAGGCAAAAAAGTGCATGACATCTTGTGGATTTAGCACTTTAAATTTACAATTTTACTGTGCATCGGGAGTACAGCTATCGTTGTACTTCCAGCACTCTGATGCTGGACCTTTGGGTCTCTGGTTTCTTAACACTTTTACACACTATCCAAAACAAGGTTTCCTTTTATTGGTTGAACTGGATGGACTGGTGTCTTTTTTCAACCAAACTATGTCACTTGTCCTAAGATCTACTTTAATGTGTCCAAAGAAATTAGATGTATCTAATACCCTATCAGTATTTTTTTTTTTGATGTCTACAGGGTGGTAGAGGCATCTGGGGAACAAATCTGCTTGGCATGTTAAACTTTGCCCAACTGCTAATGCTCCCTGCCAAGTGGAGAGCTCTAGCTCTGACTTTGTAGGGAGCACGTAGGACTTCCGCAAAGAGACCATCATTACCCCACAGAGGGCAAGGTTTCTTCACTGCAGCACTCTGACAGAGAACAGACTTTTATACTCCTTCTGAGGTGACTTGAGAGAACCTGTACAACTTTGCACACATTGTTTTGATGCACCTGTAGCGTAGTTTTTTCCTTTACACCATCCATTGACAACTCCTTTAGAAAATGCTAGCTGCTTGGCCATCTTGCTTACCTTTTGACTTCCTGACAGTCTCTTGATAGCACCCCTTAAATAAATCCCAGGCGTCAGGTCAAATAGAAATTGCATTCTGTCACTTGGGCTTTTGACAGCCCATTCACTGTTGGCAATAGACGCAGGGATGCACAATCCCCATCACCCGAGACCCATGTGTGTTGCATTACATTGCACTCAGTGGAGCACAGGGGAGACATCCAGGGTCAAAAGACCCTGGATGACTCATTCAAGAGAATCGGTCACAAAATATATATATAAATATATTATATATATATATATATATATATATATAAAAATGGGAAAAAATAAAAAAGTTAGTGTTAAGTGTTACTAAACCCACAACAGTAAAATAAGTCTGTATATGCAGCATGCTCATTAAATTCAGTGGGGATTCATTCTGAGCATTGTGTAAAAAGGCCTGTCTTCTCTGATCTTCCCCTTCTTTTACTGTCCCCAATCCATCTCCTGACAGTAGAGCTGCACTATTCTGGCCAAAATGAGAATCACATTTTTTTTTGCTTAGAATAAAAAGATCACGATTCTCGCAGCGTAAAATCTTTCACATTATACATAAAAAAAAAATTGGGCTAACTTTACTGGTTAGTTTTTTTTAATTTTAATTCATTAAAGTAATTTTTTTTTGTTTTTTTACAAAAAAATTGCATTTGAAAGACCACTGCGCAAATACAGTGTGACATAAAATATTGCAACAACCACCATTTTATTCTCTAGGGTCTCTACTAAAAAAATATATAAATAAAAATGGGGTTTCTAAGTAATTTTCTAGCAAATAAAAATTATTTTAACTTGAAACCAACAAATGTCAGAAAAAGGTTTAGTGTTTAAGTGGTTAAACTTTCTTCACTACACATGAAGTCTATTCCACTGACAAATTGTTACAATGTTTATAGTTAAGTTTCACTGATAAAGAATGTTCTGATTCCTGGCAGACTGCCCGGATTTTTTTCTTCCTTTCTTTTGATGGCTATGGCTTCAGAAGAGCAGAGAGAATTCTTTGCATAGCAAGAATCGTGAAACACTTTTTTCAAGATCGCAACGGAAAAAAAAAAAAATTAATGATTAATGATAATTAATGATTAGTGATTAATTGTGCAGCTAGCTCTACCTGACAGTACAGAGCCTTTGGAGTAACTCTGCACATGCTCAGTTTAGTGTTTATTGCTAGAGTTTTATTTTTATTTTTTTATGGGAGGGCGCATGTGATCAGAACAGTCCAGAGGGTCAAGGGGTCCTGCAGCCTCATAGTAAAGCCAGAGGAGAATGAAAACTCCTACAAGCTTTACCCAGACACTGATAGAAGCATTAAGTCTGCTATATACTGCTGATGAGATTTGGCAGTTTATATTTACTGAAATAATTGCATTCCCATGTTCTGTGTACTGTGGGAGACCAGATATAGTGAATGCAGGGTCCTGGGTTTAACCCCAAGTAAAATATATTTGTAAAAAAAAAAAAAATGAACGTTACACCCAAGCACATAAATTACCCCACCCCCCAATATTTAATCACGTACAAATGTAAATGCACGCATCGTGGCGCCTGCACCTGAAAATGTTGATTGCAATACAAGTTACATATCGCTGTGCACACCGGGATGAGAGTATTAATTCTAGCACCAGATCTCCTTCGTAACGCTAAACTGATGACCTATAGGGGGCTTTTGAAGCATCGCCTATGGAAAAAAAAAATAGGGTACTAAAATATTTTTGCAATTTCGTTGGCCAGGTTTCGTATCCATTTACTTGGTGCAACCTCGGATTTTATATTTTACCAAAACTTCGGTAATTTGTTGCATTTTTGTGCCCCTAAAATTAACTTTAAAAAGTGGATGTAAACCCTCACATATACCAAGTGAAGTGAACAGCCTCAGATGATACACAGAGATGAAACAAATCTCCCTGCATAAATTTTACATGTATATCTACTGTCTTCAGCTTTATATACAGTTCAGAAAGTTCAGATCGTGTTAGGAGATTTTCTCTTCCCGATTAGCACTGCAGTGAAGCCTGGGCATACAGCCAAGACAGCTGATTGGAGGAAAGGCACACAAACCCTCTCCTTATAGGCAGATATATTCAGCTCTGTCCCTTGAATGGTTCAAGGCTCTGCTAATTTATAGCAACCTCCCCAACATAAAACTCTGGCTGCTTTTATCATATGTGACCGAGAACTTGTCAGGAGTTATCAGGCTAACAGAAGAACAGAGCAGGAGACAGCTATGGGACATAGTGCTTTGAAGAGAGATAAGAAAACACAGCAGATATATGTGCCCAGCTCAAATTTCATGAAATCAAGTTTATATCCACTTTAATGGGGGGTTTTTACTGATATTTTGATGAACCTTTGCTGTAATAACGTGTGACATAAAAAGTTTGACTTCCTCCCTATCAGCAGAGCAGCGCAGGGAAGTGTCAGTGAGACACTAATGCATTCCAATTTCAGAATTCCCCACGCCGCACCTGCACTGAGGGGAAGGCACTGTGCCCCCACACATTGTAAAAGATGGGAAACATTGTTTGGTTCTCCAACTTTGCTGTCGCTGCGACTGTCAACCCTTGTGATGGGAAAGAGATTGGGTGCAGTTCTGCTGGGGGGGGGGGGGGGGGTCCCCGTTTCCAAGAGGAGGAGGACTGTCATTGGCCACTGCTAAAGGCAATCACAGTCCTGCTAGCTCCGCCCACCATCTGGAGGAAGATGACTCACTTGGTTGCCACTACCAATCTCGGATAGAAGGGATTTCACTGTGATTGAGAAAACCACAATCAGATGACAGTTTGTGGAATTACTGTTGAGCTTCTGGGAACTTTGTTGAAATTATTCCTAAACCTTTGCGTCACTTACTACTGAACCCCTGCACTCTGTGTCCCTTTAAGACACAGCCAGTATTCAGCGCAATGAATGTCACACCCAACTTTTCCTGTGGAGCAGAGTGCCGCACTTTTTCTCAGCTGTGGGGGCCCAACTTATGATCCTGCACATAGGCCCACTGCTTTCAGAAAATGTCCCTGACCTCCTCATTGCACATCAATTCCAGACACTTGTGAGTGACATCACATACAAGCACGTGGGCTGGATGCGAGAGGTGGATCAGCAGAGTGAGTGTGCCAGGACAGGAAGATGCGCCTCACCTCTGCTTCCTCTCACCACTTTACATATCATTGGTGAGACGGGGGTTCAATGGTGTGGCAGATGAGCAGGGGGTTACAGTGGTGGGGCAGAAGAGCAGGGGGTTACAGTGATCTGAGGTGTGAAGGTGCTTGAACTGGGGCTGATCTGAGGCGTAAGAGTGCAGAGCAGGATGTTAATTTCTCACTACTAAAGTAGTTTACAGCATATTTACTTTGTAAAAAAAATCCTTTTCATGATTAGGGGTGTCAAGTTGACATTTTTTATTTTTTTATAAAAATCGGTGTGCTCAAAAGGTTGCCTACCCCTACTCTAGGGTGTCAAAGGGGGCTACATAAGAGAAGGGATTTTGTTGTTTAAAGTAAACCTTTGTTAGGGGAGGAAAAAAACCAAAAAAAAAACCCCACAAAAATCAAAAACACTCTGTCTAACTTATTTGCCCAGCCCCTAGAATCGAAGCAAATTACCTGCTTTAAAGCAGTAGTAAACTGCTGCAGAATAATGAAAAAGCACACACACACCTGTAAAACAAATGGCATAATGTAGCACATTACGAAATACTTGCCTTAAAAGGAAACCCTTCCAGTGGCGCCCGGTCACCACTAAGAGGACTAACAGCTTCCCCCGGCCTTTCTTCCAGGTTCGCATGCTCCAGTGCTTTGAGTGGACAGATCCCCGATGACGTCACCTCCCAGGCCTTGGTTCCGGCAAGAAGCTCTGAATATCCAGCACGGTATGCCGGACCTTCAGAGCGCAAGCACTGGTAACGTCAGCAGCTGCATGCAGAGTGAATATCTCCTAAACCGTGCACGTTTAGAAGATATTCATTTTACCTACAGGTAGGCTTATTGTAAGCCTACCTGTAGGTAAAAATAATAAAGCAGGCTTTACTACCGCTTTAACTCGCCTTCACTGCACTTTCATCATTCCTCTTCAACGCAGCTGTGAGTCAAAACCTACATTCACTTCATTTTGGAGCTCACACAGGATTGATGTTGTCCTCATATAACAGTGTTTCTGGCTACTGACTGACCACTCAGACTGAAGTATTGCATCCAGGTAAGACATCACGTTTCCCAATACCATAAAATAGAGCAGCAGGGGAACATAGTGAAAAAGTATAGACGAGTCAAATGGTGGGCTATTAGACTTCATTGTCCCCTGAATGAGGCAGAGTCTCTTTAAATGTGTAACATTTAATACATTTACATGCATTTACCATTTAAAGGGATTACAATATTTTTCACAACACCTTTTTTCCTTTAAATGGAGGTCACCAATTTTGCTTGTACATGGTCCAGGGTCAGTATCTACTTTCTAGACTAAAGCTGGCCATACATTAAACAATTTTATTGTTCAATTTCCTTTAGACTTGTCTTCAACTACGTATTGCAAAGGCCTGCCTGATTGCATACAAATTGAAAGTGTTTGACCTTATTATTTGGTTTTGGTAAAGCTAAAGGGAAATTGTACAAGAGAATTGTATAATGTATGGCCAGCCTAAGATATTGGCCCACAGATTACAGAATCAGGTAAGTGAAGTGTTTACAGCGCTCTGGTTTTATGACCAACCAGAGCAATGATCTCACATATACATTCCAGTTCCTGTACCAACTCTAAACTGGAGTGAGAGATCATCCAAAGGAGGGAAGAAATGCTTTCCTTCACGGATGACATTTCCCAGACTACCTAGGTCACGTCACTTCAGAAACTCCAGAACTGCTTTGTAACTGATAAAGCAAAAATAAAATCAAAAACAAATTTCCTTAAAGAAAATAAAAGCGGAGTTTAAACCAAAAAGGGGAAGGTCTAGTTGTCTGCCCCCCTCCACTGCCACATTTGGTACCTTTTGTAGGGGGAGCAGGTACCTGGTGTGGAAAGGTACCTGCTCCCACTTCCACCTCAGTTCACTGCGGCTCAGTTCACAGTTCAGCCTCCCCCTCATTCACCCGCAGCTGGCCCATTCATAAAGTGCAGCGCGCTTTACACATACGCAGTAGTCAAGGTGGCAGCAGCAGCACCAGATAGCTGATTGAAAAATTGGCTCGTGCGAGGACACATCTGGATCCCTGGACAGGTAAGTGCCACAATATTAAGTCAGCAGCTAGAGTATTTGTAGCTGCCAACTTAATTCTTTCCGAAAAAGCCTGGAGCTCCACTTTAGGGCCAGTTCACACCATAGAAACGCAGTCTGGATGCTTTCCAGATGCTTTTTGAAGCGTTCCAGTACGTTTTTGATGCAGTCCAGTAGAGCTGCACGATTCTGGCTAAAATGAGAATCACGATTTTTTTGCTTGGAGGATAGATCACGATTCTCTCACGATTCTCGCGGCGTAACATCATCTTTCACATTAAAACAAAAAAAATGTGCTAACTTTACTGTTTGGTTTTTTTTTATTTATTGAAGTGTATTTTTTCCCAAAGAATTGCATTTGAAAGACCGCTGGGCAAATACAGTGTGACATAAAATATTGCAGCAATTGCCATTTTATTCCCTAGGGTCTCTGCTAAAAAAAAATAAAAAAATATTATATATATATATATATATATATATATATATATATATATATATATATATATATATATATATATAATGTTTGGGGGTTCCAAGTCATTTTTTTTTAGCAAAAAATATTGATTTTAACTTAAGAAAGAAGTGTCAGAAAAAGATTTAGACTTTAAGTGGTTAAACTTCCTGCATTTACATGTTGTTTAAAGCTTGGCAGATTGCCCAGGTTATTTGTTTACACACAGAAGTTTATCCCTTTTGATCTAAGAAGGAAGTTAGATACAATGTTTCAAGTTCTAAACTTGGCAGACTGCCTGGATGTTTTCTTTTGACAGCTGAGTGAACAGATAATCTCTCCACTTGTTTATATGAAAGAATCGGCAAACTCAGCAGGAGAGATCATCAGGGGAGGTGAATCGAGATCACGATTTTTTAACGATTAATTGTGCAGCTCTACAGTCCAGTGCATCCCCCCCCCTTTTTTTCTTAACCTTAAGGACATGCGTTTCCGTGTGTTTTTGGTGCATTTAGATGCGCTTTACAGCATTCCAGTACAGTCCAGAAGAGAAAAGAAAAAATGCAGCATGTTCTACTTTCTAGAACGGCAAGCACTGGTGTGAACTATGCCATTGAAATCCATGTAACTTACTTTCCAAGCGTTTTTGATGCAGAAAAAAAAAAACAACAAAAAAAAAAAAAACACAACCCACACTGGACTGCATGTGGTGTGAACTGGCCCTTAAAGTATGTGTGTACTCTTACCTGTTACATACACACAAATGTACATACACATATGCACACATTATTGTGCAGAAGTTTTAGGCAGATGTTAAAAAATGCTGTAAATGAAGAAGAATGCTTTCAGAAATAGAAGTGGTAATAGTATATATTTTTTTATCAATTACCAAAATAGAAAGAAAATGGACAGAAGAGAAATCCAAATCAAACAATATTTGGTGTGACCCCTATTTGCCTGCAAACCAGAATCAATTCTTTTAGGTACACTTGCACACAGTTTTTGAAGGAACTCGGCAGGTAGATTGTTCTAAACGTCTTGAACAACTAACCACAGATCTTCTGTGGATGTGGGCTGTCTCAAATCCTTCTGTCTCTTCATGTAATCCCAGACAGACTCAGCAATGTTAAGATCAGGGCTGTGTGGGAGCCAAACCATCACTTCCACGACTTCTTGTTCTTCTTTACACTGAAGATAGTGGTAATGACACTGGCTGTATGTTTGGGGTCATTGTCTTGCTGCAGAATAAATATGGAGCCAATCACATTCCTCCCTGATGGTATGGCATGATGGATCACGATCTGTCCAATTCTCAACATTGAGGACACCACTAATCCTGACCAAATCTCCAATGCCATTTTCAGAATTCCAGCCCCAAACTTGCAAGGAACCTCCACCATGCTTCACTGTTGCCTGCAGATACTCATTGTTGTACAGCTCTCCATCCCTTGGCAAACAAACTGCCATTCGCTACTGGCAAATTATTCAACATTTTACCACTCAGTCCACAGCACCTGCTGCCATTTTTCTGCACCCCAGTTCCTAGGTTTTCATGCATTGGTCATGGAAAGAAGGCTAAGCGTCTCAGCTATGCATAAAAAAGTTTTGTTAATTGATAAAAAACACACTATTAACCACTTGTCCTCCAGTAGATTTACCCCCCCCCCCCCCCCCATGACCAGGCCATTTATTGCTTTTTGGTACTGTATTGCTTTAACTGACAATAGCGCAGTCATGCAACGCTGTACAAAAATTTAATTTTATATCCTTTTCCCACAGAGCTTTCTTTTGGTGGCATTTGATCACCTCTGGGTTTTTTTAAAACAAAAAATACAACACGACCAACAATTTAAAAAAACAAAAACAAACAAACACACACAACTCTTGATAAATTTAGGCCAATATGTATTCTACTGCATATTTTTGCTAAGAAAATAAACCCAATAAGTGTATATTGATTGTAGATGCTATAATTTTCAAGCAAACCAAACTATAGTATGGAATTTTTTTTCTTATATACTATTAATGGCAGCGATCAGCAACTTATAGCGGGACTGTGATATTGCGGCAGACAATCTGACACTTTGTGGGAACCAATGACACTAAAACAGTTATCAGTGCTATAAATATGCACTGTCACTGTACTAATGACATTGGCTGGGAAGGGGTTAAACATCTAGGGTGATCAAAGGGTTAAATGTGTGCCTAACCAATATTTGTGAGTACTGTGTGCGCTGTTTTTACTAAGGAATGTGCTGGATTTTATTCCCTGCTTTGCAGGGAAACACAATCCACCACATCTCTACTGACAGAAAAGAGCTCTGCCTTGTTTACTTAGGCAGAGCTCTGTTCTGAGTCTCTCCTCACCGATCAGCGGGTGACAGCAGTCATCCTTTTGCCAGCACCCGCTGACCGGCTTGTGCTGTGTCTAATCACAGCACAACCGCGGCGCAGGCTGAAGTGCTTGATCACATACTAGGTACATGATCGGACGCAGGAGAGACGCTCTGCCACCGTACTCCTACGTGAGGCAGTCGGCAAGCAGTCAACACTTCTATTTCTGAAAGCATTTATAATTTACTGCATTTTTCCATACCTGCCCAAGACATTTGCACAGTACTGTGTCAACGCTATACAAGTACCTGAAATGGAAAAAAAAAATAATTATATCAAAAACACAATTTACGTAGCACTTTACATATATAGTGTACATTCACATTAGTCCCTGTCCTCAAAGAGCTTACAATCTAAAAAGGTCCCCAACTCGCATACTATATACATACTAGGGCTTATTTAGAAGGGAACCAATTAGTCTACCAGCATGTCTTTGTAGTGTGGGAGGAAACCCGAGTACCGGAGGAAACCCACGCAGGCACAGGAAGAACAAGCAAACTTTAGGCAGGTAGTGCCGTGGTTGTGATTCAAACCAATGACCCTAGTGTTGCCTGGCGTAAGTGCTAACCACTTAACTACTGTGTTGCCCACAACAAATGTATAGGTGTGGGGTGTCAGTAGGAGGCAGAGAAATAGCAGTACACTGACCTTCCTAGTGAAGAGCTGTGCAGGGGGGCATGTTAGCAGTCCTGGCCATTGGAGGACAGGCAGACTGAGCTCCCGGAACAGCCAGAAAACTGAACACACTGGGATGGATGTGCTCTCAAGCCTAGCATGGTCAGTTTGAAATAGGAAAGCCGATCACTAGGTATTTCACACAAAGCAAACAATTCAAAGGGGGCAGGACACTTTTTAAACACAAGTACATAATCAACAGGCACGTAACAGGAATATGAAATGTTAAGGTAACAAACATATTAAAATGGATGGGGATGAGGTCAAGGGCACCATGACGTCATAGGTATATACCAGGGGCGGACTGATAACTCATGGGGCCCCCGGGCAATAGGAGATTATGGGGCCCCCAGGCAATCAGAGATTATGGGGCCACACAGTATACACACACACAGTATACAATCACACAGTATACACATACATGTACACACAGTATACACAGACAGATGTAAAAAAAACACAGATTTATACATACTGTCCCTGTTTTTACTGAGGCTGGCAACCCTGATGGGGCCCCCTAGTGGCCCAGGGCCCTCGGGCAGTGCCCTAATCACTCAATGGTCAGTCCGCCCCTGGTATATACACAAGTTGCAGAACACCATGGACTTTTTTTATGTTGGAAGGCTGGGGGTGTAGTGCAGTGGGGGCTTTAAACTAAGCAGTTTGCAGCACAGGAAAGCTTGCTCCATCCACTACATTTCTGCCTCTCATCCTCATAAGGATTCCAAGTCAAATTGGCACTTTAACTATTGATCTGTGATAACCCAGCTTTACTCAGCCCCTTCTTTCTGGCCCGGCTCCACTGTATTCTAGGGTGCTTATGATGCTGCCCCCACAAGTTGCAAAATCCCTTGAAAAAAACCTCTCTACCCAACAATAAGAAAAGCACTGCATCTTGGGACACCTAGTCCCAGAACAGTGGTGAATGTCAATGTCGCATGTGCGGCAGATTTTCTCGAACAGCCAGACATGAAGGACACTGCAGTGGGCACCTGACCACAATTTTATATTATAAAGATACATGGAGGCTGCAGGTCAAAGAAATAAATAGCACACAGTCACGGAGAGGGCGTTACTGAGGCTAATAGAAGATTCCATGCTGGAGTTGGGCCCTAAGGGCTTATTGCACTACTACGTTTTTATAAAAAAAAAAAAAAAAAAAAAAAAAAAAAAAAAAAATCGGGCCCTCTTTACATACATTATGTTTTAATGCCTTCTCGTACATTTTAAACTATGTGTGCATTATAAACACACATTGAAGCACACAAAGGGTTAGAAGGCATGTTATAACTTACCTAAAAAGACAAGAAAATGATAGAAAGGGCACCAACCTCCTGGACTTAGAGAAATATACAGGAGTTCTGGCTCCACAGAAGTTTACATGTTCCAGATCAATGCCTCAAACTATTAAAATCAGAAGATCAAAACACAAATTGAAACTAGAATTTTCAGCAAGAGGATGCACACCGCAGGCTACCCATTTCATTTAGTTCAGGTTTAGCTAAGCAAACGATTGGCATAATTTTCATGCATCTGCCTGGGTCAGCAAGATCTGCAACTACTTTACTGCCTACATCCAGTGCAACGATTACAATCACACATATGTATTATACTCTGAGCTTTGTGGAGCACCAATCTTACAAAATATAACCTTAGGAGAAAGGCAATGGACAGGAAGCACAGAAATATTAGTACCAACTACAAAACCAATTTAAGACCACTCTACATGTGACCTCATTTTTCAATTCAAAATGTTCCGTGGCTGATAGGTTTTCATGGTTCTTCAATTGCTATGGCCTACGCCACATTAAATTGTTTCATAGAACAACTAGTTGCAATGTGAAATCAGTCAGTGAATCCAGGAAGCATTATATATAAATCCACTTTGTTACAAGCCTAATGCAGCAGCTGAGTACACACAGTGCTTGTTGCACTGAAATTCACACAGCTGCTGTCTTGTTCCCACTTTCATTTGCTTTATAAAAAAAATGGAATTTGCCAGCAAGCTAAATAGAAGTCTGCTGGAAGATGTCATTGTTTGACGTACAAGCTACATCACTGCCTAAGAATAATACAACTAGCAAGCCAGACGATGTCTGCAGCCATAAGAAAGCTTAGGGACATTTCTTAAAAGTGGGGTTGCAAATTCTTACATATACCCAGTGAAGTGACTGGCCTCAGGTGATACATAAAGATGAAACAAAACCTCCTACATAAGTTGTACCTTTCTGTAGCCTTCTCTTCTCTACACTGTTCAAAGTCCAGAATTTATAAAGCTTGTCTGAGATTTCATAAGGCAAGGGGTGGGGAGCTGAAGTTACTCTCTGCCAAGCTCAGTGAGAAGAGCTCTAAAAGCTGATTGGAAGGAAGGTACACACTCCCCTTCACACAGGAACATAGATGAGGCTGTCAGTCACAGACTGTGTGCTAGAGCTCCCTCCCCGACACCTTTCTTTTTCTTGACGTCAGAAGTGACTCATGCAGATAGCAGAGAAATAACATTAGTCCTCTGGCTGGAGACAAGCACGTGTTATAGAGGGATAAGCTTTGTTCATATTTCTTCTGCAGAGGTTTACAACCACTTTAAGTTATTATTAGAGCCCAATTCCAGCCATAACCTTTTTCTTTTTAGCCACTTGCCGACCAGCCGCCGCAGTTGTACTGCGGTAGAATGGCACGGCTGGGCAAAACAACGTTATGCAACGATCAAAAAGTGCTCTGTTCAGGAAGGGGGTAAAATCTTCCGGGGCTGAAGCAGTTAATACAAGGAATGCATTAAAAAGGTAAAAATGTTTAGGCTTTATAATCACTTTAACCCTTTAAGCCAAGCTGGCCCAAAGTAAGCGTGTAAAGTGAACCCGATGTTAAAGAGTTCTTCTTTAAAACTTTTTGCAACATAGTATAAATTAGAATAAGATTGCTAAAGAGGTCTCTACCTCAAGTTTCATAGTGGTATGCAGCTGACTTGCTTCTATCAGTTCTTTTAAAAATGAAATCTTAGTCCTGCCAGAGAGTATAATTCCTACAGTACTTCTGGCTCACTAGGGAATATCACTGCTGTACATCTGTTCAGACACCAGCACTGGCGCATGGTCTTTGCCCCCTTCTCCTCCTCTCTCCACACCGCCATTCACAAAGCGCATGGACGAAGGCAGTCACTATTCCCAGAATATATTTTAAAGGCTGGATTTTTTTTTTATTCATTTTAATGGAGTGCACCCTCCCTCGCCACTGCGTCTGTCACACTGACAGCTGCCTGACTAAGGAGTTTTGCACTGAGGTGGGCAGAACCTGATGGGGATTCGAGAGGCTAGCTCCTCATCGGGTCCATTTTACATTTGGCTGACACACAGCAATGGTGGTGGTGGTGGTGGGGGGGGGGGGGGCACTTGCGATCTATAGTCACTATTCAGTCTATAGTCACTATTCAGTCCAATGTGAGATTTTGAATACGCCCACTGCTGTGCGCTGTCAGTCGAAAGCTAAGCGGACAGGATGGGGAACTAGCCTCTCAGATTCCCAATCAGGCTCCGCTTTCCTAATGAGGAGCCATTTCCGAAATAAAGGTATTGCCATATAGCAGAGTTAATTAACACAAACAATGGCTGAAAGACCCTCCAAAATAGTAGACAACAGGAGACCCAGGGCTTTCCAGAACTCATTAATTAGCATTCCTTTCACACACATCTGCTAGGAGTCCCACACTGGCAGAGACCATCATGGCCTCCTTATTAATGTACTTTTGCAATACATAACAGAATATCTTCCTAAATGCTTGTAGCTCCCTCAAATGCCAGGGCCCATAGTCGGTAGGCAAGAGGATAGCATTCAGTCCCCTCCAAAAGCTTCTGTCCCAGGTGAGTCCATCAGTAACGGCATCACAAATTTTCCCCATTTACATTTAGCTTTCAGCTGGGGAAAAAATCCACTCCGAGTATTGGCATACTTCTGTACACCAGTTCAAAAGCTTGTCTTAATTACTGCCAGTTTCCTAATCTAAAACTGGCATTAATTAAGAATGTCACTGACAGATTGATTCTTAAGGTGGCAGTAGTAAGAACTACCTGAATCTGCTTCACGTGTCAGTACTGTCACTGAGCCTGTTGCAAATGCATGGCTGAATTAGGTGAAGGTAGTTAAGGAACTACTGCCAGGAAAGTGCCGTTAGGGTTATTTTGAATTCCACAGGATTACCTTCATTAGACCGCTTGTTTTCTAAACCAGGGGTCTCCAAACTTTGGAAATAAAAAAGGGCCAATTTACGGTCCTTCAGAATTTGGGGGGCCAGACTGAGGACAATGGGGGGTACAAAAAAATGCCCTGAGGGTAAATACCCCATTTTTAGTGTCAGTGAGAGGAATAGTGCCCAATTGTTGGTGTCAGAGGAAGGAATGGTGGCTTATATCAGTGGCATAGATAGTGGGCAGAAAAAGGCAAGCAAAGGGCATCATCTGGTGTCCCCCCCCCCCCGCTACAGTTTGGAGACCACTGTTTTCAACTAAAAGTATTACATTTTCCCACTGAATCAGAAAGTGCATTGGTTCTTCTAAGACAATTATTTCCACCAAAAATCATGTGATGCATGCCAACCAATAAACAGAACTATTTGGAATATAAGGAACCCACACACCAGGGTTTCCATCTTTCAATCGGAATTTACAAGCTCCTTGAACACCCCCCCCCCCCTTTTTTTAACATGCATATCAACTGAAACAAAGGTCAACCACATTTTTCTATAAGCAAATTAACCTTATCCAGTCCAGTGCATTACCTTTGTAAAACTGCATTGTGATTGCCCAAAAACCCTTGACAGTTTAGGGGAGCTTTTACTATAGAACCTGTCTACATCATGCAGTGGTTACTATGTAGCTAGAGAGATAGATAAAATATATAATGAATAGAAAAAAAAAAAAACAAAAAACACACCACACAAAGTCATGATTTATACTTATGTAATCACAGCACCTTACTTTGAAAAGTGTACTTGTCCTTACTAAATATTGCATGATAATATATATATATATATATATTTTTTTTTTTTTAATAAGGGAAATTGCGGCAACTTTCAACTTTTAGGTGTGTTTTCATTAAATGATTCCTTCTTTTGACATTCGATAAGAGACAGAAGATAAAGAATGTATACCTGTGTTACAGTTACGCAAAGAAAATATTTTTAAGAGACTGCTAGAAAGAAAATTATTGTGCAATTTATTGACTGACACATTTAACAAGAAAGCCTATATGCAACTTTTTTAGTCTCTCTGTAAGGCCACACAAAGTTTGTCCTTCAATTTTCAAACTCCAAGGCAGCAGCATTTCAAGGTCATGCAAACTGAGGGAGGCCTATCTTCAATAACATGATGGTAAATAACAAAACTGCAGCAAGAAAAAACAAAACAAAAAAGAACCACAAATCAGAAAGGCCATCAGTAAAGAAAACTTGCCATAGTGACTGGAATATTGTGCTCTTGCCTGCAGAGTTCCTTGTGTCTGTGTTGGAATGTGTTGCTGCACATCAAACATTCCAATGACCTTCATGCCTTATTTGAAAATCTAAACTAGCATCAAGTAAAAAGACTTTTAAAAACTAGCAAACATGTTAATGCAATTACTGGTTATCAGAAGTAAAATTGTGCACTATTGAAAGGCGTTATTGAGCACCTAGAAGAAACAGACAATGAGCTTACCTGCAAAGCGCAAGGGCAAGAAAAAAAAATCCCTCACCAAATTAATCAGTAATGTCATGTTTCATTGACTTTATAGACCATTAACCTCTTAATTTATAAGCCATTTCCATAAAGTGTCTTTCACTGGAATTCCAAGCTAAAGTAACAGCTGTTCTGTATATCAGGAATTACTTAAAGGCATGTTGTGTATGAATTTTCCTGGAAAAGACACCCATGTCCTAAACATATGATTTCAAGTAAAAGACAAAATTGAGCAAAAGTAATTTTGCCCAATTAAATGGATGGTGCGTTCAGTCAGAATATTGAAAAAAGAAAAATACCCAAATCTACAGGATGCACCAATGTGTACTCAGATATTGTATATGTACATATACATATGTGAACACACACAATTTCATTCACACTTGCACTTCACATGATCTTACCCAAATAAAACTACAGAATAATAATAATTTTTAACACTGCCTCCTCTAGCATATTATAAAGTGAACTTGTACAGGTTTCTTATCTCTGCATATCAACCCAAGTGTAAAATGAAAAAAGAAAATCCACACTCTAACGTACAAGAGGTGCAGCAGAAGGTATGCCAGGAATGCAAGGGGCCATTTTCTTAGACAGTACAAACTTGGATTTCTCAGAGTAAAAGGGGAAAAACAGCATGCAATATTTACTTTTTTGCACAAAAATACAAAACAGAACTTACCAGTGCCACTGCAAAATTTCAGGAAATTCTCATTTCACAAGACCACGGCTCAGCTCAAGCACTTATATTTTTTTTCCCTTCAGCTTCACTCTCACCAGCCCTCCCCCCTCTCGGGAAAGAGAAAAAAGGACAAAGGCATGAGGACATGCAAGGAAGATACTGTGCAATATCCTTTTCTCAAACCCAACAGTCAGAATCTGCTCTCCTTGCAAACTACTCGCCATTTTTCTTTGTCTTTCAGCTGACCCCTGTCTATGTGAAAAACTCCCAAGACTCCAATGAAAAAATCCTGCAGCCTCCTTCCACTTTAACAGTCAAAGGCATTCAATCTAGCTTGCTACACGACACCAACACCCGCCTATCCTCTTGCCCTATTTGCTGCTGCTTGTTATTTGAGGACACTGCTCGGCTACCATTGGCAGATCAGATGATCAATCAGCACCACTGTAACACTTCCTGTTTAAAGTTACCTTGAGACAAACAGGGGTCAGACCAAGTGACTTTAAAAGAACGGAGTGTATTCATCAAAATGTATTCACGGTTTGAGGCAAAGATCCATATTAATAAACAGCAGATATATTTCTAACCATTTACAAGACCTTTCATTTAAAAACTTGTGCAAACAAAATCAGTAAAATTCATTTCAAGTATCAGAATTCTAGTCTTTTTCCAGCAGTGTATTCAGACACAAAGCTAATAGCATGTTTTACACTACATTAATAATGACCATATTGTCTACACAAGTCAGCATTCCCACATGAGTTGCTGCAGACACTAACTAGTTTATTATTTAAAAAAAAAAAGTCACTGTTATTTTGAACTTGAAGACATGTGCAACAAAATAATACATTATATATATATATATATATATATATATATATATATATATATATATATATAAATAAATAAATAAATAGTTTTTCTTTAAATAGAGAACCTTGCCTAAAAGCTTTAACAAACCTAAAAATTGAAAAAGGATAGTTGCAATATTGAAGGCAGATTTGAGAGTAGCTGCAATTTATGTAGCGAAGAAATGACAGCTGTCCAGATAAATCAGGTGTTAGAAGTGAAATTTTGACAACTGGAATTGCACATTCACAAGTCAGTGTCGCATGTTAAAATCACAACTTTTTTTCCCCCCAATTTTATAAAAACCTCTTAAAAAGGAGGTTGTAAACTTGACAGATAGTAACCAACATTTAAAAAAGTCTGTTTTGCTGCGTTAGCATGCCGTGTTTGCATTTAGAATCCCCCCCCCCATAGTCAAATTTAAAAACGCCTGTAAACAAAACTTGGCTAAACGCAAGTTACCGTGGTTACAGGCATTTAGCGTTTCAAATGCCTCTGAACATGAGTTCTGAATGCTTTCCAAAAAAATAGACAGACAAATACAATCAGCGCAAACCTGAATATCTACTAGAGGAAACTACGGCAGCTGAACACCTGCGAAATTCTAAGGCCCAACAGCAGTATAATGTCAAGAAGGTGCAGCGCATACATATTAAAAAATGTCCATAAGTATTATAAACACAGAAGGATGTAGATATATAATGTAAATAGTCCACAGCCGAGAAGGAGAATACACCAATAAGTGAATAAGTAGCTGAGACAAGTCATCCTTCACACCCTATCCCCGGGTTAGTGGGAAAAAGGCATGTCTGACCTTGTGTGGCAGAGGGGTCAGTCCCTGGGGTGAGCGTAGCAACCCGCATTGTGGTGGTGGATTTATTCACTTATTGGTGTATCGTTCCCTGCAACTGGGTTATCCATTTGGATTTTCCCTGTGTGGATTCCTTCTTGGCTGCTGACGGTTTACATTATATATATATCTATGCTTCTAAACTCAACTGCCTAGAAAGGAATATAAACAACCCTGTTTACATGTACTGATACATAACAGGAGAGTTCAGGGGCAGCTGAAAAAATAACGCCCAACTGCCCGGATCCTTCTCTTCTCGGATCCCTTTTCTGTGCTCCAGGCACCTCCCTCCTATTCAGTGCCCCCACAGCATACAGCTTCAGACACAGAGCCCCGATCCGGCCCCCTCTCTTCCCTGATTGGCTAGCTGATTGACAGCAGCGGGAGCCAATGGCGCCTCTGCTGCGTCTTAGCCATTCAGGAAAGAAGAAACTTGGACATCACTGGAAAGAGAGCAACCTCAGGAAAGTGTTAGGGGGGCCAAGATGAGCGGCTGCACACAGAATGATTTTTATCTTAATGCAGGGCTCGACAAACCCCGGGCGCCAGGTCGCA
The DNA here is from genome assembly GCA_037952835.1 of Lithobates septentrionalis. Lineage (NCBI taxonomy): Eukaryota > Metazoa > Chordata > Amphibia > Anura > Ranidae > Lithobates > Lithobates septentrionalis. The sequence continues at coordinate 543,731 of JBBDGP010000366.1, read as the reverse complement.
TTTGCGACTAGAATTAGCGACCTGGCGCCTGGGGCAGCACAGCTGGGGTATCCTGTGTCCGTTCGACACCCCCCCTCCCGCCGCGATCGTGCTGGGCCGCGCCGGTAATTGAGGCCCCGGCTTTGCGGCCTACTGCAGTCCTATGGTTCCTGGTTCCTTCTGCAATCGGGCGCCCTCTGGTGGTGGCCGTTGGTATGACAAGACATCCACCAATGCTAATGGAGCAGCTTTCCCTACTTGTTTTCACTGCCTGCTCATCTCCTTCCCTTTACTTAGAACCCCCAAACATTATATATATTTTTTATTCTAACACCCTAGCGAATAAAATGGCGGTCATTGCAATACTTTCTGTCACACCGTATTTGCGCAGCGGACTTACAAGCGCACTTTTTTGGGAAAAAATACTTTTTTTAATTAAAAAATAAGAAAACAGTAAAGTTAGCCCAATTTTTTTTATATTTTGAAAGATGATGTTACGCCGAGTAAATTGATTCCCAACATGTCACGCTTCAAAATTTCATCCGCTCGTGGAATGGCGACAAACTTTTACCCTTTAAAATCTCCATAGGTGTCGTTTAAAAAATTCTACATGTTGCATGTTTTGAGTTACAGAGGAGGTCTAGGACTAGGATTATTGCTCTCGCTCTAACGATCGTGGCGATACCTCACGTGTGGTTTGAACACTGCTTTCATATGCGGGTGCTACTCACATATGCGTTCGCTTCTGCAAGCGAGCTCGGCGGGACGGGGCGCATTTAAAAAAAATTATTATTTTTTCTTATATATTTTACTTTTTGTTTTTTATTTTTACACTGTTTTTAAAAAAAAATAAAAATTGTGTCACTTTTATTTCTATTAGAAGGGATGGGGCACATTTAAATTTTTTTTTTTTCTTATTTATTTTAACTTTTATTTTTTCACTGTTCTTCAAAAAAAAGTCACTTTTATTCCTATTAGAAGGAATGTAAAAATCCCTTGTAATAGAAAAAAAGCATGACAGGACCTCTTAAATATGAGATCTGGGGTGAAAAAGACCTCAGATCTCATATTTACACTAAAATGCATTAAAAAAAAAAATTGTCATTTGAAAAAAAAAAAAAAAAAATGTCCCTTCAAGAGCTATGGGTGGAAGTGACGATTTGACGTCGCTTCCGCCCTGCAATGACTTGGAGATGGGCGGGGGGCCATCTTCCTCTCACTTGTCTCCATGTCAGGCCAGGGACAGATCCGGATCGCCTCCGCCGTTACCGACGGCCACGGTAAGCGGTGAAGGGCACCGGAGCGCAGCGGTGGGGGGGGCCCCTCTCCTGCCGCCGATAAAAGTGATCTCGCTGCTAATCTGCTGCAGAGACCACTTTTATCTGAAAGAGAACCACCGGCTCTTGAAGAAGATACCGGGGTTATGGTAGCTAGCTGCTACCATAACAACGGTATTTCTCTTCAAAAGACAGGACGTATATAGTCGTCCTGCGGGAAGGAAGTGGGTAATTAAAATGAATTTATTATTTGTCATCTCCCTGCTTGGCCCCTTTCACACGGGCTGTCTGATCAGGTTCGCCTGTCAGTTTTTCAGGCGGACCCGATTGGATCCTTAGCGGGAATATGGTGGTCTTGTGTCCCTGCATGGCAGGAAATAAAAGCAGTCACATTAGTTCTAGTCGTCTCTGTGTAAATTTAAGATTGGTTAATTTTTATATTTAAAATAAAGCTTTGTCGGTCGTTTAAAAAAAAAAAAAAAAACCTGGCTCCTAACTTTTTTAGCTGGCTCCTAGATTCCAAGCAAATTTGTCAAGCCCTGTCTTAATGCATAAAGAAAGAAAACCTTATGCCTTTACAATCTCTCTAAACGTGTGGGGGATTGAAGACTTAACCCCTTGCGACAGCATCAGGTGCCTGAGCAGCCAAGCAGGAAGAGACACAAGTCAGTCTCTGACATTCGGAAACACCTAGCCATACATGGATCGAAATTCAGCCAGTTGAGAAGGACCAGCTGACTTTCGATCCATGTATGGGCAGGGACGTGGTACAAAAGTCAATCTACCAAATGACTGCTGTACAACCACCCTGCTCAATCAGCACTGCCTGCAGCGCTGATCTGTATTCGGATGGCAGGGATACAATAGCTGAGCAGGCAGGGAACCCCCCCCCCCCCCCCATCTACACAGTGTGTGAATGGGGAAAGGAGTTCCTTTTTTTCATTTAACCTCTTCGCTGCCTTAGACCTGACAGCCAATCAGAGACATATAGGGATGCTGCATTAGGATTTGGATCATATTTTAGGCACATTTCCTGCTATGGCTTAACAAACTACAGAGAATAGTTTTCACCGTTGACACCCGCTGCTCCATAGAAGAGACTGGAGGGTCCAATCGAGTCCAACTGAAAAGGCTGACCCAAAATCGGTTCGCCCATGTGAAAGGGGCCGAATTTTGACAGAAAATTCAGAATATAGAACAAGGATAAATGACCAATAAGTCTCAAATAACTAACTTTTAAAGCTAATGCTCTCACTGACCTGCAATATTGAAGAGGGAATGTCTATACCTGCCACACAGGTTTTCCAAAAAAAAGTTTGGAAACTCCTTTGAGGACAGACTTCTGCTAAGCAGCAGGGATCGGCCCATTTCAGATGCCCACTGATTTGCCTTTTCAGCCCACAAGAAGAGATTTAAAGGAAGCCCAAGAACTCAAACATGCGCTGCTTTTAATGGAACAACATAGGTTTAATCCAAGAAGCCCACTGATTTCAGGGAAGAATTTCTCATCCTCAAAACAAATCTGCGAGGGTCTAAAGACTGTAGGTAGAATTCAGTAGCCCAAAGAGTTCTAATTCTGAGGCAGGTTTCAGACCTTTGTAGTGCCTTAATACCAGGGTGGATTATATATATATATATATATATATATATATATAATCACACACATATACACACACACAATCTATCTAATCAAATAGAAAACTATCTTCAAAGATACATGAATAGTTTAGTTTTTTCAGCATGAAATGGAGCTTAGCTATGTAGCATGAGGCTGTATAATCTGCAAAATTTACATTTTTGGTAAACTCATTAAATGAATCCAAGTTCTGCAAGCTGAGATAACATGCACTGCACTGATGCATTCACACAATAACCATGATATAAAAATAAAGTTCAGGAATATTCCTTTATCCCATTGCTTTGCAAATCTATGTATACTACAAACTGTTTTAGGTTCTGATATTGCTGTTTTACTAATCTGACAGTTTATTCTAAATAGGAAACCTTAATTTTTTGCAAATATTAAAAAAGATTCTATCTACCAGTAAGAATAAGTCCTTACACTTAAAAGAGCACCTGTCATTTCAGATCCATCATGGCAGGGCCTGTTAGCGGGGCATCCACTCACCTGCCGCAGCCAAGTCCCTCACCTTGTTGTGTCACTGCCGCATCACCAGCCGTCCCGTTAAAGTGAATGGGACTGTCGGTGAGTCAACAGCAGGTCAGAGGAGGAGCCGCTGCGAGACAAAAGATGACAGTTTCCCTTTAAAAATGATTTAAAGTGGTGTTCCGGCCGAAATGATACTTTTTAAATAAAAATACCCCTATAATACACAAGCTTAATGTATTCTAGTAACGTTAGTCTGTAAACTAAGGTCTGTTTTGTTAGTTTATAGCAGTAGTTTGTTACTTTATAAACTTACAGCAGGCCGTGGCCATCTTAAGTGTGGGCATCTGAAGCCAGACTGTATTTCTTCCTGGATCTCATCCTTGCAGATCTCGCACATGCTCAGTGCAGCACAAGCAGTGTAATAGGTTTCAGGTCAGGTTTCCATAGCAACGGCAGTTTCAGAGGAAGTTGCCGCCCCTTCCCAGAAGGCATTGCAAACAGGAAATGATGCGATGGGCCGCGGCCAGGGAGGAGGAAGTGAAAAATTAATACAGCAGATATACAGTAGGTGCTGAGAATTTTTTTTTAAAAATATCCAATTTGTTTACAGTGCACAGTTTAGTGAGGGATGCTGAAGAGTTGTAAAAGTGGGTGGAACTCCACTTTAAATCAAGTTCACTTAAAAATCAAGCCTTTTTACCAGTGATTTAAATCAAAACCACCCTGAATAATACACGCTGGGTCATGCATTAACCAATACCGCTACCCTTTCCCCTTCTTCCTACCCAGGCAATTTAAGTATTCTGCACTGTCACATATTGAGGCCGAGTTCACACTATCTTCGCATGCAGCTCACAGCAGGGGTCCAGTGCGTCCCCATTCACCATTTCAGGTCCAATTTCAGCCCGAATTTTGACATGAAATACTAACAAAAATACGCACAGGACCTCTGTGCAAATTTGCACCGGAGCCGCAGCGGAGATAGGTGAACCAGCTCCATAGAGTTGGTCAAAATCTCCTGCTATTGCGAATTGGATGTGGGTTCACCCACCTGAATGACAATTGCTCACTCATGCAACACTGTACCCAAATGAAACATTTATCATGGTTATGAGAGAGCTAGAGCTTTCTCTCTGTGGTATTTACTCACCACTGGGATTTTTTTTTACTATATAAAAAACGAAAAAAAAAAAATTGCGCTAAAAACGCTTTTCGTGTGAAAGGGTAGATAAAAGCTAGCAAAGGGCCACATCTGACCCCTGGGCCCCATTTTCGAGACCACTGCTCTACGGCAACTATGTATGCAAGTCATTAGTGTTTTAAAGAAAAAAAGGTAATGGCAGGAGGTAATAAACTCGTTTGGAAACCCTACATTTATTAAATTATATCTATGTTCAAAATGTAAAATTCATACACTGGAGATCAAAATTAGGAGAACTACAATGTCCTAAAATTTCAAGGTCACTGCTTAGTCCCATTTGAAATGATCTAAAACAGCCGAAAAGAGTCATTTTGCGGCGCTTTTGAAATGCTTCCCATTCACCTCAATACAGGGGTTTTTGAGGCGCTTTTTAAAAGCGCTCCAAACATGCCCCAAAGATGCTGCTTGCAGGACTTTTTGCACCGCCCTGCCCCAGTGTGAAAGCTTCCACTGAAACGAATGGGAAGCAGTTTTCAGACACTATTTTTTAGCGCAAAAGTGCCTCAGTCAAAAAGGGGTCTTAACCACTTCAGCCCCGGAAGATTTGGCTGCTGAATGACCGGGCTATTTTTTTGATTTGGCACTGCGTCGCTTTAGCTGACAATTGCGCTGTCGTGCGACGCTGTATCCAAACAATACTGACGTTCTTTTCCCACAAATAGAGCTTTTTTTGGTGGTAACTAGTAATGGCGGTGATCTGCAATTTTTATTGTGACTGCGACATTATGGCGGACACATCGGACAATTTGGACACATTTGTGGGACCATTGGCATTTATACAGCGATTAGTGCTATAAAAATGCATCGATTACTGTAAAAATGTCACTGGCGGTGAAGGGGGTTAACACTAGGGGGCGATCAAGAGGTTACCTGTGTTCCCTGGGAGGTGATTCTAACTGAAGGGGGAGGGGACTGACTAGAGGAAGTGACCGATCATGGTTCCTAGTAATAGGAGCACACGATCTGTCACTGCTCTCAGAACACGGATTTGTGCGTTTACGTATTCTGTCCCTCGTGGCCGGCGGTCATCGTGACCATCGGCACCCCCGCTGTGCCGCGGCGCGCGCCCGCTATCCCGATCCCGCAAGCCGACATATAGCTATGACGGTTCGCGGGATCGTGCCGACCTTCCACAGTATAATGACGGCAGCTGGTCGGCAAGCCGTTAATTATCAGACAAAACCTATTTAAACTGGCAGCCTAACTTTACAGTTTTCACTGACTTTGCAAGATTGTGAGCCATTCTAAAGTGACTGAAACCCTCCAGCAGCAGGTTGTCCAGATGAAGGCCAAAGGGATGACCCTTCAATCATAGCAAGAGAAGAAGTTTATCATTCCAAATCTGTGATTTCTAGAATATTGCATTTTAACAACATCAAACGCTTTCAAGTCCCCAAGGCTGGTCGTCCACAAAAGACAATTGCAAGAGAGGACAAGATAATGCGTAGAATCTCAATGGGCAATTGGTTCAACACTGCTGCGTTTGCTCGCCAGTTCAGCACCAGACAAAGAAGGACCTGTCTTGTCATACAGTGTCTCGCCATTTAAGAGAATTTGGACTGAAAGCCCACTCTGCAGTGACCAAACCTCTCATTAGCAGAAAGAACCAAAAGGCTAGACTAACCTTTGCTGAGGAGCATGTTGTGTGGCTAAAGGAGAACTGGTCCAAAGTTCACTTTAGTGAAAGCAAGTTCAATTTATTTGGGTCAGATGGGGAAATATTAGGTTCATTCTCAAACTGGGGAAAGACTGAACCCAAAGTGTGTGGAAGAGACTGGAAGAAGAGTGGAACAAAAATCACACCAGAGCAGTAAGAGAGACTAGTGATGTCCTGTGGCCGCAGATGTGCTGAAGTCATTTAAAGCAAGGGCCTGTACACTTCCTAATAAATGTTGTAACCTTCAGAAATTTGAGTTGTAATCTTTCGTCGTGCTACAGTTATGGCTGCTCTCTATTTTGGAACATTGTGTTTTCTACAAAATAAAAAGTTTTGTTGAAGTGCCTTGGTTATTTTGAAAACCACTGTTCTATTAACATGGTATAGCCACAACAAGAATTCCATCAAATGTTGAGCAATGAAGATTACATTATTTCTGAAAAAAATCAAGTGTTCATAAATTGTTCTCCAATTTTGATCTCTGGTGTATATACATTTTTACTATGTATTCCAATTCTTTGTAGCCTACTCCTCTGAAATCTGAATGATCTTGAAATTTATAAACTTAAGGCCAACACATTTACTTCTTTGGTACAATGTTTTTATTGAAATATGAAAAAGGGAAAACCAGATAAATTCCCACGCAGGGCATATGGACAAAAAAAACAAAAAACAAAAGAAAAAGGTTCACATAAAAGTACATAATAAAATATATATTATGAGGGTGTAGATTATCAACTGACATTGACCTGCCAGCCAGGGCCGGGGGTCAGTGCGCTATGCCCGAGCCTTGAGACCCAGGGGCTTAGGCAGACAAGGGGGAGCGAAGTTGTCCACAGAACAGGGAAGAGGGAGACAAACAAACAAGGGAAAAAAAAAAAAAAAAAACAGAAAAGAAAAACAAAAAACAAACACACACAACAGCAGGGGGGAAGGAGGGAGGTAAGTGTAGAGCAGAGCGGCGGGCGAGATGCCCAGAAAGAGAAAATGGGAGGGAGAAAAGGGGGTCCCCCAGGCTGGAGGCTAGTTCAAGTTGAATCTACAGTCCTAGACTAGTCGGATTTAGATTAGGGAGTGCGTAGGACCACCACGGGGCCCACACCTTAAGAAATTTGGCATGGGAGTCATGGAGGACGCTGGACATTTACTCGTGGATCATAAGGCTCGTTAAGGTATTCTTCACCTCTGCGAATGAGATAGAAGGTTTTTTCCAAGCCCTCGCTATTGTTCGTTTGGCAAGAGGGGAAGCAGCAGCAAGAATGGGGACATAAGCTTGCCCGAGTATTGTATAGAGTCCCATAATTTCAGACTGTGTGTCATGAGGGGGCTGGCAGAAGGTGGTCGCATTTTAAGGGGTAGCCACAATAAGGCAGAGATAGGGACAGGCACGCAATTGGGTACCTCCGGGAGAACCCATGGGAGGATATCAGAAGTTGCGTGGAGCATGGAGAGTTGGGAAATTTGGGCTGCCTGGTAATACTTTGCAACGTCCGGAACGACCAGCCCGCCTCGTAACCTATGAGCATAGAGAGTAGAGCGGGAAACCCTGGGGCGTTTATGTGCCCAGATGAAGGCGAGAAGTCTGTTCTGAAGTAGCTGCAGATAGAAGGCAGGGACCCGGACAGGAAGGGTTCGAAAAAAGTAAAGATTCTTTGGGAGAATGGTCATCTTGACCGCATGGATACGGCCGATCCAGGATAAAGTGGGGAATCGCCAAGAAACTTGACGCCCAAGTAGTCCAGGGAGGAGCTTGCCCAACGGTAAGGGCAACACATTTACTTCTTTGAATTCTACTGCATATATTTACTATGCCCTGTAAGCACTGCTGTCACACATTTCCTGCCCTCTGAAATACAGTGGTGCGGAGAGGAGATGGAGTCAGTATAGGAATCACAGCAAGGTACCTTGGGGTATGCAGTCATTGGAAATTGAAAGAAAACCGCAGGAGAGAAGCTGCAAATTATCTAGGGAATCCAGGAAGTTGTGAAAAGAGGTGGCAAGCAGACAAGCCAAACTCACAACATGAAAGCGGATTTTTCAATTAATCTTATACTGAATAAAAAAACAATTAAACTGTTACAATGCTGAGGTTATAAAAATGAAACTGTATGCTGTGACTATAGAACTCTTTCAAATAAGATTTATAAAAAACTACATTAGCTTTATCAGTTAACACTGTAAATGTAGTCATTACTGTATATATATATATACACACACACACAGTATCTCACATAAGTGAGTACACCCCTCACATTTTTGTAAATATTTTATTAGAGGTCGACTGATATGGGTTTTTCTCTGGCCGTTGCCGATATTTAGAAATCGTGGTGGCCGATATCTGATGGCGATTTTTTTTGGCCGATGTTAGGCCGATTCCCCCCCCCCTTCATCTCATAAAATCTAACAGTTAGACCCCTTTCACACTGGGGCATTTTTCAGGCGCTTTTGGGCTAAAAATAGCGCCTGTAAAGTGCCTGCAACAGCTCCCCTGCAGTCTCAGTGTGAAAGCCTGAGTGATTTCACACTGAGGCGATGCGCTGGCAGGATGTTAAAGAAAAAGTCCTGCAAGCAGCATCTTTGGAGCAGTGTATACTGCTGCTCCACCACTCCTGCCCATTGAAATTAATGCGCGCTGCTGCCGAAGCGCCTGCAAAGCTTTACAAAAACAGGTAATCAAAACTGTTGCTTAGTTCTTTTTTTTTTTTTTAATTCATTAGTGTATTTTTTATTTTTTTTAAATTGCGTTTGAAAGGCCGCTGCGCAAATACCGTGTGACATAAAATATTGCAACAACCGCTATTTTATTCTCTAGGGTCTCTGCTAAAAAAAAATTATATATAATAATGTTTGGGGGTTCTAAGTGAATTTCTAGCAGAAAATACAGGATTTTTACTTGTAAGCAACAAATGTCAGAAAAGATTTTGTGCCAGTTCTCACTGATGCGAGTTCATAACAAATGTGATGCGTCAAAAACATTCTAAATTCACATGTCATCCATAAAGTCATTGTTTTCAATGACCGTCGTTCACATACATGGGTTGCAATTCCCCTACGAATGCGATAAAAAAAAAAAAAAAGGGTCTTGTGCGAGTTTACAGCGTTCCGAATTTAGCCTTCATAGACATCAATGTAAATCGTTCTGGAATCGCATTGTTGGTTCAGATATGTGCGAATTCCACCACACTACTCTCCACAAAAAAAACAGGAAATTAACACCTTTTTTTTTCCATTATGATTCCATTGGCTAGAACATCAATCGCAGCTATGACCAACTCCTGAAATTCGCACCTCACACAGGACAAAAAAAAAAACGGAACAAATTCACAGCGCAGCAGTGTGAACCAGCACTTAGTGCTGGTTCACACTGCTGCGCTGTGAATTTGTTCCGTTTTTTTGTCCTGTGTGAGGTGCGATTTTACCACGATTTTAACGCGATTTTACCGCGAATTTCAGGAGTTGGTCATAGCTGGGATTGATGTTCTAGCCAATGAAATCCTAATGGGAAAAAAAAAAAAAAAAAAAAAAAAAAAAAAAAAAAAAAAAAAAAGGTGTTAACTTCCTGTGTATTTCCTGTTTTTTGTGGATAGTGTGGTGGAATTCGCACATATGTGAACCATCAATGCGATTCCAGAATGATTTACATTGATGTCTATGGAGGCTAAATTCGCAACGTTGTAAACTCGCACAAGACCCTTTTTTTTATCGCATCGCATTCGTAGGGGAATCACAACGCATGTATGTGAACGACGGTGATTGAAAACAATGACTTTATGGATGACATGCGAATTTAGAATGTTTTTGACGCATCACATTCGGAATTAACTTGCATCAGTGTGAACCAACACTTAGTCTTTAAAATGGTTAAACTGAGAACTTCTACACATGGAGTTCAGTCTATTGATAAGTAGAAACATTGTATCTTTTTAGCTTCTTTTCTCAGACTTGGCAGGCTGCCCAGAGAGGAGAGAAGTCTCCACAGAAGACTTCAGGCAACTTGCATTAACTTCTATTACAGAAGTCATTTGCAAGTCACGAAAGTTATAACCGGCCTTTTTTATCAGCACAATCGGCCGATGCCGATTAATTAAAAATTGCCAAATATATAGCCGATATATCGGTCGACCTCTATATTTTATTATATCTTTTCATGTGACAACAATGAAGAAATTACACTTTTCTACAATGTTAAGTAGTGAATGTACAGTTTGTATAACAGTGTAAATTTGCTGTCCACTCAAAAAAACTCAACACACAGCCATTAATGTCGAAACTGCTGGCAAAAAAAGTAAGTACACACCTAAGTGAAAATGTCCAAATTGGGCCCAAATTGTTAATATTTTCTGTGGCCACAATATTTTCCAGAACTGTCTTAACCCTCTTGGGCATGGAGTTCACCAGAGCTTCACAGGTTGCCACCAGAGTCCTCTTCCACTCCTCCATGATGACATCATGGAGCTGGTGGATGTTAGAGACCTTGCGCTCCTCCACCTTCCATTTGAGGATGCCCCACAGATGCTCAATAGGGTTTAGGTCTGGAGACATGCTTGGCCAGTCCATCACCTTTACCCTCAGCTTCTTTAGCAAGGCAATGGTCACCTTGGAGGTGTGTTTGGGGTCGTTATGTTGGAATATTGCCCTGCGGCCCTGTCTCCAAAGGGAGGGGATCATGCTCTGCTTCAGTAGGTCAAAGAACATGGCATTCATGGTTCCTTCAATGAACTGTAACTTCCCAGTGCCGGCAACACTCATGCAGCTCTAGACTACGACACTGCCACCACAATTCTTGACTGTAGGCAAGACACGCTTGTCTTTGTACTCCTCACCTGGTTGCTGTCACATAGGCTTAACACTATCTGAACTAAATATGTTTATCTTGGTCTCATCAGACCACAGGACATGGTTCTAGTAATCTTCAGCAAACTGCAGGCTTTCTTGTGCATCATCTTTAGAAGAGGCTTCCTTCTGGGATGACAGTCATGCAGACTAATTTGATGCAGTGTGCGGCATATGGTCTGAGCACTGATAGGCTGACCCCCCACCCCTTCAACCTCTGCAGCAATACTGGCAGCACACATACGTCTATTTCCCAAAGACAACCTCTGGATATAATGCTGAGCATGTCCACTCAACTTCATTGGTAGACCATGGCGAGGCCTGTTCTGAGTGGAACCTGTCCTGTTAAACCGCTGTATGGTCTTGGCCACCGTGCTGCAGTTCAGTTTCATGGTGCTGCCAATCTTCTTATAGCCTAGACCATCTTTATGTAGAGCAATAATTTTTTTTCAGATCCTTAGAGTCTTCTTTGCTATGAGGTGCCATGTTGAACTTCCAGTGACCAGTATTAGAGAGTGAGAGGGATAACACCAAATGTAGCACCTGCTCCCTATTCACACCTGAGACCTTGTAGGAGTAACATGAAACCAGAGAGGGAAAATGGCTAATTGGACCCAATTTGCACATTTTCACTTAGGGGTGTACTCACTTTTGTTACCAGCGGTTTACCATTAATGGCTGTGTGCTGAGTTATTTTGAGGGGTCAGGAAATTTGCACTGCTATACAAGCTGTACACTCACTACTTTGTTACAATGTAAAGTGTAATTTCTTTAGTATTGTCACATGAAAAGATATAATAAAATATTTACAAAAAATTGAGGGGTGTATGCACTTTTGTGAGAGATAGAAATATATATCTCTATATATAAAATCTATATCTATCTATATATCTAATATGAATGTGAAAGGATTCATATTTTATATACAATACAGCCACAAACTAGGGTTGCAACCTCATCCCCGCACACATATGAATTACACCGGTTCTGAGACTAACTTAATGCAGATAAGGCGCCAAGTTAGTTTAAATTACCACCTTAATCAGCCACAGAACCTGTGTAATTAACCACTTGACGACCGCCGCACGACGATGTACGTCGGCAGAGCGGCACGGGCAGGCAAAAGGGCGTATATGTACGTCCTTGCCTTCCCGCGGGTGGGGGTCGATCGGACCCCCCCCCCCCCCGGTGCCAGCGGTGGTCAGATTCAGGTCAGGGGCGATCAAAGGTGAGGAGGAGGCCACTCATTCGTGGCTCCACCCTCGCAATCGCTCCTGGCCAATGACAGACTTCCTCGGCTTCTGTAATGTAAACAGAAGCGGAGGAAGTGATGTCACCTCTCCTCAGCTCGGTATTTTCCGTTCCGGCGCTGAGGAGAGAAGACTGTAATGTGAGTGCACCAAACACACAGTAGAACATGCCAGGCACACATTACACCCCCCTTCACCCCACGATAACCCCTCCCCCCCCCCCCTTGTCACACTGACACCAAGCAGTTTTGTTTTTTTTTTTATTACTGCATGGTGTCAGTTTGTGACAGTTAGTGTGTTAGGGCAGTTACTGTTAGCCCCCTTTAGGTCTAGGGTACCCCCCTAACCCCCCCTAATAAATTTTTAACCCCTTGATCACCCCCTGTCGCCAGTGTCACTAAGCGATCATTTTTCTGATCGCTGTATTAGTGTCGCTGGTGACGCTAGTTAGGGACGTAAATATTTAGGTTCGCCGCCAGCGTTTTATAGCGTCAGGGACCCCCATATACTATCTAATCAATGTTTTAACCCCTTCATTGCCCCCTAGTTAACCCTTTCACCACTGATCACCGTATAACCGTTATGGGTGACACTGGTTAGTTCGTTTATTTTTTTATAGTGTCAGGGCACCCGCCGTTTATTACCGAATAAAGGTTTAGCCTCCTGATTGCCCGGCGGTGATATGCGTCGCCCCAGCAGCGTCAGATTAGCGCCAGTACCGCTAACACCCACGCACGCAGCATACGCCTCCCTTAGTGGTATAGTATCTGAACGCATCAATATCTGATCCGATCTATACTAGCGTCCCCAGCAGTTTAGGGTTCCTAAAAATGCAGTGTTAGCGGGATCAGCCCAGATGCCTGATAGCACCTGCGTTTTGCCCCTCCGCCCAGCCCAGCCCACCCAAGTGCAGTATCGATCGATCACTGTCACTTACAAAACACTAAACGCATAACTGCAGCGTTCGCAGAGTCAGGCCTGATCACTGCGATCGCTAACAGTTTTTTTGGTAGCGTTTTGGTGAACTGGCAAGCACCAGCGGCCTAGTACACCCCGGTCGTAGTCAAACCAGCACTGCAGTAACAATTGGTGACGTGGCGAGTCCCATAAGTGCAGTTCAAGCTGGTGAGGTGGCAAGCACAAGTAGTGTCCCACTGCCACCAAGAAGAAGACAAACACAGGCCCGTCGTGCCCATAGTGCCCTTCCTGCTGCATTCGCCAATCCTAATTGGGAACCCACCACTTCTGCAGCGCCCGTACTTCCCCCATTCACATCCCCAACCAAATGTAGTCGGCTGCATAAGAGGCATTTTTATGTCCTCCCGAGTACCCCTACCCAGCGAACCCCCCCCCCCCCAAAAAAGATGTCGTGTCTGCAGCAAGCGCGGATATAGGCGTGACACCCACTATTATTGTCCCTCCTGTCCTGACAATCCTGGTCTTTGCATTGGTGAATGTTTTGAACGCTACCATGCACTAGTTGAGTATTAGCGTAGGGTACAGCATTGCACAGACTAGGACACACTTTCACAGGGTCTCCCAAGATCCCATCGCATTTTGAGAGACCCGAACCTGGAACCGGTTACCGTTATAAAGGTTACAATTACAAAAAAAATAAAAATACTAAAAAAATATAAAATAAAAAAAAATTGTTGTCGTTTTATTGTTCTCTCTCTCTCTATTCTCTCTCTATTGTTCTGCCCTTTTTTACTGTATACTATTCTGCAATGTTTTATTGTTATTATGTTTTATCATGTTTGCTTTTCAGGTATGCAATTTTTTATACTTTACCGTTTACTGTGCTTTATTGTTAACCTTTTGTCTTCAGGTACGCCATTCACGACTGAGTGGTTATACCAGAATGATGCCTGCAGGTTTAGGTATCATCTTGGTAACATTCTTTTCAGCCAGCGGTCGGCTTTCATGTAAAAGCAATCCTAGCGGCTAATTAGCCTCTAGACTGCTTTTACAAGCAATGGGAGGGAATGCCCCCCCCCCCACCATCTTCCGTGTTTTTCTCTGGTTCTCCTGTCTCAACAGGGAACCTGAGAATGCAGCCAGTGATTCAGCCAGCTGACCATAGAGCTGATCAGAGACCAGAGTGGCTCCAAACATCTCTATGGCCTAAGAAACCGGAAGCTACGAGCATTTCATGACTTAGATTTCGCCGGATGTAAACAGCGCCATTGGGAAATTGGGAAAGCATTTTATCACACCGATCTTGGTGTGGTCAGATGCTTTGAGGGCAGAGGAGAAATCTAGGGTCTAATAGACCCCAATTTTTTCAAAAAAAGTACCTGTCACTACCTATTGCTATCATAGGGGATATTTACATTCCCTGAGATAACAATAAAAATGATTAAAAAAGAAAGGAACAGTTTAAAAATAAGATAAAAAAGCAAAAAAATAAGAAAAAAAACACAAAACACCCCTGCCCCCCCCTGCTCTCGCGCAAAGGCGAACGCAAGCGTCGGTCTGGCGTCAAATGTAAACAGCAATTGCACCATGCATGTGAGGTGTCACCGCGAACGTCAGATCGAGGGCAGTAATTTTAGCAGTAGACCTCCTCTGTAAATCTAAAGTGGTAACCTGTAAAGGCTTTTAAAAACGTATTTAGTTTGTCGCCACTGCACGTTTGTGCGCAATTTTAAAGCATGTCGTGTTTGGTATCCATGTACTCGGCCTAAGATAATCTTTTTTATTTCATCAAACATTTGGGCAATATAGTGTGTTTTAGTGCATTAAAGTTTAAAAAAAGTGTGTTTTTTCCCCAAAAAATGAGTTTGAAAAATCGCTGCGCAAATACGGTGTGAAAAAAAAAAATGAAACACCCACCATTTTAATCTGTAGGGCATTTGCTTTAAAAAAATATATAATGTTTGGGGGTTCAAAGTAATTTTCTTGCAAAAAAAAAAATAACTTTTTCATGTAAACAAAAAGTGTCAGAAAGGGCTTTGTCTTCAAGTGGTTAGAAGAGTGGGTGATGTGTGACATAAGCTTCTAAATGTTGTGCATAAAATGCCAGGACAGTTCAAACCCCCCCCAAATGACCCCATTTTGCAAAGTAGACACCCCAAGCTATTTGCTGAGAGTCATGTCGAGTCCATGGAATATTTTATATTGTGACACAAGTTGCAGGAAAGTGACAATTTTTTTTTTTTTTTTTTGCACAAAGTTGTCACTAAATGATATATTGCTCAAACATGCCATGGGAATATGTGAAATTACACCCCAAAATAAATTCTGTTGCTTCTCCTGAGTACGGGGGATACCACATGTGAGACTTTTTGGGAGCCTAGCCGCGTACGGGACCCCGAAAACCAAGCACCGCCTTCAGGCTTTCTAAGGGCGTAAATTTTTGATTTCACTCTTCACTGCCTATCACAGTTTCGGAGGCCATGGAATGCCCAGGTGGCACAAAACCCCCCCCAAATGACCCCATTTTGGAAAGTAGACACCCAAAGCTATTTGCTGAGAGGTATAGTGAGTATTTTGCAGACCTCACTTTTTGTCACAAAGTTATGAAAATTGAAAAAAGAAAAAAAAAAAAATGTTTTTTCTTGTCTTTCTTCATTTTCAAAAACAAATGAGAGCTGCAAAATACTCACCATGCCTCTCAGCAAATAGCTTGGGGTGTCTACTTTCCAAAATGGGGTCATTTGGGGGGGTTGTGCCACCTGGGCATTCCATGGCCTCCGAAACTGATAGGCAGTGAAGCGTGAAATCAAAAATTTACACCCTTAGAAATCCTGAAGGCGGTGGTTGGTTTTCGGGGCCCCCTACGCGGCTAGGCTCCCAAAAAGTCCCACACATGTGGTATCCCCGTACTCAGGAGAAGCAGCTAAATGTATTTTGGGGTGCAATTCCACATAGGCCCATGGCCTGTGTGAGCAATATATCATTTAGTGACAACTTTTTGTAAATATTTTTTTTTTTTTGTCATTATTCAATCACTTGGGACAACAAAAAATAAATATTCAATGGGTTCAACATGCCTCTCAGCAATTTCCTTGGGGTGTCTACTTTCCAAAATGGGGTCATTTGGGGGGGTTTTGTACCGCCCTGCCATTTTAGCACCTCAAGAAATGACATAGGCAGTCATAAAACTAAAAGCTGTGTAAATTACAGAAAATGTACCCTAGTTTGTAGACGCTATAACTTTTGCGCAAACCAATAAATATACGCTTATTGACTTTTTTTTTTTTTTTTACGAAAGACATGGCCGAATACATTTTGGCCTAAATGTATGACTAAAATTGAGTTTATTGGATTTTTTTTTTATAACAAAAAGTAGAAAATATCATTTTTTTCAAAATTTTCGGTCTTTTTCCGTTTATAGCGCAAAAAATAAAAACGGCAGAGGTGATCAAATACTATCAAAAGAAAGCTCTATTTGTGGGAAGAAAAGGACGCAAATTTCGTTTGGGTACAGCATTGCATGACCGCGCAATTAGCAGTTAAAGCGACGCAGTGCCAAATTGGAAAAAGTCCTCTGGTCCTTAGGCAGCATAACGGTCCGGGGCTGAAGTGGTTAATATGTGTTTCGTTTTAAAGGGATGAGGTGGCAACCCTACCACAAACGTTCATGGCACTGAAAATGGTTTCCTGCAATAAGCATTCACCAAAAGCATCATGCCATCACCAGGATCCAAAGTTGTCACGCTCTTTTTGAACACCACTAGTGGACACATTACATGAAACCATTTTTTTTTTTAGCAACTTGTGGACCTTATTTGGTTATACTTCCTGCTTAGCACTACTTCAGATTGTCTTTGCTCTCTCAGCACATGTCTATGTGTACTTTAACAAAAGTGTTAGAGCTGAAGGGTACAGTAGAAAAGCAAGCCTGTGTACACAAACAAGCATGTACTAACAACAAAGTGTCTCCTTTTTAAGTTAACAAAAACTTGACCTTACACAAGGAAACTCTTCGTTTCAGTGAAGTACAGCTGCAAGAGCAAAAAAAAAAAAAAAAGGGGGAACTCATTGGATTTAAAGTATGAGTTCACCTTTCGTAACACGGTATTGGGGAAGTGCGGGGGTTGGTCTGTTCGTAACATGTTGTACCCGGAATATGGGTGTAACATGTAACGAAAGGTGGACTTAGCCTTTAATAGCTGATTGAACCTCCTTTGGCAGCAACAATGACTTAAAGCAAATGCTTTTGGTAGCTCTGAATCTGACCTGAACAATGTTCAGGAGGAACCCTTGTTTGAAGGAAAGGAGTTTGATCCGTGTATAGCCAGCTTTAGGCAGCTCCTTAACCGCTTTAGATCCGCGCTATTGCCAAATGACGGCAACAGCGCGGACCTACATTGCCGGGACGACGTCTATTGATGTCGTCCCGTGCACGAGCGGCCTGCGCGCCCCCTGCAGGGCGCGCTCGGTGATCAGCGAGTCTATGAGACTCGCCTGATCACAGATCAGAGTAAGGGGTCGGTCCCGACAATGACAGCTGATCATGTGATGTAAACAGAGCCGGTAATCGGCTATTTTTTCTCCTTGCGCTGACAGCGTGAGGAGGAAAAAAAAAAAAGCTGATCACCGGTGGCCGTGAGAGGGACATCATTCCCGATCACGGCGATCATCTGTGCCCCCTGCCAGTGACACCTAGCAAAAGGGAGCAGTGCCACCTACCAGTGCCCACAGTGCCACCCATCAGCGCCCACATCAGTGCCACAACAACAGTGCTGCACATCAGTGTCTCCTACCAGTGCCGCCCTGTGCCCATCAGTGCCGCCTCATCAGCGCATATCAATGAAGAAGAATTATCCGTTTGCAAAATTTTATAACAAACTATGAAACATGATTTTTTTTTCTTCAAAATTTTCCATCTTTTTTTGTTTGTTTAGCAAAAAATAAAAAACCCAGCTGTGATCAAATACCACCAAAAGAAAGCTCTATTTGTGGGGAAAAAAAATGATAAAAATTTCATTTGGGTACAGTGTTGTATGACCACGCAATTGTCATTCAAAGTGCGACAGCGCTGAAAATTGGTCTGGGCAGGAGGGGGGTTTAAGTGCCCAGTAAACAAGTGGTTAAAAAACAAGAAATTTGAGAAATAAGCATCATGAAACAAGCAGCACGTTAGGCCTATCATGACTGTTCCCATCTAGCAAAGAAGTAGGCATGAAGACAGGGATTGCAAACTATGAAGAGCATCTGAAATATGAATTCTTTAGGGCAGTTGCAAGTGCATTATGCTTCGAAAAATTGGCCATACATGAAAGAGATAGCTGAAAACAAACCCCGTTTCAGTTTCAGGATTAACTAAGGCGTTCAGATCATAATGTTGCTATTCCTACAGAAACATTCAAATCTGGCAAGCCCAGTTTAACATGCAGTTCCGTTTCATGTTCAGGATATGTATGTGGACATGAGTATTCCATCTAACACCCTATGCAAATATTCTATTTATTTTTCTGACATAAAAATGGCACGAGGCTGGTCCCGGGAGTGGTAGGAGTAGCGACATCTTATTCATAACTGTGCCCACTCAGGATAACCAGAGAAAGACAGACTTAACAGTCCTAAAGTGGTTTTGAAGTCAGAAGGTTTATCTTAATGCATTAAGATAAAAAAACCTTCTGTGTGCAGCCCCATTTCCCACCCCCCCCACCACCACCACACACCCCAATACTTACCCAAGCCCAGTGTTGATCCAGCAATGTTGCATGAGAGCCTCAGCTGTCCGGGACTCCCCTCATTGCCTGAGACAGCAGCGGGGCGCCATTGGCTCTCCTTACTGTCAAGGTCAGTGAGCCAATGAGGAGAGAGAGGAATGGGGCCGAGGCGCAGCTCCCCGTTTGAATGAACACACAGAGCAGCGGTTTGGCTTGTGTGGACAGGAGGGAGGGATCAGGTGCACCGGTGAGGGACCTGAGAAGCAGGATCTGGACTGCTCTGTGCAAAACCACTACACAGAGCGGGCAAGTGTAACTACCCCCATTAAAAAAAAAAATAAAAAAAAATAACAAAGACTTTAGTATCACTCTAAATCAGACCTGTATTTTACTCATTCAGGGCAAAGTTAAACGGGTTGTAAACCCTCAAGGTTTTTCACCTTAATGCATTAAGGTGAAAACCCTTCTGTAGTGCAGCAGCTGCCCAGAGCCCCCCTTTTACTTATCTGAACCAGATCGTTCCAGCAACAAGAACGAGCTCAGCAGTTCTCGGGTCCTCTCATTGGATAGATTGATAGACGCAGCAGCCATTGGCTCCCGCTGCTGTCAATCAAATCCAGTGACACGGCGCTGTGGCCAAGTTCTGCTGTCTGTGTCAATGGACGCAGCAGCAGGACTCGGGATCGTGCCCGCATGGGTGCCCCTTGGAATGCGGGGGAGGCACCAGGAGCACCTCTGGGGGACACGAAAAGAGTTGGAACAGGGCCACTCTTTAATATGGGGAAAGGGTCATCAGATGAATCCGTTCATAGTCTGGCAAGCACTTTCTGGGATTTATGGGTAGCCTTAAGCTGGGTTCATACACATATGCAGTTTCAGTGAGGGATTCCGGTGCGGTTCTGTTCACCAGTTCAGGTGCAAATTTTTATCTGAAATCGCACCTGAACTGGAACCAAAAATCGCACAGGACTGTTTAAAACTGCACCACAGCCGCCACGCACATGTGTGAACCAGCAGCATTGAGAAGTAGAACAAATAGAAGTAGGAAAGCCAAGAGGGAAAAAAAAAAAAAAGGGATCCCGTTCCCCTAAAGAACGTTATACAGCAAAGTACTTGTATTGTTTAACCTTGTCACCTGTATCACCTAAAAAACCTGGCTGATCCTGCCCGATTCTGCTCTCCCCTCTGGAAACTGACCACGGTTTATCATAGCTGCTGAGCCCTTACACCATGGTCAGTTTACGTGCCTCCATCAGCCGCAGCCCTGCACTCCTGTGTCCTCTTCCTCCACCCTCCCTGCCTGTCAGCTCTGTCCACTCCACAATTCTCCCCTCCTGATTTAATCAAACTTATACTATGATTATGCCATCCCCTCCGTTATTTAACGCCATGTGACCCTGTGCAGTATAAAAAAGATGAAAATTATACCGTATAGCAGAGCGGCTCCCAGCACTTACTCCTACCAGGCTGACGTCAGCGCTCAGTCCCGCCCACTATAGCTGTAGGCCGAGGAGTCACGTGAGCCGCTGGTATATTCTGCATCTTTTTAATACAGCACAGGGGCACATAGCTTTATATAACAGCGAGGATGGCATAATCATATTATAGTGGGTTAACAACCACTTTAAGGCTTAAATTAATCGGGGGAAAAAAAAAACGTAATCATTACACTCACTTTCTTTCGAGTATTACCTCTGTGTGAGCAGAAAGGAATAAGATCCCTTAAAAAAAAAGGACCCTATACATGTCATCACTTAACTCCAGAGTGTATTTGGAGAGTCATATACCATCAGTGATCGCTAAGCTGAGGATTTAGTGCATGAGATCTATACGAGATATATAGATATAGATACACTCAAAAGGTGAGCGCATAAGTTGTTTGGTGGTGGGACCCCTAGCTTTCTACACCTATTGGGGACACAAGCATGGTGGATGGAGGAATCCTCCCCACTGTGCTATTGTATCCGGAGAGCTCCCTTACATAGTTGAGCTGGAGCTGCAAAAATCGCCTGACCGGAACAGAATAAAAACATAAGTACACAGAGTTATATATATATATATATATCACACACACACACACAGGGTAGGCAGGATAGGTGGGAGGGAATGCGTTTACATATAGTTAAAATTAGCCTTTCTTTTTCATATCACGGGACACAGAGCTCTAGTCATTACATCATGGGTTAGATAGTCACCTTCAGGTGTTGGACACTGGCAACCCTAATTGTAAGGAGAGTTCCTCCTCTATATAACCCCTCCCATATGGAGAGTACCTCAGTTTTTTCGCCAGTGTCAAAGGTATTTTTTCAGAAACTGCTTGCCTCTCATTCCCTAGTCCGGGCTTTTATTCAGGGCCACTGAGTTTAAATCCACCAGTCAGGCCACCCGTGTGCCCATGGGATTTGAATTTGGTTGTTTTGCAAAAACAGCCTTTTGAACCATTATGCCATGCTTCTTTTTGCCTTTTGACCAAGAAGTTGTTTTTTCTTGTTGCCATAGCCTCTGCCAGGAGGGTATCAGAGTTAGCGGCTTTTTTATGTAAGGAGCCATACTTAGTTATTCACAAAGACAGGGTGGTGTTGTGTCCTCACTCGGCTTTCTTACCCAAGGTGGTATTAGGGTTCCACCTAAACCAAGATGTGGTCCTACTATCCTTTTTTCCCAGATTCGCAGTCCGGAGAGGAAACGTTACACTCTCTAGATGTTGTTAGAACAGTCAAAATCGACTGCTCAGATGCGGAAAACTGACTGACTTTCTGTTTGTACTGCCAGACGGTCCCAGAAAGAGCCAGGCAGCATTGAAGTCCACTATAGCTAGGTGGATTCGTCAAGTTATTGTTGAGGACTATGGTTTGGAAAAGATGGTTCCTTCTTTTCATGTTAAGGCGCACTCGACTGGAGCAGCAAGTGCTTCATGGGCAGTGCATCTCCGGGCCTCCCTGGCTCAGATCTGTAAGGCTACAACTTGGTCTTCGGTCCATACATTCACTAGATTTTATCTAGAGGTCGACCGATATGGGTTTCCTCTGGCCGATGCCGATATTTAGAAATCACGGTGGCCAATGGCCGATATGTGATGCCGATTTTTTTGGGCCGATATATTAGGCCGTTTATTTTTTTTTATTTTTCCTTCATCTCATAAAATTTAACAGCTAGACCCCTTTCACACTGGGGCGTTTTTCAGGCGCTTTTGGGCTAAAAATAGAGCCTGTAAAACAGCTCCCCTGCAGTCTCAGTGTGAAAGCCCGAGTGCTTTCACACTGAGGCGATGCGCTGGCAGGATGTTAAAAAAAAAAAAAAGTCCTGCAAGCAGCATCTTTGGAGCGGTGTATACCACCACTCCTGCCCATTGGAATGAATGCGCACCGCTGCCAAAGCGCCTGCAAAGCGTTTCGGCAGCGGCGCTTCAGGGGCACATTTAACCCCTTCCTCGGCTGCTAGCTGGATTATAAGCGCCCCGCTAGCAGCCGAATAGCGCCGCTAAAATTACGGTAAAGTGCCGCTAAAACTAGTAGCGTTTTACCGTCAACGCATGCCCGCTGCAGTGTGAAAGCAACCTTAAGTGATACAGAAAATTTTTTACATTTAAACATTTATTAAACAAAACAAACCTAGAAGCAGTTCACTTGTATGTAGAATTTAGATTAAAAAAAAAAACTATATCTTGAAAATAAATACACAAAAACAGGTAATCAAAACTTTTGGAAAAAAAAAAAAAATAAAAAAAAAAAAAAAAAAATGGGCTAACTTTACTGCTTAGTTTTTTTTCTTTAATTTATTAGTGTATTTTTTTTTAAAAAAAATTGCGTTTGAAAGACCGCTGCGCAAATACCGTGTGACATAAAATATTGCAACAACCGCTATTTTATTCCATATATATATATATATATATATATATATATATATATATATATATATATATATATATATATATATATATATATATATATATATATATATGTTTGGGGGTTTGAAGTGATTTTCTAGCAGGAAATACAGGATTTTTACTTGTAAGCAACAAATGTCAGAAAAGATTTAGTCTTTAAATGGTTAAACTGAGATCTCCTACACAGGGAGCTCAGTTCATTCATAAGTGTAAACATTGTATCCTTCAGGTTCTTTTTATCAGATTTGGCAGGCTGCCCAGAGGAGGCAGAAGTCGCTTCACAGAATACAGGCAACTTGCATTGACTTCTATAATACAGAAGTAATTTGCAAGTCGCGCGGCCTTTTTTATCAGCACAATCTGCCAATGCCGATTAAGTAAAAAACACCAAATATCGGCCGATATATCGGCCGGCCGATATATCGGTCGACCTCTAATTTTGTCAGTTTGATGTAAGAGGGCATGAGTATAACGCCATCGGGCGCAGTGTACTGCAGGCAGCAGTGTAGGTCCTCACGTCCAATGGCGTTCTTTTTTTCCAGATCTGTATCTCCCTCCCCTCAATTTGGGCATTGCTCTGGGACGCCCCATGATGTAATGAATACAGCTGTGTGTCCTGTGATGTATGAACAAGAAAATAGGATATTAAAACAGCTTACCTGTAAAATCCTTTTTCTTGAGATTACATCACGGGACACAGAGCGCTATTCATTACATCATGGGTTAGATAGTCACCTTCAGGTGTTGGACACTGGCAACCCTAATTGTAAGAAAACTTCCTCCCCTATTTTTCCATATGGAGAGTACCTCAGTTTTGTAGCAAACCAATAAGTATCCCGAGATAGAGAGATATATAGATATAGAGAAAGATAGATCTCTCTATCTCGGGATACTTATTGGTTTGCTACAAAACTGAGGTACTCTCCATATGGAAAAATAGGGGAGGAAGTTTTCTTACAATTAGGGTTGCCAGTGTCCAACACCTAAAGGTGACTATCTAACCCATGATGTAATGAATAGCGCTCTGTGTCCCGTGATGTAATCTCAAGAAAAAGATTTTACAGGTAAGCCGTTTTTTAAAAAAAAAATCCTATTTTAATACGTTTTAAACCCTCATGCACACAGGCGCATGAACTTACGCAGGATCTGGCTGGCAGCACAACCCTATGTAAAAAAAATAGTCTGTAGTGCACCTAAATTCATAAGGAAATGTTCATATGAGCAAAGATACGTACGGGCAGCTTTTGGCCTCTTCCCCAGGCATAAATAACTCAAAGTAAAAGTATTTTTGCACTACTGAAATATAAAAATATATGGGAGGTACCTTCATCCTATAAATATATTGAAGACCAATAAAAATTTGAGGCAACTAGGACTTTCATGGTACGGTGTAGACTTACACTGCTGAAAACAGCTTTATATAAAAGTATAACTTTATTAAAACAGACAAATTATTTAAGACATTGGCAGACATAAAACATACAGAAAGATAAGGGAAACACCCTTGAATCATCAAATTTCACTGAAAAAAAAAAACTGTAAAAAGGAGTAAATGTGTTGATGCACACTAGAAAGTACGATATTCATCTTAATCCAGTTGTAGACTACACATTTCTCAGTGACCCGCTTCTTCAGGAGTATAATTCAGAGAAATATTTTTCTAAAAAAGAACATACTTGTAAGAAAACTTCAAATAACGAAAAAGGAAAAAGGAAAAAGATGATAAAGCTATTGAATGTGGAGCATGTCATCAAAAGACTGCCATCATTTTTGAAGAAGCGCGTCACCGCGAAACATGTAGTCTACAACTGAATTAAGATGAATATCATACTTTCTATTGCGGATCACCACATTTACTCCTTTCCAGTTTTTTTTTTTCAGAGAAATTTGATGATTCAAGGTCGTTTCGCTTTATGGGATATTCAGTATCTTTCTGTATGTTATATGTCTGCCAATGTCTTAAATAATTTGTCTGTTTAATAAATTTATACTTTATATAAAGCTGTTTTCAGCAGTGTAATTCTATACCGTACCATGAAAGTCCTAGTTGCCTCAAATTTCTAATGGTCTTCAATTCAATTAAGTAATTTGCTAGGCAGGAGTGTAGAATGACCTTGGGCTTTAGTCATTTATGGCTGAAAACTGAGGTTATTCTGTGCCAGCGCTGCCTTTAGGTTTACAACTCCCACTGGTCCTGGATTCACTAGGCAGCAGTGATTGGTTCCCACAACCAAAAGCACTTTATGAATGGAGGTTAGGTAGCTGAATGAAAGGTCCGCCTCCTCCATTCATACTGATTAAGTTTTATGGAGGGAACTGCTAATACAAGGGGCTGCTCCATTCTGTATTATACAGTTTACATGTTATTCCTTTAACCCCTGACACCACTTGGAGAAAATGTTAGTAAGAGAACTTACTAGTCCTGTTGAATGGTTAAAGCTGTATTAAACCAAAAAATTATATTGCACCTTAGCAATTCTTAGATGTGACGTCTGTATTAGGTTTCTTTTTTAGCCTTTATTTCTTCTATTTCCATTTGGTGATCCAGCCAGTAAGTATGTATTTCTCAAAAGAACAAGCTCTCTTCCAGATGTATGTTTACAGGGAGGAGAAAAACCATTTACCACTGGCAGAGGTGCTCACAACAATCTTATATAAAACCTTTATCCCAAAAAGGAAAACAGTAACTGATAATAAAGCGTGAGCTGGAGTTTGGCTTCTTTTTGTTATAGTATTCAAATCTGCTAGTACATTTAACACTACCCTCACCCCCAGACTGACAATGCTGCTGTTTCTGTGCCCCCTGTACTCAATCTAGAGTTAGGTCACAGGTGGTCTGCTACTGGCTTGATGACAGATGAAAATAGAGGGGAAGAAAGCCAAAAGCACACAACAACCGAGTCACAAACTGCAGCGTTATGCATGCATATTGAATGTCAGGTAAAAAAAAAAACTGCTGGTGCAGAAAAAATTAAAACTGAAACTGTTTAAACTTTAAAGGGGAAATAAACCCCGGACGATTTTTCTTTCCCCCCCCCCCCCCATTTATATATACTGCTAAGTATTGCAAATTAAAACACTTATAAATCGGCCAAAAATGAGGTTAGGAAATGCCTTTTTTACCTTATTTAATTTATCTTCTCTTCCGGGTATTGGCCGCGCCATTCCTACTGCAGTTTCTTGAATCAATTCAGGACGTCATTTCCGCCCTCACTAGGATTGCCTTTAGAAATCTCGCGCATGCGCCGTAGCATCGAAACCAAGCCTCTATCACGATTGCCGTTACTACGGCAACAGAGCGAACCCATAGCTGAAGGCAAATCAAAGGGAGAGAAGCAGGAAGGAGATGATCAGATTGCAGCATCGCAAGACTTCCCTCTGTACCGTTCTGAGAGGAAGATAGTGAATGCTAATGACCCGGCATGCAGAGCAGACAGAAACGGCACACATAGTGCGCAATCGCGGCTGACATCACCGAACATTGCAGGACGATTACTATGGAAACCAAAACAGTGAGTGCACTTTCACAAGCAGCGATCAGCTGCTTGTGCTATATAGATTTTAAAGAGATTAAGTTGTAGTGGAGAGTTTACAACCACTTTAAGATATACACTAGCATTCAAAAATGTAGATTTGTGTGGAGATTTTTTTTTTCTATTTAAAAACTTTTTCTTCAAATGAATTCAAAATTACCTGTAGACTTCACTACTACTGTCTTGAGAGAATGTTGCAAACTGGATTTTACCCATATAGAATGTCAAGATTCCCAACTGCACCAAAGAATACATACATCAGACCTTGTATTTTGAGAAGACACCCAACAGGTCCTCAGTTTGTTTCCCATAAGCTGCTTTCACACTGAGGCAGTTTTAAGGCATTTTAGCGCTAGAAATAGCATCTGAAAACTGCCTCCCATTCATTATGTGTGCTTTCACACTCGGGCGGTGCACTTGCGGGACGTTAGAAAAAGTCCTGCAAGCAGCATCTTTGGGGCGGGTTGGGAGCGCTATAAATAGCGCTCCCAAAACACCCCTGCCCATTGAAATGAATGGGCAGCGCTTCCAAAGCGCCACAAAACGTCTCTGACCCCCCCCCCCCCCCCAAGTTTTTTTTTTTTAAAGCAGCCCCCTAGCGCCCGAACAGTGCCCGCAAAAAGTGACCATTGCTTTAGCGGCGCTGCAGTGTGAAAGGGGCCTAAGGGTACTTGCACAAGGTAATGACATGTGAACATCCGATTCCTGGAAGAAAATTCCTGCAAAAAATGCAAGAATGGGCTGGAAATGAGTGCATACGCGTGTAAAAAAATTCTAGCTTTTCTTTGTGGACCTCAGCTGGAGTAACACTGCCCAATGGACAACCTCCCTCTCTCATGCTAAACGTGAGCTTTGAAGAAGCATATTTTATATCGGCTTGTGATGGTAAATATAACATTTCTGATGAGTTCATGTATTCCATAGCTCGTCTTTGAAGGCATATTTCTAACTGGCACCTTATTTCTTTCCCACAGCCACTTCCCAGTTTTGGCATTATGCTTCTGGAACAGGGCATTAGAGCCTGAACATGTTTTATGGTGAATGACTGATAAATGATGCTGGTGTTAATCTATACATCTGTCTGTATTAGAATATCAAAAAGTTATTTCAGTAATTTAATTCAAAACGTGAAACTCATAAGTATATTATATAATTTTCTTTACACACAGAGTGTAATAGCTCAATCATTTCTATTAAGTTTGAAGATTATGGCTTGCAGCTAGTGAAAACTCAAAATTCTGTATATCAGAAAATTAGAATATTGTAAAAAGGTTCAATATTGTGGACTGACTCATTGTGTGACTCTAATCGGCCAATAAACTCAAAACACCTGTAAAGGGTTCCTGGGCCTTTAAATGGTCTCGCACTTGTAAACATTGTGCTAATATACAGGTACATCTCTCAAAAAAAAAAAAAAAAAAAAAAAAAAAAGTATTTATTTCAGTAATTTAATTCAAAAAGTGAAACTCATTTTATATAGATTCATTACACACAGCGTGATATATTTCAAAAATGTATTTTAAACTTGATAATTATGGCTTATAGCTAGTGAAAAAACAAAATTCAGTATCTCAGAAAATTAGAATTGTACATAAGACCAATAAAAAAAGGATTTTTAATACAGAAATGTTGGCTTAATGAAAAGTATGTCCATGTACAGTATAGTATGCACTCAATACTTGGTCGGGGCTCCTTTTGCATGAATTACAGCATCGATGCAGCGTGGCATGGAGGCGATCACCCTACGGCACTGCTAAGGTGTTATGGAAGCCCAGGTTGCTTTGATAGCGGCCTTCAGTTCAGCTGCATTGTTGGGTCTGGCGTCTCATTTTCCTCTTGACAATACCCTACAGCAGGGGTAGTGAATTAAAATTCACGGGGTCCGGTCAGAAAAAAAAAAAATTCTACTAGCGGAGGTCTGAATGTCATATTGGTGCTATGACTCCACATGATATCCTCCACATCGCAGCCTCCTGTGCACGTCACAGGCCCCTTATCTCAGACCCCCATCAGACTGACCCCCCCCCCCCATCACAGACTGGTTCCCCCATCCCATCACAGACTGGACCCCCCACCCCTCCCATCACAGACTGGTTCCCCCTCATCACAGACTGGTCCCCCCATCCCATCACGGACTGGACCCCCCACCCCTCCCATCACAGACTGGTTCTCCCCCCCCATCCCATCACAGACTAGCCCCCCCATCCCATCACAGACTGGACCCCCCCCATCCCATCACAGACTGGACCCCCCACCCCTCCCATCACAGACTGGACCCCCCACCCCTCCCATCACAGACTGGACCCCCCACCCCTCCCATCACAGACTGGACCCCCCACCCCTCCCATCACAGACTGGACCCCCCACCCCTCCCATCACAGACTGGACCCCCCACCCCTCCCATCACAGACTGGTTCTCCCCCCCATCACAGACTAGCCATGATCATTAAATCAGGCATTTGTCTTTTGGTAGTGTGAGCAGGTGCCAAGTCCTGCTGGAAAATGAAATCCGCATCTCCAGGAAGCTGGTCAGCAGAGGGAAGCATGAAGTGCTCTAAAATTTCCTGATACAGGGCTGCGCTGACTTTGGACATGATAAAACGTCCAACACCAGCAGATGACGTGGCTCCCTAAATCATCACGGACTGTGGAAACTTCACCCTGGACCTCACGCAACTTGGATTCTGTGCCTCTCCACTCTGCCTCCAGACACTGGGAGTTTGATTTCCAAATAAATGTAAAATATATATTTTCATCCAAAAAGGAGGACTTTGGACCACTGAGCAACAGTCCAGCCCTTTTTTTCCTTTGCCCAGGTAAGACACATCTGACGTTGTCTCTGGTTCAGGAGTGTCTTGAAACAAGGAATGCGACAGTTGTAGCCCATGTCCTGGATAGGTCTGTGTGTGGCGACTCTCAAAGCACTGACACCAACGGTAGTTCGCTCCTTGTGAATCTCGCCCAAATTCTTGAATGGCCTTTGCTTCACAATCCTCTCAAGGCTGTGGTCATCCCTGTTGCTTGTGCACCTTTTTCTACCACACTTTTTCCCTCCACTCAACTTTCCATTAATATGCTTGGATACAGCACTCTGAGCAGCCAGCTTCTTTAGCCTTTTGTGACTTACCCTCCTTGTGGAGGGTGTCAATGACTGTCTTCTGGACAACTGGCAAGTCAGCAGTCTTCCCCATGATTGTGTAACCTACTGAACCAGACTGAGAGACCATTTAAGACCCCTTTCACACTGGAGGCGTTTTTCAGGCGCTTTAGTGCTAAAAATAGCGCCTGAAAAAAGCCTCATCTGCAATCCCAGTGTGAAAGCCAGAGTGCAAGCAGCTTCTTTGAGGCGCTTTAGCAGCGGTGTATACACCGCTGCTAAAGCGCCCCTGCACATTGACATCAATGGACAGCGCTGCCAAGTTGCCTGCAAAGCACCTCGGCAGTGGCGCTTTTAACCCCTTATTTGGCCACTAGCGGGGTTAAAAGGCCCCTGCTAGCGACCAAAAAGTGCCGCAAAGACAGTAAAGCGCCGCTAAAACTAGCGGCGCTTTACTGTCAATGCCCCCCCGCGCTGGCAGTGTGAAAGGGCTCAGGAAACCTTTACAGGTGTTTTGAGTTAGCCGATTACAGCGTGACACCATGAGGCTGGGTTCACACTGATACTACACGACAGTCATACCACTGTCAACCTACTTTGCTCTGCGACATCAGTCCTACATCCATCCGACTTGAATGAACCGGATACTACTTTGATCCGACTGTGATAGTACGACTTGTCCTTTGACCAATCAAAACAATCCCAGTGTGACAAATTCCTTTTACTGCTGCTGTAATCACCATGTCGGATGTTACAAGTCAGATGGTTAGGATGAGAATCCTACTTTGATCCGACTTCAATGATATTCAATGGGCTGAAGTAAAACCAAAGTGAGACCAAAGTAGTGCAGGGAGCGTTTTCAAAGTTGGACGGACTTGTGTCGGACCAGTTAAGACGGCTCTCATAGGGAAACATTGATTTTCACATGTCATGCGACAGGAGCTCCCAATGTCAGAGCGTTTGTCGTACCAGTGTGAACTCAGCCTCAGTGTATAATATTGAACTTTTTCACAATAGTCTAATATTCTGAGATATTGAATTAGGTTTTCACCAACTGAAAACCATAACCAAACTTAAAAGAAACGTTTGAAATATATCACTCTGTGTGTGATGAATCTATATATTATGAGTTTCACTTTTTGAATTACTGAAATAGAATAACTTTTTGATGATATTCAAATTTGAGATGTACCCGTGTATAAGCACAATCCTTTATATGATGTACACGAGTAAACCATTGGATAGATAGATGGAGAGCCCCCTGAATTAAAAACGGTATAAAATATTTTAGCACTTGTTGTGGCCCCCTCACATCCCCAAACAGTTACCCGAGTCCCCTCGATCCAGCACTAAGCAATTCTTCTTCCCCTCCTCCTAGTCCCACAGGAGACATTCAAATCCTGTGGAGAGGGAGCAGGAGGCATGACCGAGCAATGCTGTGTATGTCTATGGACCCACATAGTCCAGCTTAGGAGCACATCCAGAGGCACACGCAGGACAGGAGGGAAAAGTGAACAGTGCTAGCGGAGGACTCCAGAAAATGAGGTTCGGGCCACTCTATGCAATACCTTTGCACAGAGCAGGCAAGTAAACATTATTAAAAGAAAAAAAAAAAAAAAAAAAAAAAAAAAAAAAAAAAAGGGGGTTTACAATTAGTTACATTTTTTGCATTGATGTTTAGCAAGCTACTTTCACAGGGCAAATAATGTGACTGAGCATACCCTGTTTCCCCAAACATAAGCCCCACCCTGAAAATAAGACCTAGCGTTATTTTCAGGGATGGCTGCGAAATAAGCCCTACCCCAAGTTGTTGTAAAAACATGTAATCTGTTCCGTAAAAAGGATTATATAAATGTGCAGTGTGTCTCCTTTTGTAACTTTATTGTGGAAAATACCTTATTTACAGCACCGCTGAGCGCTCACGTGACCCGCCAGAGATCTTCTCTCCTCCCAAGTAACGTCATTGGCCCTTCCCTCGGCAGTGCTCAGAGCGGGGAAGAAGAGCTCCTGTGGGTCACGTGAGCGCCCAGCAGCGCTGTAAATAATGTATTTTCCATAATTAAGTTACAAAAAGGAGACACACTGGACATTATATATCGTATATACTCGAGTATAAGCCGAGTTTTTCAGCACATTTTTTTAGGCTGAACCCCCCCCCCCCGGCTGGGTCTCCAGTGAGGGTGTAGCCTCATTATGCCCATCTGCAGTTCTACCTTTGATAACTAACAGCAGGATCGATACAGATGTCGATTTTTTTTTTTTTTTTTTTTTTTTTTTTAGGGTCACAACTACTTTAAGATCATCATGATGACATGACTGTATTTGAATAAATGTAGATTATTGTACATACTGTGAATAAATAAGCCATCCCCTGAAAATGAGCCCTAGTTTGTTTTTTGTAGCCAAAATTAATATAAAGACCCGGTCTTATTTCCGCAGAAACACGGTATATGGTGTTATATGTATGAGCAGAACAGAGGGGCATGTATACAACCTTTAATTTCTAAGTAACTCAGTAAGTGCTGTGTGGCCAGCTACGCCAAGATCCCTTTGAGGCTGCATTCACACCTGAGCGTTTTCAGCTCATAAAAACGCCAGGAAAAAAAACGCCCAACAACATCCCATTCATTTCAATGGCACCTGTCCACATCTGAGCGTTTTGTTACCTGAAGCAAAAAGCCTGAAAAACGCCCTAAGCTCAAAAAGAACATGAGCTTCTTTGGGGCAGATTACAGGCATTTTTCTGCCTTTTACATTGGTGACCTGAAAAAGATCGCAGTAAAAACGCACGACTTTAAAAAGCTCAGGTGTGAATGCAGCCTAAAATTTCTTCCTGGCTCCTTAGACCACCCAACAGAATTTGGAATGTGAGGAATTTTTATCACACTGCACTTACTGACCTACTTAGAAATAAAGGGGTCATATACATCTGGTGAGTGAGGTTCTGGAGGGGAGCACAAGTGACATCACCATTACTCTGCATGGATAGAGCACGTTTCTTTTGCAATTTATGATGATTCTCTTTAATGGACTGTATCATATTGCACATATGGACTACTGATTTTACATTTAATTTAGCCCACCACTGCACTAGGTGCATTTTATACACACGTGATAGAAGGGAGTGCCTTATATACTGTATATAATTCACCAACACACATCGCTTTTTTTACAGAAATATAAGGGGGGTTACTTTGTAGTCCACACCAACATTTCTTTTATAGAGACACAGAAACTCATTTATTCATCACAGGTGATCTTATTGATAGTACAGCACTCCCAGCAATGTTAAAATAAGCGGGAGCAGTTTTTTAGTTTGCTTCATCTGATTTATATATTATTAGTTAAAGTGGATGTAAACCCAAATTTTTTTTTTTATATCATACTGTAGAGTATAAGATTTGCTATCATTTGAGCCCAGTCTTGCCACACAGTTAATCCATCTCTGAGCAATCCCCTTTTATTGTTCAGTGAGAAAAATCTTGACAAACTGAGAAAAACTTTGTCAAATCCTCCCCCTTGCTGTGAGTGACAGGTGATTTACATATCTCGTGCACTAGCCTAAGACACAGGCATTATTTTTCAATTCCCTCCCCCACTCCTTTCTTCAGCAGCTCTGCAAGGATTGGCTGTTCCACACCTCAGCATGATTTGGCATGCTGAAGTCATGTAGTTACTTTCCTGTCTTTTCACTGGATGTTAGAGATCATAGCAGAAGTTCAGTGTTAGAAATAAACAGAGAAAATGCATATTGACAAGGTGAGAGGTGGGTGGGGAGTCTACTGACATCACGACTCCACCCACCGAGCTCCAGACAACAGACCCACCCACAGAATATGCAGTTTTTCGGGTCTAATAACAGACAGAGGGGAGACATTTGACAGGTAAAGATACATGCAGGAGGCACGTATATCCCTTATAGATAACCCCTATGGCAGTAGTTTAGAAAGGATGACATTGGGTTTACATCCACTTTAAGGAATAATATTGGTATTGTAGCACCACACCATTATTTTTCAAATGAAACTCGGCGTTGATAAGCTTGTGCAAATATTGTGCGACTTAAAAAATTGGAACAACCACTATTTTATTCTCCACTTTCAGAAAACATAATGCCTGGGGCTTTTAACCACGTGCTGACCAAGCCTTTTCTGGAACCTTTTGTTTACAAGTTTAAAATATTTCTTGCTAGAACATTTACTTAAACCCCCAAACATTATGTATTTTTTAGCAGAGATCCTAGAGAATAAAATGGCAATCGTTGCAAAATTTTATGTTGCATGGTATTTGCGGAGCGGTCTTTTAAAAAATACAGTTTAATGAATTTGAAAAAAAAAACACTAAAGTTAGCCCAATTTATTTGTAGAATGTGAAAGATGTTACGCCAAGTAAATAGATAGCGAACATGTCATGCTTTAAAATTGTGCACGCCCGTGGAACGACGATAAACTACAGTACTGAAAAAATCCCCATAGGTGGCGCTTTAAAATTTTTTTACAGGTTACCCCTTTAGAGATACAGAGGAGATCTAGTGCTAGAATTATTGCTCTCGCTCTAACGATCACGGCGATACCTCACATGTGGTTTGAACACAGTTTACATATACGGGCACGACTTACGTATGTGTTCGCTTCTGCGGGCGAGCACAGAGGGACGGGGCACTTTAAAAAAAAAAAAAGTCCTATTTTTTTTTATCACTTTTATTCCTATTACAAGGAATGTAAACATCCCTTGTAATAGAAATAGGCATGACAGGTGCTCTTTGAGGGGACACCTCTCCCACCGCCTCTAAAAGTGATCCCATGGTGAATCCGCCACTGGGACCACTTTTATCTTGTAGAGAATCACCCACAGTACAAAATGATACTGGGGTTATGGCAGCTAACTGCTGCCATAACAGCGGTATTTAACGTCAAAGTAATGATGGAAATGTACTGTGGGTGGTCGGCAAGTGGTTAACCACTTCCCTCAAAATCACGTACCTGTACGCCATTTTGCTGAAGTGGTTGTTCCAGGGTGTTGCCTGCAGCTGAGATCTGAGCGACCAGACAGCTCCACCGGTTGGCCGGAGACCAGAACAAAGCCGGAATCGACTTTGTTTGGGTCTCCGATGTAGTGACCCGGAAGTGACCTCACTTCCAGATTTCTCGGCAGTCAACGGTGCCAGTTTTAAAAAATCCAAAGTGTTCAAAAATGCTGATCTTGGTGTTTTGAATACTTTGAAGTGCAGAGTTTTAGACCCCAGATCACTCTAAAAAGAGTACTTGCCATTGCCTATTATTGTCACAAAGGATGTTTACATTCCTTGTGACAGCAATAAAAGTGATCAGATTTTTTCAGGGACAGTGTAAAAAGTTAAAATAAAATCATTTTTAAAAGCGCCCCATCCCTCCATGCTCACTAGGGGTGTTGAAATTAATCGTAGCATCGATGCATCGCGATTCGACCACCCACGATGCGGCATCGATGCTACGACTTGCATAAATCGATTATATGATGACGTCACCCACATGCCACTATATGCCCTGCCAATGAACCGAAAGCAGCCGAAGGAGCCGTTCCTCTTTTCTCGCCCCCCCCCCCCCCCCCCCCCGCTGATGGCATCCCCAGCCGCCCGGCGTCAATGTGCGAGACACAGCTCTGGCAGGGAAAGCGGATGTAAACTAACAATATGAGAAGATTAGAGCAGAGAAACCGCTGCTTGCTCAACCCAATCCTGGTTGTTACATGTATGTGTGGCAGCTTCAGCCAGTGCTGCTCTGAAAACCACGCCCTCTGAAGCATTTCGCTCCACCCATTGGGGCTTAGCCATATGACTAAACCTTGATGGGTAGGGTGAAACGCGTCAGTAAGTTGTGGTTTGCAGAGCAGCACACATACATGTAACAACCAGGATTAGGTCGGGCAAGTGGCGGTTTTTCTGCTCTAATCTTCATTCATTACTGGATAAGCGATATCCCGTGCCAGTGTTCTATCGAATAGTGCAACCCCACGGGATAATGCCTCAGACGATCTGTGCATGCGCAGGATGCATTGTCACTTCAGCTATGGTGATCAGCTGGCGTGACATCAACACTGCGCATATCATCAGAAGCATTATCCAACGATCTGCATACGGAGAATCTGATTGTCAGATACTGCCTGCCTCTCTGCCCATGCGGGAGAACTGACCGATCACACTAAAGGCGGATTTTCGGTGTGGTGCACGATTAGTTTCTCCCTTTGCAGATCGTCGGATAGTGCCTCCAACGATCTGCGCATGCGCAGTGTTGACGTCACACCAGTGGATCGACATATCAGCTAGAGGAAAGTTGCATCCCGCGCATATCGTCAGAGGCATTATCGGACAGGGATGCATTATTTAATAGAACACCAGCACCCCCTATTACTGAGAACCAACAAGACAATGCAATGTCTGCTAGGAGTGGCAGCACTAAGCATAGACGGATTACTGTAAACCAGGGATATGCAATTAGCGGATCTCCAGCTGTTGCAAAACTACAAGTCCCATCATGCCTCTGGGTGTCATGCTTGTGGCTGTCAGATTCTTGCTATGCCTCATGGGACTTGTAGTAACGCAATTAGCAGACCTCCAGCTGTTGCAGAACTACAAGTCCTATCATGCATCTGGGTGTCATGCTTGTGGCTGTCAGATTCTTGCTATGTCTCATGGGACTTGTAGTTCTGCAACAGCTGGAGGTCCGCTAATTGCATATCCCTGCTGTAAACAATGAGATCCTTTTATTTTCTGCCTTTTGGCCCGTTAAATATATCACAGAAAGTATTTTGTTACAAGTGAAAAAAAATAAAAAAAGGAAGGGCTTATAAAATAAACTCAGGCAGAAAATTCATGATCTGAAAACTTCCTGCCTCTGCAGACAGTTATGATTGCTTACTTCCTTCTATCTCTGATATCTACAAAGCACCTTCCCCTATGTTATGTCGGAGAGAGGGAGGAGTTCTATAGTCCTAACACTCCCTTCCTAGGATGACAATGCTGCTCCTCCTAGAAACAGGATGGTTGTCACCCTAAAACAGGAAGGGTGTTCTTGGCAGGTAAAAATAAAAGAGAAAAAACACATCCAAGGAAAGCTAAGCTACAATAAAATCAGTTATTGTTCTTTGGTTTAGATAGAAGGGGTTGTGAACTGAAACTAATCACCATTCTATGAGTGGTGGGAAAAGACATGTCTCCAACCTGCCCTGACCTCACAGGAGAATATGGCAGCTTCGGGCTCTCCCCCTTCCCTTGTATACAGAGATCATGCATCCTCAGACGATATAGCAGCTCCTTCCAAACAATGGAGACCCGGATGAGCTGTGTGATGCTCCATGCCCCATCCTCCGGTCCATTATCTCGTTTCCGGACTAACCGACCAATCACACCGGGCAGGCTGCGGCCTCCACCAATGAGCGGACCCGAGGCGGGGAGAGAGAGCGGCCTGTGACCGGTACACACTGCAGTCCTCAGAGCCCCGCTCACTGAGCCAAGAGGAAGCACGGCGCCGCTCTCTATACACACACAGACCACACTCACCGAGCAGCTCCCCTCACACCTTACTCACCTGGCAGTCACGGAGAGCACAAACAGCGTTCAGGGCCGCACTAACAAGCCACGACAAAGTATACACCCCCAAAGGGAACCTTCCGTTACCGGGTCAACAGCGCCACGGGAGTCGAGGGGGGGAGGGGCCGGCGGGAACCGAAACAAGATGGCGGAAACAGGAGGGGAGGGTATTACTACCGCCAGCAAGAGTGCGCATGTGCTTCGTGTTCTGGGCCCGCCCAGCGTGGTAAGGAATCGCAGCCAATAGAAGGGCGAGGGGCGGTGTTAGACAGCCCGAGGTCATATTTTTACAGGGCTGCGGCTTATAGGGTTTGACTTGTGCATGGGAGAGTGCGCCTGTGTTACTGGTGGCTTCATTCATACTGCTGGAAACCGGCCCAGGAAGTGGTGGAGGTGTGCAAAACAACAACAACACACTTGATTAGGGGAATGTGCTATTGGAATATATATGTGAATAAAGTGTAATTACAACCAACACTCTTTGTTTAGATTTGGATGGCTTTAAATTGGTAACGTATCCCCCTTTACATATTTGTTCTTGTTCTATTAGCTGAGTGACTGGTTGTCCTAAAAAAAAAATCCCAACTGTCCCTGATTTCGAGGGACTGTCCATGATTTGGAACAGTGGGGGTTATTTACTAAAATCAGAGTGCAAAATCTGGTGCAATTCCATACCTCCCAACTTTCTGAGATGGGAATGAAGGACACCTATCAGCAAAAGTATGCAGGCATAGGACACACCCCTTGTCACGCCCCCTTAAAGGAGAATTGTACAAAACAAAATTGGTTAAACCCACAAGCGCTTTTTTTTTTTTTTTGTTTCACAAAAAGTGCTTTTTTTTACCTCTACTATTCCTTGATATTGGATTTTGGAATATACAAATGCAGCAATTTAGAAATCAGATGAAAGGTTTAGCACTGGGAAACACTTTTTGATAGATAACAAGTGCATTTTATATACATCTATATAGATCAGACCAAAATGAGGGACAAATGAGGAGCAAAGAGGGACAGAGGGACATTGTTACAAATCAGGGACAATCCCTCGAAATCAGAGACAGTTGGGAGGTATACAGTTCTACATAAATAAACGATCAAGGGGTTAATATGGCGCACAATGGATGTAGCCGAGTACATATAACTAAAAATGGTGGGGTGGGGGGGGGGGAGGGGGTGCTTTGGGGGTTCCTGAGAGGGGGAACTTGGTGGTGGTAGTTAATGTTTCACAACAAGTTCAGGTATTAGTCCATGTAAGGATAAAATGATGCTGAATAATTGGAAGGCAGCCAGCATGTAAAGTAGTTTCATCCGCGTGCTCTCGGGGGATGTGGGTGTCACGTGCCAGTGGGGGGGTTCCTGGGATGTGAGTCCCGTGACCTGGGTCCTGGTAGCTGTTCCGGTGGTGCCGAGGGTCCTCAGAGCCTCCGGGCGGCCAGGATGTCGGTCATGGATCCTCCGTGGAGCGCCGTGCTGACCTGCGTCTTCACTTCCGGGAAGTGAAGGAAGGAAGTGAAGACGCAGGTCAGCACGGCGCTCCACGGAGGATCCATGACCGACATCCTGGCCTGCCCGGAGGCTCTGTGGACCCTCGGCACCACCGGAACAGCTACCAGGACCCAGGTCACGGGACTCACATCCCAGGAACACCTCCACTGGCACGTGACACCCACATCCCCCGAGAGCACGCGGATGAAACTACTTTACATGCTGGTTTTTAGCAACTCAAATGTGAGTGTTTTTATCTATTGTAATAAATATTTTTAACATGCATGCTGCACTTAGAGGGCACCGTCCTTCTTTCTTTTTTATACAATTCTACATAGAAAACCAATCAGCTTCCAGGTTTTATTGTCAAAGCTTAATGGAACAAGCTGAAGTTAGAAGCTGATTGGCTACCATGCACAGCTGCTCCAGATTCTGAGTGCCCCCGTTTTAGTAAATCTCCCCCAATTGCCCCTCTTTCCTCCTAATTTGTCTACCCATTTGGTCTGATCTGTATAATGGTATATAAAATGCACTATTTATCT
Organism: Lithobates septentrionalis; assembly: GCA_037952835.1. Classification (NCBI taxonomy): domain Eukaryota; kingdom Metazoa; phylum Chordata; class Amphibia; order Anura; family Ranidae; genus Lithobates; species Lithobates septentrionalis. The sequence continues at coordinate 504,691 of JBBDGP010000366.1, read as the reverse complement.
TTCAAAAAGCGTGTCCCAGTGATAAACCTTTCATCCAATTTCTAAATTGCTGCATTTGTAAATTTCAAAAGTTAGTATAAAGGATTAGTAGTGGTAAAATAAAGCACTTGCGAGTTTAAAGTGGAAATGTACTCATAACAATTTGATTAAAAAATTTCCACAAATAGAGCTTTCTTTTGGTGGTATTTGATCACCTCTGCGGTTTTATATTTTTTGCGCTATAAACAAAAAAAGATCGACAATTTTGAAAAAAAAAACAATATTTTTTACTTTTTGCTATAATAAATATCCCCCAATTTTTTAAAAAAAAATGCATTTCATCATCAGGCCAATATATATTCTTCTACATATTTTTGGTAAAAAAATTGCAATAAGCCTATATTGATTGGTTTGTGCAAAAGTTATAGCGTCTGCAAACTATGGGAAAGATGTATGGCATTTTTATTATCTTTTTTTTACTAGTAATGGTGGTGATTTGCGATTTTTAGCGGTACTGCGACATTGCGACGGACAGATCGGAGACTTTTGACACTTTTTTGGGACCATTGGCATTTATACAAGGATCAGAGCTATAAAAATGCACTGATTACTGTGTAAATGTCACTGGCAGGGATGTGGTTAACACTAGGGGGCAATCAAGGGGTTAACTGCGCGTTCCCTCAGTGTGTTCTAACTGCATGGGGATATGATTGACAAGGAGAGGATCCATATGATTTTTCCTACTTAGTAGGAACAAATGATATGTCTCCTCTCCTCTGACAGCACAGGGATGTGTGTGTGTGTGTTTACACACACATCCCTGTGCTGGCGCTCATGCACACGATCGCGCGTGGCCAGCGGTGGACTTGGCCAAAAAAGGGAAGGACGTACCCGTACGGGATTTCACCTAGGGAAGCCATTCTACCACAGTATACCTGCGTGAGCCGGTCAGGAACCGGTTAATAATTAACTACTTAAGGACCAAGCCTCTTTTTTAGATGTGTTGTTTACAAGTTAAAAACATTTTTTTTTTTTTGCTAGAAAATTACTAGGAACCCCCAAACATTATACATTTTTTTCTAACACCCTGGAGAATAAAATGGCGGTTTTTGCAATACTTTCTGTCACACCGTATTTGCGCAGCGGTCTTACAAGGGCACTTTTTTTGGAAAAAATACACTTTTTTAAATTAAAAAATAAGACAACAGTGAAGTTAGCCCATATTGTGAAAGATAATGTTACGCTGAGTAAATTGATAACCAAAATGTCACGCTTCAAAATTTGTTTGAATGGCGACAAACTTTTACCCTTAAAAATCCCCATAGGCGACATTTAAAAAAATCTACAGGTTGCATGTTTTGAGTTACAGAGGAGGTCATATGCGGGCGCTACTCACGTATGCGTTCGCTTCTGCACGCGAGCTCGGCGGGATGGGCGCGTTTAAAAAAAAAAAATTCTTATTTATTTTACCTTTTATTTTTACACTGTTTTTAAAAAAAAAAGTGTCACTTTTATTCCTATTACAAGGAATGTAAACAAAGCATGACAGGACCTCTTAAATATGAGATCTGGGGTCAAAAGGACCTCATATCTCATATTTACACTAAAATGCAATAAAAAAAAAAAAAAAAATTGTCATTTAAAAAAATTATTTAAAAAAATGGCCCTTTAAGAGCTATGGGCGAAAGTGACATTTTGACGTCGCTTCGGCCCTGTAATGTCATGGAGACGGGTGGAAGCCATCTTCCACTCACTCGTTTCAATGCCCAGCAACAGAGAGGACCGGATTGCCTCCGCCGCTACTGATGGCTCCGGTAAGCGGCGGAGGGCACCAGAGCGCGGGGGGGCCCTCTCCCGCCACCGATAAAAGTGATCTTGCGGCGAATCCGCCGCAGAGACCACCTTTATCTCGTAGTGGACCACCGGCCGAACAGGAGGATACCAGGGTTATGGCAGCTAGCTGCTGCCATAACAACGATACCCTCCTTCAAAGTAAGGACGTATATCGGCGTTCGGCGGTCCGGAAGTGGTTAAAGTGGAGTTCCGCCTAAAAAAAAAAAATTTGAAAGTCAGCAGCTACAAATACTGCAGCTGCTGACTTTTAAAAGACCCCTCAGCCCTCGAGTGCAGGCGCCAGCATTGCAAGTAAGGGAATCAGGAAGTGAAGCCTTGCAGCTTCACAGCCTGGTTCCCTACTGCACATGCACGAGTCGCGTTGCGCGTCCTCATTGGTCCCTGCTGTCTTCTGGGACCTGTGTGTCTCCCAACAGACAGTGGGGGGGCCAGACATGGCATAGATCACCGCAGTATCCGCCGGAAGTGGGAGCAAATAGCTGGATTAGACAGGTATCTGCTCCCCACTCCCCCATGAAAGGTGCCAAATGTGACACCGGCGTGGGGGAGGAATCTGGACAGCAGAAGTTCCATTTTTGGGTTGAACTCTGCTTTAAGCTACCAAAATTAGTGTGTGCTGTAAATCGATGCCGCCTGGTCCTCCGTTAGATCCGGTCCAGGTTGCAGACTCTAGAGACACGGTTCACTTTGCTGTTCCATTAACAAGCTTTTTTTGATCACGTCTGTATGTGATTATGATCATTGCTGTGATACCATTTAATACGTTTTATTTTTCATAATGCACAAGGTCGGTGCTCCCTCCTTTCTTTTCTATATGTTTCAGCACCAAGGATACCCATTGTTCTGAGGAGGGCAGCAAGACCAGTGACATTTTATACAAACCTAAAGGGCTGATTGCACCACATATATATATATATATATATATATATATATATATATATATATATATATATATATAGACAAAGCCCCCAAGCGCAGGAGATTGTTTTGTATGCTGTAAATCAAATCAGCATTACTCCTGTTGTTTAAGCTTAGAGCCCCTGAACAGCAGTAAATCATAAAGCGGAATTAAACCCATTGATTTAATGGTTTAAAAAAACAGTTACTTTCCTGGAATGCCGGAATTGCTAACTGTCACATTTGCTTGTGTCCTCAACCAAGCTGTTAAATGTCTGGTATTATAACTGATCACATGTGCAGCATGTGATCAGCACCATGGCAGTTGCAGATCAAACAGAAGCAGCTTCCTTGACTGTAAAGGATTAGGAGGGTTTATTTCCACGTTAAAGTGGTTGTAAGGTCACATATTTTATACTATTTTATCCTCTCTGTTTTAGGAACATATTAAAGCAGAACTTAACCCATAACAACTTGATAAAAAATAATGTTCATTAGCAAGGAACATACATTCCACATTAATAATTATGCTACCAAAATGAGTGTGTGCTGTAAATTGCCTCCAGCATTGTTCCTGTTTCTTCTTGCCAGAGGCTAACATTTTTCTGAAGTTAAGAGCCCCAGCAGTAAGTCATAAAGTGGAACTAAACCCATCGATTTACCGGTTTAAAAAACAGTTACATCCCTGGAATGCCAGGGATTGCTAACTGTCACATTTGCTTGTGTCCTCAACCAAACTGTTAAATGTCTGGTTTCATAACTGATCACATGTGTAGCACCATGGTAGTTGCAGATCAGTCAGAAGCAGCTTCCTTGGCTGTAAAGGATAGGAGGGTTTAATTCCGCTTTAGGGCTGTCAGCAGATTGGCCTATACAAATTTAGCAGTGCCTAGAAATGCCTAAAAATAGAGAGCAACTGAGCATGTGCCGAGCAGGGTGAGACGGTGTGTTCCTTGATTTTATGTTTCATATAGCCATACCTGAAAAAAGGGGCCAACCTCAAGTGATCTAGCAGGACTTAATTTTCTGAATAAAGTTCCACTTTAACTAATCTTTTTTTTTTGTATAATTCTCCTTTAAGGGGGCATGGCAGGAGTCCTACGCCTACATATTTTTGCTAATAGGTGTTCCCCATTCCCATCTGAAAAAGTTGGGAGGTATAAAAACATACTTACGCAGCCAGCAAATTCTGCGTTTTTTTACTGCCGCGCTCCAGGTTGTGCATTGCCATCTTCTATACTGATGTCATCACGGGGCACGTGCATCACACAAGTTTGCCCAGCATGTGCATTGTTCCCAAGATTGTCCCCAAGTCCAAGAAACTTCAGGGAAGGAGAATAAGTCATTCTTACCTAGGCAAGAAAAGCCAGAAGAGCCGGCCCTGGTCCCCCAAAAGTGTTTTTTTGGGGCAGAGGGGACATTTTAGTTTCTATATTTGTAACGGGAGGTGGGTGAGGAATGAAGAATATGTAGTGTGTAGAGGTTGAAGGTCTGCTTTAGGCTTTGGTTCTCAGCATGGGCTCAAAATGCACTGCAGGTCCCAGTGTGAAACCCCACCTGGTTGGTTCACCCACCACCTATTTCCTTAGAGTGTCCTATAGTTCCGTGTCTCCTTGGACGATACCTGTGTTGGTTGCCGCCGCTTGTTTGCCCGCCTCAGCTCCCGGTCGCAATGTCCCTGGATGGCTCACTACCCTCGGCTCTTCACCATCAACATACGGATTTTAGTGAGTAAACATGTCTTTCGGGGGGTTCTATTTACCCCTTCCATATTCATGTTGATATATGCCAGACCATTTCTATACTTCTAAATTATAGATTTACCACGTGCCTTCTCCAGATAAGAGGCCCAGAGCCACGAAACGCGTCGAGCTATCAGATGCCGTGTTTTATTTATGTACCATTTTTTTCATATTTTATGGTTTATCCCCCACAACAAGAACATTGAGGCCATGGGTCATGCAGACATTACCTTGTAATATATGTATATATTCATACGTTATTGGTGGACTATATAATTTTATCATGCAATGTTATGTTACCAATGTTCTTACCATATCTAATTGTTCTTTAAACTGACATTAGCAATATGTACGTTATCCACTGTATATGATTTAATAAACATTTTATTAATCCGACAGTTTATTGAGTTGCAAACCATGTGCTTCATCTAAAGTCCCACCCCCTTGTTGTTTGCTTGCTTGCTTGTTTTTTCTCGCTTGCTTTCTTGTTGTCATGGGTGCAAGGAAAGAAAATTCCCCCATCCACACAGTCAGTGTTGATGAGGGGAATGACTGCGCTATTGTTTTCTGCTAGTGGGTGACGTGGGGAGCATTCTCGGACAGCAGAATACAATGTTTACTGCTAAAGACTAGTCATTGGCAGTAACCATATGTAGAAAAATCTGACAGGGTGGTCATACCCAAGCTGATTGAACGATCAACCTGGGTACAATCACCCTGCCCATACATGGTTCGAAATTCAGCCGGTCCCTGCTGCACTGGCCAAATTTTGATCCATGTATGGCTAGCTTAAGCAGCTGAGGCATTCCTCACCCTGCCCCACATCCCCATAGATACATGCCCTTGCAGGATGTCGAATGCTTCAGCCACCTGTGGTTGGCCAAGAACGGTGGTAGCTTTCTGGCGGGATCAGTCAGGTGAGTTTGGACTAGGATATGAACACACCTGAGCTAATCCCTACTAAGGATTCACTCAGCAATTGTGGGGCCCCTGCTGCTAAGACTCTTCCTTGCCACCCAACATTTAAAATAACCTCTCCAGCCAATAAAAGTAAAAAATGCAGATTGTCCTGTATATCAGTGGTGCTCAACCTCAGTCCTCAAGTACCCACAACAGACCATGTTTTCAGGCTTTCCTTTATCTTGCACAAGTGCTTTAAATCAGAGTCAATAGCTTGGTTTTTTGGACAGCTATTTTATCTAAGAGAAATTCCCAAAACATGGACTGTTGGGGATACTTGAGGACCGAGGTTGACAACCACTGCTGTAGATAATGAAGGATTTGCAAAACTAAACAAAACGGAAAAAATGGCACAAGAATTGATACATATGACAAACCGGGATCAGTAAAAAACAATATCAGAAGAAATATATTGGCATCTTATATTATGTTAGTCCATTATAAAGTCCATGAAGTCCTTAAAGTACTAAAAGCAACACTTATAGCAGCACCCTTGAGAGTGAAGTGATTCTCTAAAATACAAGTGAAGGAACAGCAAGGTGCGCCGGACTAAGTGTAGCAGGTTAATCAGAAAGGGGATTTTATTAAACAACAGCCACATGGCTACTCACATGGGATTGAAGATCAACAGGCATTAAATGAAAGGAGTCTGTAATCACAACGGGAGCCCCAGGATGTGTTGTAGCTGGTTTGCCGGCAGGTAGGATGGACACATTGGCCAGGATCCTGCCTTGCAATGTAGGAACCAGCCTGGAAAGCACTCAGAGCTGGAGTGAACATGACGTCAAGACGTGTCAAGTGACGCGTTTCAAAGCTTCCGCTTTTTCCTCAGACCTCAAGACCTACACCGTGAGGCAGGGTCCTGGTCAGCTGATCCATCCTACCTGCCGGTGTCTTGCCGAGAAAGTTCCCTTGGCGGATAAGGACCCCCCTGTACTGCGCAGGCGCAGCGCCTGCGCAGTACTAACTACTGTCACCTGCCGGAGATAGCTGAAGCTCAAAATCTACAATCAGCTGTACACGGCGCCTGCGCCCTAGGTCCAGGTTCCTTCCCCACCATCCAAGTGGACCTAGAGGGGGAATAAAAAAGAGCCGAGCGAAGCGAGGCCATGCCCGAAGCGTGGCGAGTGAAGCGAGCCCGCGAGGGGCCCTCTTACAGGCACCGTGTACAGCTGATTTTCACCTATTCCCCTTCGGCTATTTCCGCCGGATCCTATCCTTATCCGCCGAGCGGAACTTTCTCGGCAGAACACCGGTACTATGCAGAACCCGCTACGGCACATCCCAGGGCTCCTGCTGTGACTACAGACTCCTTTCTTTTAATGCCTTTTTGCATTCACATGCAGATTACTCATGATAATGCCCATGCTGAGCTCCCCCATGAATAACAAGAACTGAAATCAATAAATGAACGTGGCAGGCCAGGAAGGAAAGTGCTAGATGATGCTGGATATCCTCCAACTAGGAAATGTTACTTGTATATTTTTGCTGTCTGTCCTGTTGGGGAGAGCATAACCTTTGCTTCCTTATTTAGAGACAAAAGATATCTCAGTTGTCATCAAAACAGGAGTCCCTCAATGAAAGACTTCCCTCAACTACCAAGGGCAACTGTAAAACTTTGGATCTGCATCACTTTCTGTCCGAGACAATGGTAACCAGAAGAAAAGGTGACTATCTCCTGTGGGAGGGACACAGATGGCAAAAACCCTAATGGGAGTTATGACCCCCCCTCCCCCCGCCATTCTATCAAAAGTTACCTTTGACCATACATACTGTAGTTGAAAATGACAAAACCTGTGCAGCTGTTACATATTTTTGTGGATTTTTAAAATAATTTCTTTAAGGTGATTGCAAACCCTTACATATACCCAGTAAAGTGACTTGCCCCAGGTGATACACAAAGATAAAACAAATCCCCCTACATAAGTTGTACCTGTTTATCTACAGTCTTCTCTGCAGAGCACAATGTGAGAAGTCCTGAAAGATGATTGGAGGGAAGGGACACCCCCCCTTTATACAGCACACAGGAACAAAGTGGAGGCTGTCAACCACAGGCTGTGTGTTGGAGATCCTCCCGTCATCTTTTTTTCTCTTGGTGTCAGGAAGACTTGTCAGAAATGATTCATGCTGATAGCCAAGGAACAAAGCAGTGCACAGAAATGAAACTGAGTGGTCTTAGTTGACACAACTACACACTATAGAGGGATATGCTTTGTTCATAATGCATATCTGAGGTTTGTAACCACTTTAAGTAGCATCACCAAAATGTGAAATGTATTTTTGACTCTCCCAGTCGGCCAAATGCATTTAACACTTGGTCGTGTTCTGATCTGTCCTGGGGTTGTGCAATAAAATCAAATGTTTATTCTGTTAGTGTTGGCTGTTGTTTCCACCCCATGCGGAAGCCCAATTTATGGGCATTCCTATGTGAGTACTACACGACAGTGTGGAACATGTAAGCTCAGTCCCCAGAGCACAGATCAGAATGGAACTGAGCACTCTATGCACTTGTTTCCCTGAGAGACTCCACAAGGATGTAACTATAGTGATACTTCTCATATATGCAAAAAGATAACCGTCCCCACTGAGAAACAACCATCCCAGGTGTCTATATCTATTCAGAGAGCTGGACCATCTCTCCCATTACCTTGCAAACCATTGCTCCTTTCTAGCATAGCAATAATATTTGGCAGTCATGACAACCTCCCCCAGCTGCATCTTCTGAACCTGTATTGGGTAAGAAAACAATAGGTCTTCTTTCCAGCATTGTTCTCCCTCTAGAGCAGTGTTTCTCAAACTTTTTTGTCTTGTGGCGCACCAAAAAGATCAAAATATTTTCACGGCACACCTGAAAAGATTTAACAATTTTCGTGGTGAAGAACTTATTTATTTTTACATATATATTTGATTTTTAAATTTAATCTAAAGGATGTGCCTGCTTTCGAGAGCAAATCAGATTAAAACAGTTGTAATCTTTTTTGTACTTTCGCTTGCTTCATTGCTTTTCATTTAACAGTTTTTCTTTCAGAGTTCCAGACTTGATTAAGTATTTTTCCATCGCTAAACAATGAACAGACTTTATTTACAAGCATTAAATAAAGGCAAAGAATGGTAAAGCCCAACTGACCCTTTGGTTTCAATCTGCTAAATACATTCCAGGTGCATCAAAACAAAGGGCGTTTGATGCCGTTTAGTTTGCGTTTATCCCTCAAAGCAGCCATAGCCTGAGTAGAAAAGCCTCTCATCTGCTAGCAGCTGCAGAGAAGGATCCTTGCTCTGTGTGGAAGCAGTAGTCTCTCTGCAGAGGTCTGGCATACACATTGCTGCGTCAAACCTATAGCTACTGTATGCACTCAGAAAAGCTCAAGCTCCCTGTTGATCGGAGAGCTCTGACTCAGTAAGGGAAATGAAAATACCTCTGCAGAGAGACCACTACTTCCATACACACACATAACAAGGGTCCTTCTCTGCAGCATTCTGGCAGGGGACAGGCTTTTCTACTTAGGCTATAGCTGACTTTTTTTCCCTCACACTTTTTGGTTTGATGTACATAGAATGTACTTGACTGCTATAAACCAAAAGTTCAATTGGGCATTTGGAATAACCACTTGCCGACCCACCACAGTACATATACTGAGACGGGGCAGCTCTTACAAGCACGTACCTGTAAGTCATTGCCTAATTACAGGTTTCAGAAGTGTGTGTGCGCCCCGCCCACATGCTCCCCTGTGATTTGACACAGCGGGAGTTTGTCAGCAGATTCCGGCCAATGATTCATAGCTGGGACCTGCTGATTGGCTGTGTCGAATCACAGCCCAGAGATCAGAGGGAACGATTGCTTTGTTTCTGAAACAGATCAATCTGTAATAAAATACAGCACAGATTACACATTGTTAGGTACGCAATTAACCCCTTAACCACTTGAGCCCCGGATCATTATGCTGCCTAAGGACCAGAGGTCTTTTTCCAATTTGGCACTGCGTCGCTTTAACTGCTAATTGCGCGGTCATGCAATGCTGTACCCAAACGAAATTTGCGTCCTTTTCTTCCCACAAATAGAGCTTTCTTTTGATGGTATTTGATCACCTCTGCGGTTTTTATTTTTTGCGCTATAAATGGAAAAAGACCGAAAATTTTGAAAAAAAATGATATTTTCTACTTTTTGTTATAAAAAAAATCCAATAAACTCAATTTTAGTCATACATTTAGGCCAAAATGTATTCGGCCACATGTCTTTGGTAAAAAAAATGTCAATAAGCGTATATTTATTGGTTTGCGCAAAAGTTATAGCGTCTACAAACTAGGGTACATTTTCTGTAATTTACACAGCTTTTAGTTTATGACTGCCTATGTCATTTCTTGAGGTGCTAAAATGGCAGAGCAGTACAAAACCCCCCCAAATGACCCCATTTTGGAAAGTAGACACCCCAAGGAAATTGCTGAGAGGCATGTTGAACCCATTGAATATTTATTTTTTTTGTCCCAAGTGACTGAATAATGACAAAAAAAAAAAAAAAAAAAAAAAATATTTACAAAAAGTTGTCACTAAATGATATATTGCTCACACAGGCCATGGGCCTATGTGGAATTGCACCTCAAAATACATTCTGCTGCTTCTCCTGAATATGGGGATACCACATGTGTGGGACTTTTTGGGAGCCTAGCCGCGTACGGGGCCCCGAAATCCAATCACCGCCTTCAGGATTTCTAAGGGTATAAATTTATGATTTCACTCTTTACTGCCTATCACAGTTTCGGAGGCCATGGAATGCCCAGGTGGCACAAAACCCCCCCAAATGACCCCATTTTGGAAAGTAGACACCCCAAGCTATTTCCAGAGAGGCATATTGAGTCCATGGAATATTTTATATTTTGACACAAGTTGTGGGAAAGTGACACATTTTTATTTTTTTATTTTTTTTTTGCACAAAGTTGTCACTAAATGATATATTGCTCACACAGGCCATGGGCATATGTGGAATTGCACCCCAAAATACATTTAGCTACTTCTCCTGAGTACGGGGATACCACATGTGTGGGACTTTTTGGGAGCCTAGCCGTGCACGGGACCCCGAAAACCAATCACCGCCTTCAGGATTTCTAAGGGTGAAAATTTTTGATTTCACTCTTCACTGCCTATCACAGTTTCGGAGGCCATGGAATGCCCAGGTGGCACAAAACCCCCCCCCAAATGACCCCATTTTGGAAAGTAGACACCCCAAGATATTTGCTGAGAGGCATGGTGAGTATTTTGCAGCTCTCATTTGTTTTTGAAAATGAAGAAAGACAAGAAAAAACTTTTTTTTTTTTCTTTTTTCAATTTTCAAAACTTTGTGAAAAAAAGTGAGGTCTGCAAAATACTCACCATACCTCTCATCAAATAGCTTGGGGTGTCTACTTTCCAAAATGGGGTCATTTGGGGGGGGTTTTGTGCCACCTGGGCATTCCATGGTCTCCGAAACTGTGATAAGCAGTCAAGAGAGAAATCAAAAATTCACGCCCTTAGAAAGCCTGAAGGCGGTGCTTGGTTTTCGGGGTTCCGTACGCAGCTAGGCTCCCAAAAAGTCTCACACATGTGGTATCCCCGTACTCAGGAGAAGCAGCAGAATGTATTTTGGGGTGTAATTTCACATATTCCCATGGCATGTTTGAGCAATATATCATTTAGTGACAATTTTGTGCAAAAAAAAAAAAAATTTGACTCTTTCCCGCAACTTGTGTCGCAATATAAAATATTCCATGGACTCGACATGCCTCTCAGAAAATAGCTTGGGGTGTCTACTTTCCAAAATGGGGTCATTTGGGGGGGTTTTGAACTGTCCTGGCATTTTATGCACAACATTTAGAAGCTTATGTCACACATCACCCACTCTTCTACCACTTGAAGACAAAGCCCTTTCTGACACTTATTGTTTACATGAAAAAGTTTTTTTTTTTTTGAAAGAAAATTACTTTGAACCCCCAAACATTATATATTTTTTTAAAGCAAATGCCCTACAGATTAAAATGGTGGGTGTTTCATTTTTTTTTTTCACACAGTATTTGCGCAGCGATTTTTCAAACGCATTTTTTGGGGAAAAAACACACTTTTTTAAATTTTAATGCACTAAAACACACTATATTGCCCAAATGTTTGATGAAATAAAAAAGATGATCTTAGGCCGAGTACATGGATACCAAACATGACATGCTTTACAATTGCGCACAAACGTACAGTGGCAACAAAATAAATACATTTTTAAAAGCCTTTAAAAGCCTTTACAGGTTACCACTTTAGATTTACAGAGGAGGTCTACTGCAAAAATTACTGCCCTCGATCTAACCTTCGCGGTGATACCTCACATGCATGGTGCAATTGCTGTTTACGTTTGACAACAGACCGCCGCTTGCGTTCGCCTTAGCGCGAGAGCAGGGGGCGACAGGGGTGCTTTTTTTTTTTTTTTCTTTATTATTTTTTTGCTTTTTTATCTTATTTTTAAACTGTTCCTTTCATTTTTATTTTTTTTTAATCATTTTTATTGTTATCTCGGGGAATGTAAATATCCCCTATGATAGCAATAGGTAGTGACAGGTACTCTTTTTTGAAAAAATTGGGGTCTATTAGACACTAGATCTCTCCTCTGCCCTCAAAGCATCTGACCACACCAAGATCGGTGTGATAAAATGCTTCCCCAATTTCCCAATGGCGCTATTTACATCCAGCGAAATCTAAGTCATAAAATGCTCGTAGCTTCCGGTTTCTTAGGCCATAGAGATGTTTGGAGCCACTCTGGTCTCTGATCAGCTCTATGGTCAGCTGGCTGAATCACCGGCTGCATTTTCAGGTTCCCTGTTGAGACAGGAGAGCCAGAGAAAAACACGGAAGACGGTGGGGGGGGGGGCATTCCCTCCCACGGCTTGTAAAAGCAGTCTAGAGGCTAATTAGCCGCTAGGATTGCTTTTACATGAAAGCCGACCGCTGGCTGAAAAGAATGATACCAAGATGATACCTAAACCTGCAGGCATCATTCTGGTATAACCACTCAAAGTTGTGAATGGCGTACCTGAAGACAAAAAAATGGTTAACAATAAAGCACAGTAAACGGTAAAGTACAAAAAATTGCATACCTGAAAAGCAAACATGATAAAACATAATAACAATAAAACATTGCAGAATAGAATACAGTAAAAAAGAGCAGAACAATAGAGAGAATAGAGAGAGAGAGAACAATAAAACGACAACTATTTTTTTTTATTTTATATATATTTTTTTTTTTACACTTTTTTTGTAACTAACTTTTATAACTGTAACCAGTTCCAGGTTCGGGTCTCTCAAAATGCGATGGCATCTTGGGAGACCCTGTGAAAGTGTGCCTAGTCTGTGCAATGCTGTATCCTACGCTAATACTCAACTAGTGCATAGTAGCGTTCAAAACATTCACCAATGCAAAGACCAGGATTGTCAGGACAGGAGGGACAATAATAGCGGGTGTCATGCCTATATCCGCGCTTGCTGCAGACACAACATCTTTTTTGGGGGGGTTCGTTGGGTAGGGGTACTCGGGAGGACATAAAGAAAATGCCTCTCATGCAGCCGACTGCATTTGGTTGGGGATGTGAATGTGGGAAGTACGGGCGCTGCAGAAGCGGTGGGTTCCCAATTAGGATTGGCGAATGCAGCAGGAAGGGCATTATGGGCACGACGGGCCTGTGTTTGTCTTTTTGGTGGCAGCGGGACACTACTTGTGCTTGCCACCTCACCAGCTTGAACTGCACTTATGGGACTCGCCACGTCACCAAGTGTTACTGCAGTGCTGGTTTGACTACGACCGGGGTGTACTAGGCCGCTGGCGCTTGCCAGTTCACCAAAACGCTACCAAAAAATCTGTTGGCGATCGCAGGGATCAGGCCTGACTCTGCGAACGCTGCAGTTATGCGTTTTAGTCTTTTGTAAGTGACAGTGATCGATCGATACTGCACTTGGGTGGGCTGGGCCGGGCGGAGGGGCAAAACGCAGGTGCTAGCAGGTATCTGGGCTGATCCCACTAACACTGCGTTTGTGAGAACCCTAAACTGCTGGGAATGCTAGTATAGATCTGATCGGATCAGATATTGATCCGTTCAGATACTATACCACTAAGGGAGGTGTACGGTGCGTGCGTGGGTGTTAGCGCTACTGGCGCTAACCTGACGATGCCTGGAGCTGGTGCTTGCCAGTTCACCAAAACGCTACCAAGAAAACTGTTAGCGATCGCAGGGATCAGGCGTGACTCTGCGAACGCTGCAGTTATGCATTTAGTGTTTTGTAAGTGTCAGTGATCGATCGATACTGCACTTGGGTGGGCTGGGCTGGGCGGAGGGGCAAAACGCAGGTGCTAGCAGGTATCTGGGCTGATTCCGCTAACACTGCGTTTTTGGGAACCCTAAACTGCTGGGGACACTAGTATAGATCTGATCGGATCAGATATTGATCCGTTCAGATACTATACCACTAAGGGAGGCGTACTCTGCGTGCGTGGGTGTTAGCGGTACTGGCGCTAACCTGACGCTGCCTGGGGCTGGTGCTTGCCAGTTCACCAAAATACTACCAAAAAAACTGTTAGCGATCGCAGGGATCAGGCCTGACTCTGCGAACGCTGCAGTTATGCGTTTAGTGTTTTGTAAGTGATAGTGATCGATCGATACTGCACTTGGGTGGGCTGGGCGGAGGGGCAAAACGCAGGTGCTAGCAGGTATCTGGGCTGATTCCGCTAACACTGCGTTTTTGGGAACCCTAAACTGCTGGGGGCGCTAGTATAGATCTGATCGGATCAGATATTGATGCGTTCAGATACTATACCACTAAGGGAGGCGTATGCTGCGTGCGTGGGTGTTAGCGGTACTGGCGCTAATCTGACGCTGCCTGGGGCGACGCATATCACCGCCGGGCGATCAGGGGGCTAAACCTTTATTCGGTAATAAACGGCGGGTGCCCTGACACTATAAAAAATAAACGAACTAACCAGCGTCACCCGTAACACTTATACGGTGATCAGTGGTGAAAGGGTTAACTAGGGGGCAATCAAGGGGTTAAAACATTTATTAGGTAGTATATGGGGGTCCCTGTCGCTATAAAACGCTGACGGCGAACCTAAATATTTACCTCCCTAACTAGCGTCACCAGCGACACTAATACAGCGATCAGAAAAATGATCGCTTAGTGACACTGGTGACAGGGGGTGATCAAGGGGTTAAAACTTTATTAGGGGGGGTTAGGGGGGTACCCTAGACCTAAAGGGGGGTAACAGTAACTGTCCCAACACTGTAACTGTCACAAACTGACACTATGCAGTAATCAGAAAAAAACAAAACAAAAAAAACAAAAAAACTGCTGGTGTCAGTTTGTGACAGGGGGGGGGGGTGATCGGGGGGGGATCGGGGGGGGATCGGGGGGGGGATCGGGGTGTTTAGTGTGCCTGGCATGTTCTACTGTGTGTGTGTAGTGTTGTGCACTCACTCACATGTCTTCTCTCCTCGGGCCGGAACGGAAATTACCGAGCCGAGGAGAGATGACATCATTTCCTTTGCTGCTGTTTAGCATACAGCAGCAAAGGAATGATTCGATTGGCCGGCGGCGATCGCGAGGGGGGGGCCACGAACGGATGGTCTCCCCCTCACCTCTGATCGCCGCTGGACAAAAGAAGACCGCCTCGGGCACCGGGGGGGGGGGTCCGATCGGACCCCCCACCCGCGGAAGGCAAATCACGTACCATGTACGTGATTTTGCCTGTCCGTGCCGCTTTGCCGACGTACATCGGCGTGAGGCGGTCGTCAAGTGGTTAATTGACCCTAGACGTTGACCCCTTCCCAGCCAGTGTCATTAGTACAGACATCCCAACCTGCAAAAACTCATTTCAGGGAGGTGGTGCTCCGCGCCCGCAAAGGCAAAAACATTTTTAAATCACTTTTTCAATATTTTTTCACAGTGCTTCTAGGGAAGGGGGTGGGGGGTTTGTGGCAGTTGACGGTGTCAGTAGTTTTTTATTTTTACGTATTGATTTTTTTACAATTGAATTTGTTTTTGATTTTTTTTCACAATGCTTTTTGGGGGGAGGGGGTTGGGGCAGTGGACAGTGTTGGTAGGACAGGGGAGAGTGGTGTCAGTATTTTTTTTTTATTTATTTTTTTTTTACACATGGATTTTTTTGAATTTTTTTACAATTTTTTAAATATTTTATGGGGGCTTTGGTGAGATATCAGGGGTTTAAAAAGACCCCTGACATCCCCCTTTGACACAGAGTAAGGACTGAGGACACGGATTCCCCAGCCCCTTTCTTAGCACTGAAGATGAATGGAGAGGAGACAGAGGCTCCTGTTTATTTATAAACTGAGCAGAGTAAAACACAGTTTATTCTGCTCAGTTATCACAGGACACAGGAGTGATCTCGCTCACTGTGTCCTATTCCTGACAGAATCCCCCCCGCAGCCGACGGGAAAGGAGAGGAGGGGAGCCGGCTGCGGGGGATGAGGGGGTGCAGAGGGGGACAGGAGGGACAGAGGAGAACACAGAGACCAGAGGAGAATCGGGGGGGTGGCAGAGAAGGATACGGAGGGGGTTGGGGGAGGAGCACACAGAGCAGCTGGGAATGATTGGTGCAGCGGGGAACAGCTGTGAACACTGATCTCCCTGTATAGATTTTAAGCTGACAGCCATGGGAGGGAGAGAAGGAGAAGTGGCTGTCAGCTAAAAAGGAGATTGGTGTTCACAGCTGTTCCCCGCCACACGATCATTCCTGGGAGATCGTGAGGCGCTTGCGGGTGTTAGGGAGCCGCCACAGAAATGCAGGAGATTCCCACACCTCGCGGGAGACTTGGGATGTCTGTTAGTACAGTAAGGCTACTTTTACACTGAGGTGCTTTACAGGCGCTATAGCGCTAAAAAAAGCGCCTGCAAAGCGCATGTAAAGTGCCTCTCCTGTCACTCTAGTGTGAAAGCCCGAGAGCTTTCACACTGGAGCGCTGCGCTGGCAGGACGCAAAAAAAGTCCTGCAAGCAGCATCTTTAAGGCGCTAGGAGTGATGTATACACCGCTCCTAAAGCGCCCCCTGCTCATTGAAATCAATGAGCAGCGCCGCCGCAACTTCACCAAAAAATCAAATGTATTCACACATTTGGTACACAAATTGAGAAAGTCACACCCTTGAGAAAGTCGCGTGACATGTGACACAACGCGTCGGGAGGAGCCAGTGACGACATCCGATGTGTTAGCAACAAGACAGTGGATGCGGTAAGGAGGAAAAGAATTACGCTGATTGTTCATAAAGCGCCTGCACCCTGAGGGGATATGTGAGTGGATCTGCTTGTGCGCTGTATGGTATGCTAGTATTGCCGCTCATTGTGCAATGATTTGTGTTTTTTCCATGAGCAAACCAATCGCTAAAGGAAAGTGAAGGAACAAGTATTGAACAGCAGGATTTTAATATGGCTGTGGAGTCCTAGGGGAGTGATTATTTTCTACCATTTGGCATATGTGAAGTGGTATCTTCCTCTCTTTGGAGGCAACTGCTCATGAGGACTTTAGCTATGTGTGAATACATTTGATTTTTTGGTGAAGTTGTTATTCCTCTAGTGTTGGTGATATTGATTGCAGTCTCAATACATTTAAGACATCCATATATATGTGTCTGTGAAGAAAAATGTAGCGCATAAACTGTGAGAAGAGTCCCCAGTCAGGGAAAAAGCTAAATAATAATAATACTTAATGAATAGTGTCCACATCAACAAAATAACTCATAAGTCTCTCAACATAGATATGTAAAATCCAATGAGTGAGTAGCAAAAATATATATAAAGAGTGTCCCACAGGGAAAGGTGAGTGAATGTGTACAACGGCAAATGTTCAAACACAGGTAGAGCTTTCAATCTTCCAGGAGAACTGTATCCAACAACTGCATAAATCTTGGTAGAAATGGTGTGTAAGAAACTCTTACCGGATACATTGGACTCCCTTGTCAGCGACAGGGAATCACTCGAGCGGATTGCCTCTCAAGGCCTGGAAGCGGACATCACGACTCTGGAAACCTTCTAGATCAAACTCTGCATGGATCTCCCGGGGCCGCCAGGTAAGTCCTCACAAAGGATAGCCGAGGCACGGATCAGAGGAAATGGTGCATCACGCATGAGACTGAAGTGGAAGCTGGATTTTCTCTCAGATGGTATGTGGAGAAAAAATAAACAGGCTCCACATAGTGCAGATAAGCACGGTGGGTTTTTTATTGCTAAAAAGCCTGGTTACAATAAAAAATGTGATCACAAGATATAAAAACAAAAATAGGCAACAAGGAGGATGCTGAAAGCGACCGACGCGTTTCGATCAATGGATCATCTACTGGGGCATACAGCATCCCCTCCAAGCTGCCTTATATTTATAAGTAAAAACATTAATGAAAACAAATGTATGAAGTGGCAATCAAACGTCCCCATTGGATAGATGGGATCAGTAAATAAAATAAGTGCAGCGCAAAAGGATAAAGAGTATTGAAAATAATTATAATAAAGTGATGAATAATAAATAGATGAATAATCAAATAGATAGCAACAGTCCTTAAATATGAAATGGTGAAAATAGCAGGTAGCGGAAGATGGCGAATATCTCTCTTCTGGGGACACTTGGTAACAAACTTAAATCCGTGCGGTAAGTATGTAAAAAAGTTGCGCTTACCAGATCCAGTTGACCCCTTAATTATAGGGGGTCCGAAACAGCATAAGTGGGTCTGTGGCAAACTGCTGGGCTGGCTGAGATCTGTAGCAATCCCCTCTGATCAGGAGTAGAACATCATAATGCCGCTGGATACTTTGTTTCTCAATTAGGCTATATCCCTCAAAGAGGGAGGAGATCCGTGTTGAGATACCAGGTGGAGAGGTGGAAATCCCCAGGAGCAGTAAAAAACATAAAGGAAACTTCTAAGAGCGATCCGTATGAGAATCAAAGTTCAACATTTATTCAATGGTATAAAACAAAAAGACGCTAGCAGAGCGCCAATAGGTACACGTGCTGAGGCAGTGAATAATAATGAGACAGACTGCTCTTGACAGAACAGCTGTCAGCAGGAGAGTGCTGCGGGTGACGGTGGTCAATCCATACCGCCCTCGTACGCGGCGTTACGTCTGAGAGACTTCGTCAGCGAGGGTGGAGAGCCCCTGTCACCCGCAGATCCTTAAAATACCCGCCTAATTAATGGGAGTGTCAGAAAGCCGTAGAAACGGAAGTCCCCAGAAGGGAGAAAATCCTCTACAGTTTACTGGGGACATCATCCCAATGACATCGAATTTTAAAATAGAAAAAGGAATTAAATTTTTTTTTTTTTTTTTTAAAACATGATGAAAGTAAAAGAAGCTTGGTAAATAACAGCTACTAAATAGCAGTAGTACCAAAGCTGTGTAGTAAAACAGAAGTTTCAAAATGTTACAAATGTAACTGATAATGTGTAAAGAATTGCTATAAACATTATGGACAATCATATGACTCCTAGTGCACCCGCAACATTCTCCAGCTAATAATAAAAAGAACAATGTTTTTACACTCATACATCAGTAAAATCCACCTGCCTATAAATACCAGCACAAAATTATAAAAACAATAAATAAAAAATTATACATACATAATGGCAGTATAATATAAATACTAGAAATAGTACAAAAAAGTAAAAAATGGATACATAGTGTCATTTATTAGAAATGAAACAGTTTAAATCAAACTCCACATTTAGTCCTCTCGGGACTGACACCCTGGTTTCATGTATCCAGAAAGATTCTCTCTGGCTGAGATGTCTAATAAAATTACCCCCCCTCCAGTGCCTAGTGACCTTTTCTATCCCCCAGAAAAAAAGTTGTTTAGGGTCCCTATTGTGATGGATTCTGAAATGTTTGGACACCGAATGGGTTTTAAGTCCCCGCTTGATGTTACCAACATGTTCAGAAACCCGGACCCCCAATGATCTAGAAGTCCGTCCGACATATTGAAGACCACAGCTGCACTGAAGCATGTAAACCACGCCCACAGTGTTACATGTGATCAAGTTTTTAATTTGGTAATTGATGCCAGTAGAATGTGCAGTAAAAACTTTCTTTTTCTTGTTGTTAAATTTACATTGCCTGCACGCAGGGCATTTTCCACAGGCAAAGAAACCAGACATGAAGTTAAAGATACGGTTTTCTTTGATGACCGGGGGGTCAACAACACTTGGGGCTAATAGATTACGCAGCGTGGGTGGGCGTCTATAGATGAATCTCGGACGAGATGGAAGTGAGGGTCCTAAGACATTGTCCCTTTTAAGAATGGCCCAGTGTTTCAAAATAATTCTTTCTATTTTTTTATGTTGAATATTATAATCCAGGACTATCCTGTACTGGGAATTGTCCTGGATCATATTTTCTGATCTATTGGAATCAGCTACCAAAGTAGCTCTGTCAAGGGAACCAACCTTAGTTAATTCTTCCATGATCTGATTTTTCATGTAGCCCTTTTGTACAAATTTCTCTGCCATAATCTTAGCTTGTGTGTGGTAATCACTGTCTAAAAAGCAATTCCGACGTAGGCGTATGAACTGTCCTCTGGGGATGTTCATCAACCAGTTATTGTGGTGGCAACTATCCAGAGGGATATAGCCATTTCTGTCGGTAGGTTTGCAGTAATTGCGTGTTCGAAAAGCTCCTTCGTGTTTAAAGATTTCTAAATCAAGAAACGCTATACTCATGGTGTCAGAGTTCCAGGTAAGACGGATGTTTTTGGTGTTGCCATTGAGTCTGGACATAAAGAGCTGGAGACTGATCAAGTCTCCTTCCCAAATCATGAACAGATCATCAATGTATCTTTGGTAGCAGACCAACTGTGGTGGTCTGCTACAAAAGACCGACATCTCTTCCCAGTGAGCCATGAAGAGGTTAGCAACGCTCGGTGCAAACCGAGCGCCCATGGCAACACCAAGGGTCTGTAAGAAGAATTTGCCCCCGTACCAAAAATAATTTTTGGCTAAGCAAAAATCTAAAGCTTTTAAAATAAATGCACCAAGTGGAGCAGGTAGGTGTGATTTATCAAGCGCCCACTGGACGGAGCAGATGGCATCAGAATGTCCAATGATGGTGTAAAGTGAACCAACATCGGCTGTCACCAATATGCTGTTTTCACTACAAGGTAAATTTTCAACAATGTTAATGATGTGTTTAGTGTCTTTCAAGAACGCGGTGGTAGAAGACACCAGAGGTTTCAGGAAAAAATCAATGTATTGGCCCAAGCGAGCAGAGACCGAATCTATCCCATTAACAATCGGTCTACCAGGTGGAGCCTGGAGATCCTTATGAATTTTGGGTAGAAAGTAGATAATGGGTCTTCTGCATGCGCTTGGGTTCAAATACAGTGCCTCCTTCTTATTCAAGACACCGCTGGTTTTACCAAAGGAAACGAGGGTCTCCAATTCCTTTTTATATTGGAGAACTGGATCTTTGCTGAGGACCTGGTATGTGTTCCGGTCCGACAGCAAACGATCCATTTCGCCTTGGTAATACAGTTTACTCATAACCACTAACCCTCCCCCCTTATCGGCGGGTCGAATAACCACATTTTTATTTTTTTCCAATAGGCTGATACCTTTTTTAAGAAAAGATGGGTCACCAACCTTTCTCACTTTTAACTCTTCTAGATCACTGGAAACCATATTTTTAAAGACCTCTATATGTCTATGGTCATTTTTTGGGGGATTGAAAACAGATCGATTAGCTAAGTTGGAATGTGGTTCCTCATTGGGTATGGATGGGCCACAAACAGACCTCTCTCCAGGCTTAGAGAGAAAATACCTTTTGATATTCAGGGTTCTCACGAATTTTTGGAGACTGATGTATGTCTTAAATTTACTCATGTTACAGGCTGGAGCAAATTTTAGACCCTTATCAAGCACCCGTAATTCATCATCAGACAAGTCAACCCCGCTGATGTTGAAGATGCCTGTGCCTAATGGGACTTTAATCTTTTTTGTTTTTCGTCCAGCTCTTCTCCCTCTCTTTGTCTTCGTTTCCCGCCCTGTCTGTTTCCGGTCGGAGTGAAATCTCCTCGGTCCGGCCATTGGGATTGGGCCTGTCCTAAAAAATTATTTGGGTAATATGTGTTATCCTGGGATAAGGGAGTGAATCTGTTATGTAGGGGAATAGGGGTCTGTTCGTATTGTTGATCATAATGATCATAATACGAGTTATAATCAGAGTGTGGATGGTATTCTCTGTATGAAGAAGAGCCTGAGCCTCTGCCCCTCGGAGGACGTGCTGGCCTCCAACCATTTTCCCTACGTTCCTGGGAATAGTGGTTGGGTTGCTGCTGGTATTGGGTCCTGTCTCTGCCCCTCCCAGAGGGGTTCCCCTTTCCTCTTGTGTTTCTGTTGGATTTTTTAGGGATGGCTCCCTGTGGGAAAGTAGCCCCACCCTGTGAGGGTGGATACATGGGTCTGGGGGTATTAGGGGGTAGAGGGTCCACTATATGAGAGGAGGAGACTTCAGGAGTATGGGCAGGGGTCTGTATTTTAGATTGCCATTTAAAGACTTCACCTCTAGAAAAATCCCCTGAATCCCTGATGAACTTAGTACGTTTTTTCTCCTGTGACTCTCTATCCCACTTGAGCATCTTCGCTTTTAATTCTCCTGATAGTCTGGTAAAATCAGGGGAATTTTGAGCTGACTCTAGTCTATTTTTTAACTCAGAGATTTGTTGATTAATAAGTACCATTTTTTTCTTTTTCCTGATTAGAAGGAATTCAATAAGTTCTTGGCTTTTACTCATAAAAAACTGGTGCCAATCAGACAGGGATTCCTCATCGGTGAGGCCATCACTGGGGGGTAAATCCCACCTAAGTCTCCTGGGCACCAGTTTGCTTTTTATATACTGTTCGAATGATACAATATCCCACCATGCTTTGATTTGTTTTTCAAAGAGATAGCCCAATTTTCTAAAATTGGTGGGGAGATCATCCGATGAGTTAGCAGATGGAGTGTTAGAAAAAATCTCATTAAGTTTGACCTCCCTTTGGTCAAGGAATGAGAAAACTTCCATGGTTGCAGCTGATAGATAGGTGTACAATATACAAGTTAAAATGAAAGAGCAATCAGCGCAAACCAAATATAAAAGAACGATATGCAAGCTGAACACTAGGAGGAAAACACCAACCTCAATGATATACAGTAAATAAAATAAGTGCAGCGCAAAAGGATAAAGAGTATTGAAAATAATTATAATAAAGTGATGAATAATAAATAGATGAATAATCAAATAGATAGCAACAGTCCTTAAATATGAAATGGTGAAAATAGCAGGTAGCGGAAGATGGCGAATATCTCTCTTCTGGGGACACTTGGTAACAAACTTAAATCCGTGCGGTAAGTATGTAAAAAAGTTGCGCTTACCAGATCCAGTTGACCCCTTAATTATAGGGGGTCCGAAACAGCATAAGTGGGTCTGTGGCAAACTGCTGGGCTGGCTGAGATCTGTAGCAATCCCCTCTGATCAGGAGTAGAACATCATAATGCCGCTGGATACTTTGTTTCTCAATTAGGCTATATCCCTCAAAGAGGGAGGAGATCCGTGTTGAGATACCAGGTGGAGAGGTGGAAATCCCCAGGAGCAGTAAAAAACATAAAGGAAACTTCTAAGAGCGATCCGTATGAGAATCAAAGTTCAACATTTATTCAATGGTATAAAACAAAAAGACGCTAGCAGAGCGCCAATAGGTACACGTGCTGAGGCAGTGAATAATAATGAGACAGACTGCTCTTGACAGAACAGCTGTCAGCAGGAGAGTGCTGCGGGTGACGGTGGTCAATCCATACCGCCCTCGTACGCGGCGTTACGTCTGAGAGACTTCGTCAGCGAGGGTGGAGAGCCCCTGTCACCCGCAGATCCTTAAAATACCCGCCTAATTAATGGGAGTGTCAGAAAGCCGTAGAAACGGAAGTCCCCAGAAGGGAGAAAATCCTCTACAGTTTACTGGGGACATCATCCCAATGACATCGAATTTTAAAATAGAAAAAGGAATTAAATTTTTTTTTTTTTATTAAAACATGATGAAAGTAAAAGAAGCTTGGTAAATAACAGCTACTAAATAGCAGTAGTACCAAAGCTGTGTAGTAAAACAGAAGTTTCAAAATGTTACAAATGTAACTGATAATGTGTAAAGAATTGCTATAAACATTATGGACAATCATATGACTCCTAGTGCACCCGCAACATTCTCCAGCTAATAATAAAAAGAACAATGTTTTTACACTCATACATCAGTAAAATCCACCTGCCTATAAATACCAGCACAAAATTATAAAAACAATAAATAAAAAATTATACATACATAATGGCAGTATAATATAAATACTAGAAATAGTACAAAAAAGTAAAAAATGGATACATAGTGTCATTTATTAGAAATGAAACAGTTTAAATCAAACTCCACATTTAGTCCTCTCGGGACTGACACCCTGGTTTCATGTATCCAGAAAGATTCTCTCTGGCTGAGATGTCTAATAAAATTACCCCCCCTCCAGTGCCTAGTGACCTTTTCTATCCCCCAGAAAAAAAGTTGTTTAGGGTCCCTATTGTGATGGATTCTGAAATGTTTGGACACCGAATGGGTTTTAAGTCCCCGCTTGATGTTACCAACATGTTCAGAAACCCGGACCCCCAATGATCTAGAAGTCCGTCCGACATATTGAAGACCACAGCTGCACTGAAGCATGTAAACCACGCCCACAGTGTTACATGTGATCAAGTTTTTAATTTGGTAATTGATGCCAGTAGAATGTGCAGTAAAAACTTTCTTTTTCTTGTTGTTAAATTTACATTGCCTGCACGCAGGGCATTTTCCACAGGCAAAGAAACCAGACATGAAGTTAAAGATACGGTTTTCTTTGATGACCGGGGGGTCAACAACACTTGGGGCTAATAGATTACGCAGCGTGGGTGGGCGTCTATAGATGAATCTCGGACGAGATGGAAGTGAGGGTCCTAAGACATTGTCCCTTTTAAGAATGGCCCAGTGTTTCAAAATAATTCTTTCTATTTTTTTATGTTGAATATTATAATCCAGGACTATCCTGTACTGGGAATTGTCCTGGATCATATTTTCTGATCTATTGGAATCAGCTACCAAAGTAGCTCTGTCAAGGGAACCAACCTTAGTTAATTCTTCCATGATCTGATTTTTCATGTAGCCCTTTTGTACAAATTTCTCTGCCATAATCTTAGCTTGTGTGTGGTAATCACTGTCTAAAAAGCAATTCCGACGTAGGCGTATGAACTGTCCTCTGGGGATGTTCATCAACCAGTTATTGTGGTGGCAACTATCCAGAGGGATATAGCCATTTCTGTCGGTAGGTTTGCAGTAATTGCGTGTTCGAAAAGCTCCTTCGTGTTTAAAGATTTCTAAATCAAGAAACGCTATACTCATGGTGTCAGAGTTCCAGGTAAGACGGATGTTTTTGGTGTTGCCATTGAGTCTGGACATAAAGAGCTGGAGACTGATCAAGTCTCCTTCCCAAATCATGAACAGATCATCAATGTATCTTTGGTAGCAGACCAACTGTGGTGGTCTGCTACAAAAGACCGACATCTCTTCCCAGTGAGCCATGAAGAGGTTAGCAACGCTCGGTGCAAACCGAGCGCCCATGGCAACACCAAGGGTCTGTAAGAAGAATTTGCCCCCGTACCAAAAATAATTTTTGGCTAAGCAAAAATCTAAAGCTTTTAAAATAAATGCACCAAGTGGAGCAGGTAGGTGTGATTTATCAAGCGCCCACTGGACGGAGCAGATGGCATCAGAATGTCCAATGATGGTGTAAAGTGAACCAACATCGGCTGTCACCAATATGCTGTTTTCACTACAAGGTAAATTTTCAACAATGTTAATGATGTGTTTAGTGTCTTTCAAGAACGCGGTGGTAGAAGACACCAGAGGTTTCAGGAAAAAATCAATGTATTGGCCCAAGCGAGCAGAGACCGAATCTATCCCATTAACAATCGGTCTACCAGGTGGAGCCTGGAGATCCTTATGAATTTTGGGTAGAAAGTAGATAATGGGTCTTCTGCATGCGCTTGGGTTCAAATACAGTGCCTCCTTCTTATTCAAGACACCGCTGGTTTTACCAAAGGAAACGAGGGTCTCCAATTCCTTTTTATATTGGAGAACTGGATCTTTGCTGAGGACCTGGTATGTGTTCCGGTCCGACAGCAAACGATCCATTTCGCCTTGGTAATACAGTTTACTCATAACCACTAACCCTCCCCCCTTATCGGCGGGTCGAATAACCACATTTTTATTTTTTTCCAATAGGCTGATACCTTTTTTAAGAAAAGATGGGTCACCAACCTTTCTCACTTTTAACTCTTCTAGATCACTGGAAACCATATTTTTAAAGACCTCTATATGTCTATGGTCATTTTTTGGGGGATTGAAAACAGATCGATTAGCTAAGTTGGAATGTGGTTCCTCATTGGGTATGGATGGGCCACAAACAGACCTCTCTCCAGGCTTAGAGAGAAAATACCTTTTGATATTCAGGGTTCTCACGAATTTTTGGAGACTGATGTATGTCTTAAATTTACTCATGTTACAGGCTGGAGCAAATTTTAGACCCTTATCAAGCACCCGTAATTCATCATCAGACAAGTCAACCCCGCTGATGTTGAAGATGCCTGTGCCTAATGGGACTTTAATCTTTTTTGTTTTTCGTCCAGCTCTTCTCCCTCTCTTTGTCTTCGTTTCCCGCCCTGTCTGTTTCCGGTCGGAGTGAAATCTCCTCGGTCCGGCCATTGGGATTGGGCCTGTCCTAAAAAATTATTTGGGTAATATGTGTTATCCTGGGATAAGGGAGTGAATCTGTTATGTAGGGGAATAGGGGTCTGTTCGTATTGTTGATCATAATGATCATAATACGAGTTATAATCAGAGTGTGGATGGTATTCTCTGTATGAAGAAGAGCCTGAGCCTCTGCCCCTCGGAGGACGTGCTGGCCTCCAACCATTTTCCCTACGTTCCTGGGAATAGTGGTTGGGTTGCTGCTGGTATTGGGTCCTGTCTCTGCCCCTCCCAGAGGGGTTCCCCTTTCCTCTTGTGTTTCTGTTGGATTTTTTAGGGATGGCTCCCTGTGGGAAAGTAGCCCCACCCTGTGAGGGTGGATACATGGGTCTGGGGGTATTAGGGGGTAGAGGGTCCACTATATGAGAGGAGGAGACTTCAGGAGTATGGGCAGGGGTCTGTATTTTAGATTGCCATTTAAAGACTTCACCTCTAGAAAAATCCCCTGAATCCCTGATGAACTTAGTACGTTTTTTCTCCTGTGACTCTCTATCCCACTTGAGCATCTTCGCTTTTAATTCTCCTGATAGTCTGGTAAAATCAGGGGAATTTTGAGCTGACTCTAGTCTATTTTTTAACTCAGAGATTTGTTGATTAATAAGTACCATTTTTTTCTTTTTCCTGATTAGAAGGAATTCAATAAGTTCTTGGCTTTTACTCATAAAAAACTGGTGCCAATCAGACAGGGATTCCTCATCGGTGAGGCCATCACTGGGGGGTAAATCCCACCTAAGTCTCCTGGGCACCAGTTTGCTTTTTATATACTGTTCGAATGATACAATATCCCACCATGCTTTGATTTGTTTTTCAAAGAGATAGCCCAATTTTCTAAAATTGGTGGGGAGATCATCCGATGAGTTAGCAGATGGAGTGTTAGAAAAAATCTCATTAAGTTTGACCTCCCTTTGGTCAAGGAATGAGAAAACTTCCATGGTTGCAGCTGATAGATAGGTGTACAATATACAAGTTAAAATGAAAGAGCAATCAGCGCAAACCAAATATAAAAGAACGATATGCAAGCTGAACACTAGGAGGAAAACACCAACCTCAATGATATACAGTAAATAAAATAAGTGCAGCGCAAAAGGATAAAGAGTATTGAAAATAATTATAATAAAGTGATGAATAATAAATAGATGAATAATCAAATAGATAGCAACAGTCCTTAAATATGAAATGGTGAAAATAGCAGGTAGCGGAAGATGGCGAATATCTCTCTTCTGGGGACACTTGGTAACAAACTTAAATCCGTGCGGTAAGTATGTAAAAAAGTTGCGCTTACCAGATCCAGTTGACCCCTTAATTATAGGGGGTCCGAAACAGCATAAGTGGGTCTGTGGCAAACTGCTGGGCTGGCTGAGATCTGTAGCAATCCCCTCTGATCAGGAGTAGAACATCATAATGCCGCTGGATACTTTGTTTCTCAATTAGGCTATATCCCTCAAAGAGGGAGGAGATCCGTGTTGAGATACCAGGTGGAGAGGTGGAAATCCCCAGGAGCAGTAAAAAACATAAAGGAAACTTCTAAGAGCGATCCGTATGAGAATCAAAGTTCAACATTTATTCAATGGTATAAAACAAAAAGACGCTAGCAGAGCGCCAATAGGTACACGTGCTGAGGCAGTGAATAATAATGAGACAGACTGCTCTTGACAGAACAGCTGTCAGCAGGAGAGTGCTGCGGGTGACGGTGGTCAATCCATACCGCCCTCGTACGCGGCGTTACGTCTGAGAGACTTCGTCAGCGAGGGTGGAGAGCCCCTGTCACCCGCAGATCCTTAAAATACCCGCCTAATTAATGGGAGTGTCAGAAAGCCGTAGAAACGGAAGTCCCCAGAAGGGAGAAAATCCTCTACAGTTTACTGGGGACATCATCCCAATGACATCGAATTTTAAAATAGAAAAAGGAATTAAATTTTTTTTTTTTTTTAAAACATGATGAAAGTAAAAGAAGCTTGGTAAATAACAGCTACTAAATAGCAGTAGTACCAAAGCTGTGTAGTAAAACGGAAGTTTCAAAATGTTACAAATGTAACTGATAATGTGTAAAGAATTGCTATAAACATTATGGACAATCATATGACTCCTAGTGCACCCGCAACATTCTCCAGCATGGTGGGATATTGTATCATTCGAACAGTATATAAAAAGCAAACTGGTGCCCAGGAGACTTAGGTGGGATTTACCCCCCAGTGATGGCCTCACCGATGAGGAATCCCTGTCTGATTGGCACCAGTTTTTTATGAGTAAAAGCCAAGAACTTATTGAATTCCTTCTAATCAGGAAAAAGAAAAAAATGGTACTTATTAATCAACAAATCTCTGAGTTAAAAAATAGACTAGAGTCAGCTCAAAATTCCCCTGATTTTACCAGACTATCAGGAGAATTAAAAGCGAAGATGCTCAAGTGGGATAGAGAGTCACAGGAGAAAAAACGTACTAAGTTCATCAGGGATTCAGGGGATTTTTCTAGAGGTGAAGTCTTTAAATGGCAATCTAAAATACAGACCCCTGCCCATACTCCTGAAGTCTCCTCCTCTCATATAGTGGACCCTCTACCCCCTAATACCCCCAGACCCATGTATCCACCCTCACAGGGTGGGGCTACTTTCCCACAGGGAGCCATCCCTAAAAAATCCAACAGAAACACAAGAGGAAAGGGGAACCCCTCTGGGAGGGGCAGAGACAGGACCCAATACCAGCAGCAACCCAACCACTATTCCCAGGAACGTAGGGAAAATGGTTGGAGGCCAGCACGTCCTCCGAGGGGCAGAGGCTCAGGCTCTTCTTCATACAGAGAATACCATCCACACTCTGATTATAACTCGTATTATGATCATTATGATCAACAATACGAACAGACCCCTATTCCCCTACATAACAGATTCACTCCCTTATCCCAGGATAACACATATTACCCAAATAATTTTTTAGGACAGGCCCAATCCCAATGGCCGGACCGAGGAGATTTCACTCCGACCGGAAACAGACAGGGCGGGAAACGAAGACAAAGAGAGGGAGAAGAGCTGGACGAAAAACAAAAAAGATTAAAGTCCCATTAGGCACAGGCATCTTCAACATCAGCGGGGTT
The DNA here is from genome assembly GCA_037952835.1 of Lithobates septentrionalis. Lineage (NCBI taxonomy): Eukaryota > Metazoa > Chordata > Amphibia > Anura > Ranidae > Lithobates > Lithobates septentrionalis. The sequence continues at coordinate 475,326 of JBBDGP010000366.1, read as the reverse complement.
GACTTGTCTGATGATGAATTACGGGTGCTTGATAAGGGTCTAAAATTTGCTCCAGCCTGTAACATGAGTAAATTTAAGACATACATCAGTCTCCAAAAATTCGTGAGAACCCTGAATATCAAAAGGTATTTTCTCTCTAAGCCTGGAGAGAGGTCTGTTTGTGGCCCATCCATACCCAATGAGGAACCACATTCCAACTTAGCTAATCGATCTGTTTTCAATCCCCCAAAAAATGACCATAGACATATAGAGGTCTTTAAAAATATGGTTTCCAGTGATCTAGAAGAGTTAAAAGTGAGAAAGGTTGGTGACCCATCTTTTCTTAAAAAAGGTATCAGCCTATTGGAAAAAAATAAAAATGTGGTTATTCGACCCGCCGATAAGGGGGGAGGGTTAGTGGTTATGAGTAAACTGTATTACCAAGGCGAAATGGATCGTTTGCTGTCGGACCGGAACACATACCAGGTCCTCAGCAAAGATCCAGTTCTCCAATATAAAAAGGAATTGGAGACCCTCGTTTCCTTTGGTAAAACCAGCGGTGTCTTGAATAAGAAGGAGGCACTGTATTTGAACCCAAGCGCATGCAGAAGACCCATTATCTACTTTCTACCCAAAATTCATAAGGATCTCCAGGCTCCACCTGGTAGACCGATTGTTAATGGGATAGATTCGGTCTCTGCTCGCTTGGGCCAATACATTGATTTTTTCCTGAAACCTCTGGTGTCTTCTACCACCGCGTTCTTGAAAGACACTAAACACATCATTAACATTGTTGAAAATTTACCTTGTAGTGAAAACAGCATATTGGTGACAGCCGATGTTGGTTCACTTTACACCATCATTGGACATTCTGATGCCATCTGCTCCGTCCAGTGGGCGCTTGATAAATCACACCTACCTGCTCCACTTGGTGCATTTATTTTAAAAGCTTTAGATTTTTGCTTAGCCAAAAATTATTTTTGGTACGGGGGCAAATTCTTCTTACAGACCCTTGGTGTTGCCATGGGCGCTCGGTTTGCACCGAGCGTTGCTAACCTCTTCATGGCTCACTGGGAAGAGATGTCGGTCTTTTGTAGCAGACCACCACAGTTGGTCTGCTACCAAAGATACATTGATGATCTGTTCATGATTTGGGAAGGAGACTTGATCAGTCTCCAGCTCTTTATGTCCAGACTCAATGGCAACACCAAAAACATCCGTCTTACCTGGAACTCTGACACCATGAGTATAGCGTTTCTTGATTTAGAAATCTTTAAACACGAAGGAGCTTTTCGAACACGCAATTACTGCAAACCTACCGACAGAAATGGCTATATCCCTCTGGATAGTTGCCACCACAATAACTGGTTGATGAACATCCCCAGAGGACAGTTCATACGCCTACGTCGGAATTGCTTTTTAGACAGTGATTACCACACACAAGCTAAGATTATGGCAGAGAAATTTGTACAAAAGGGCTACATGAAAAATCAGATCATGGAAGAATTAACTAAGGTTGGTTCCCTTGACAGAGCTACTTTGGTAGCTGATTCCAATAGATCAGAAAATATGATCCAGGACAATTCCCAGTACAGGATAGTCCTGGATTATAATATTCAACATAAAAAAATAGAAAGAATTATTTTGAAACACTGGGCCATTCTTAAAAGGGACAATGTCTTAGGACCCTCACTTCCATCTCGTCCGAGATTCATCTATAGACGCCCACCCACGCTGCGTAATCTATTAGCCCCAAGTGTTGTTGACCCCCCGGTCATCAAAGAAAACCGTATCTTTAACTTCATGTCTGGTTTCTTTGCCTGTGGAAAATGCCCTGCGTGCAGGCAATGTAAATTTAACAACAAGAAAAAGAAAGTTTTTACTGCACATTCTACTGGCATCAATTACCAAATTAAAAACTTGATCACATGTAACACTGTGGGCGTGGTTTACATGCTTCAGTGCAGCTGTGGTCTTCAATATGTCGGACGGACTTCTAGATCATTGGGGGTCCGGGTTTCTGAACATGTTGGTAACATCAAGCGGGGACTTAAAACCCATTCGGTGTCCAAACATTTCAGAATCCATCACAATAGGGACCCTAAACAACTTTTTTTCTGGGGGATAGAAAAGGTCACTAGGCACTGGAGGGGGGGTAATTTTATTAGACATCTCAGCCAGAGAGAATCTTTCTGGATACATGAAACCAGGGTGTCAGTCCCGAGAGGACTAAATGTGGAGTTTGATTTAAACTGTTTCATTTCTAATAAATGACACTATGTATCCATTTTTTACTTTTTTGTACTATTTCTAGTATTTATATTATACTGCCATTATGTATGTATAATTTTTTATTTATTGTTTTTATAATTTTGTGCTGGTATTTATAGGCAGGTGGATTTTACTGATGTATGAGTGTAAAAACATTGTTCTTTTTATTATTAGCTGGAGAATGTTGCGGGTGCACTAGGAGTCATATGATTGTCCATAATGTTTATAGCAATTCTTTACACATTATCAGTTACATTTGTAACATTTTGAAACTTCTGTTTTACTACACAGCTTTGGTACTACTGCTATTTAGTAGCTGTTATTTACCAAGCTTCTTTTACTTTCATCATGTTTTAATAAAAAAAAAAAAATTTAATTCCTTTTTCTATTTTAAAATTCGATGTCATTGGGATGATGTCCCCAGTAAACTGTAGAGGATTTTCTCCCTTCTGGGGACTTCCGTTTCTACGGCTTTCTGACACTCCCATTAATTAGGCGGGTATTTTAAGGATCTGCGGGTGACAGGGGCTCTCCACCCTCGCTGACGAAGTCTCTCAGACGTAACGCCGCGTACGAGGGCGGTATGGATTGACCACCGTCACCCGCAGCACTCTCCTGCTGACAGCTGTTCTGTCAAGAGCAGTCTGTCTCATTATTATTCACTGCCTCAGCACGTGTACCTATTGGCGCTCTGCTAGCGTCTTTTTGTTTTATACCATTGAATAAATGTTGAACTTTGATTCTCATACGGATCGCTCTTAGAAGTTTCCTTTATGTTTTTTACTGCTCCTGGGGATTTCCACCTCTCCACCTGGTATCTCAACACGGATCTCCTCCCTCTTTGAGGGATATAGCCTAATTGAGAAACAAAGTATCCAGCGGCATTATGATGTTCTACTCCTGATCAGAGGGGATTGCTACAGATCTCAGCCAGCCCAGCAGTTTGCCACAGACCCACTTATGCTGTTTCGGACCCCCTATAATTAAGGGGTCAACTGGATCTGGTAAGCGCAACTTTTTTACATACTTACCGCACGGATTTAAGTTTGTTACCAAGTGTCCCCAGAAGAGAGATATTCGCCATCTTCCGCTACCTGCTATTTTCACCATTTCATATTTAAGGACTGTTGCTATCTATTTGATTATTCATCTATTTATTATTCATCACTTTATTATAATTATTTTCAATACTCTTTATCCTTTTGCGCTGCACTTATTTTATTTACTGTATATCATTGAGGTTGGTGTTTTCCTCCTAGTGTTCAGCTTGCATATCGTTCTTTTATATTTGGTTTGCGCTGATTGCTCTTTCATTTTAACTTGTATATTGTACACCTATCTATCAGCTGCAACCATGGAAGTTTTCTCATTCCTTGACCAAAGGGAGGTCAAACTTAATGAGATTTTTTCTAACACTCCATCTGCTAACTCATCGGATGATCTCCCCACCAATTTTAGAAAATTGGGCTATCTCTTTGAAAAACAAATCAAAGCATGGTGGGATATTGTATCATTCGAACAGTATATAAAAAGCAAACTGGTGCCCAGGAGACTTAGGTGGGATTTACCCCCCAGTGATGGCCTCACCGATGAGGAATCCCTGTCTGATTGGCACCAGTTTTTTATGAGTAAAAGCCAAGAACTTATTGAATTCCTTCTAATCAGGAAAAAGAAAAAAATGGTACTTATTAATCAACAAATCTCTGAGTTAAAAAATAGACTAGAGTCAGCTCAAAATTCCCCTGATTTTACCAGACTATCAGGAGAATTAAAAGCGAAGATGCTCAAGTGGGATAGAGAGTCACAGGAGAAAAAACGTACTAAGTTCATCAGGGATTCAGGGGATTTTTCTAGAGGTGAAGTCTTTAAATGGCAATCTAAAATACAGACCCCTGCCCATACTCCTGAAGTCTCCTCCTCTCATATAGTGGACCCTCTACCCCCTAATACCCCCAGACCCATGTATCCACCCTCACAGGGTGGGGCTACTTTCCCACAGGGAGCCATCCCTAAAAAATCCAACAGAAACACAAGAGGAAAGGGGAACCCCTCTGGGAGGGGCAGAGACAGGACCCAATACCAGCAGCAACCCAACCACTATTCCCAGGAACGTAGGGAAAATGGTTGGAGGCCAGCACGTCCTCCGAGGGGCAGAGGCTCAGGCTCTTCTTCATACAGAGAATACCATCCACACTCTGATTATAACTCGTATTATGATCATTATGATCAACAATACGAACAGACCCCTATTCCCCTACATAACAGATTCACTCCCTTATCCCAGGATAACACATATTACCCAAATAATTTTTTAGGACAGGCCCAATCCCAATGGCCGGACCGAGGAGATTTCACTCCGACCGGAAACAGACAGGGCGGGAAACGAAGACAAAGAGAGGGAGAAGAGCTGGACGAAAAACAAAAAAGATTAAAGTCCCATTAGGCACAGGCATCTTCAACATCAGCGGGGTTGACTTGTCTGATGATGAATTACGGGTGCTTGATAAGGGTCTAAAATTTGCTCCAGCCTGTAACATGAGTAAATTTAAGACATACATCAGTCTCCAAAAATTCGTGAGAACCCTGAATATCAAAAGGTATTTTCTCTCTAAGCCTGGAGAGAGGTCTGTTTGTGGCCCATCCATACCCAATGAGGAACCACATTCCAACTTAGCTAATCGATCTGTTTTCAATCCCCCAAAAAATGACCATAGACATATAGAGGTCTTTAAAAATATGGTTTCCAGTGATCTAGAAGAGTTAAAAGTGAGAAAGGTTGGTGACCCATCTTTTCTTAAAAAAGGTATCAGCCTATTGGAAAAAAATAAAAATGTGGTTATTCGACCCGCCGATAAGGGGGGAGGGTTAGTGGTTATGAGTAAACTGTATTACCAAGGCGAAATGGATCGTTTGCTGTCGGACCGGAACACATACCAGGTCCTCAGCAAAGATCCAGTTCTCCAATATAAAAAGGAATTGGAGACCCTCGTTTCCTTTGGTAAAACCAGCGGTGTCTTGAATAAGAAGGAGGCACTGTATTTGAACCCAAGCGCATGCAGAAGACCCATTATCTACTTTCTACCCAAAATTCATAAGGATCTCCAGGCTCCACCTGGTAGACCGATTGTTAATGGGATAGATTCGGTCTCTGCTCGCTTGGGCCAATACATTGATTTTTTCCTGAAACCTCTGGTGTCTTCTACCACCGCGTTCTTGAAAGACACTAAACACATCATTAACATTGTTGAAAATTTACCTTGTAGTGAAAACAGCATATTGGTGACAGCCGATGTTGGTTCACTTTACACCATCATTGGACATTCTGATGCCATCTGCTCCGTCCAGTGGGCGCTTGATAAATCACACCTACCTGCTCCACTTGGTGCATTTATTTTAAAAGCTTTAGATTTTTGCTTAGCCAAAAATTATTTTTGGTACGGGGGCAAATTCTTCTTACAGACCCTTGGTGTTGCCATGGGCGCTCGGTTTGCACCGAGCGTTGCTAACCTCTTCATGGCTCACTGGGAAGAGATGTCGGTCTTTTGTAGCAGACCACCACAGTTGGTCTGCTACCAAAGATACATTGATGATCTGTTCATGATTTGGGAAGGAGACTTGATCAGTCTCCAGCTCTTTATGTCCAGACTCAATGGCAACACCAAAAACATCCGTCTTACCTGGAACTCTGACACCATGAGTATAGCGTTTCTTGATTTAGAAATCTTTAAACACGAAGGAGCTTTTCGAACACGCAATTACTGCAAACCTACCGACAGAAATGGCTATATCCCTCTGGATAGTTGCCACCACAATAACTGGTTGATGAACATCCCCAGAGGACAGTTCATACGCCTACGTCGGAATTGCTTTTTAGACAGTGATTACCACACACAAGCTAAGATTATGGCAGAGAAATTTGTACAAAAGGGCTACATGAAAAATCAGATCATGGAAGAATTAACTAAGGTTGGTTCCCTTGACAGAGCTACTTTGGTAGCTGATTCCAATAGATCAGAAAATATGATCCAGGACAATTCCCAGTACAGGATAGTCCTGGATTATAATATTCAACATAAAAAAATAGAAAGAATTATTTTGAAACACTGGGCCATTCTTAAAAGGGACAATGTCTTAGGACCCTCACTTCCATCTCGTCCGAGATTCATCTATAGACGCCCACCCACGCTGCGTAATCTATTAGCCCCAAGTGTTGTTGACCCCCCGGTCATCAAAGAAAACCGTATCTTTAACTTCATGTCTGGTTTCTTTGCCTGTGGAAAATGCCCTGCGTGCAGGCAATGTAAATTTAACAACAAGAAAAAGAAAGTTTTTACTGCACATTCTACTGGCATCAATTACCAAATTAAAAACTTGATCACATGTAACACTGTGGGCGTGGTTTACATGCTTCAGTGCAGCTGTGGTCTTCAATATGTCGGACGGACTTCTAGATCATTGGGGGTCCGGGTTTCTGAACATGTTGGTAACATCAAGCGGGGACTTAAAACCCATTCGGTGTCCAAACATTTCAGAATCCATCACAATAGGGACCCTAAACAACTTTTTTTCTGGGGGATAGAAAAGGTCACTAGGCACTGGAGGGGGGGTAATTTTATTAGACATCTCAGCCAGAGAGAATCTTTCTGGATACATGAAACCAGGGTGTCAGTCCCGAGAGGACTAAATGTGGAGTTTGATTTAAACTGTTTCATTTCTAATAAATGACACTATGTATCCATTTTTTACTTTTTTGTACTATTTCTAGTATTTATATTATACTGCCATTATGTATGTATAATTTTTTATTTATTGTTTTTATAATTTTGTGCTGGTATTTATAGGCAGGTGGATTTTACTGATGTATGAGTGTAAAAACATTGTTCTTTTTATTATTAGCTGGAGAATGTTGCGGGTGCACTAGGAGTCATATGATTGTCCATAATGTTTATAGCAATTCTTTACACATTATCAGTTACATTTGTAACATTTTGAAACTTCTGTTTTACTACACAGCTTTGGTACTACTGCTATTTAGTAGCTGTTATTTACCAAGCTTCTTTTACTTTCATCATGTTTTAAAAAAAAAAAAAAATTTAATTCCTTTTTCTATTTTAAAATTCGATGTCATTGGGATGATGTCCCCAGTAAACTGTAGAGGATTTTCTCCCTTCTGGGGACTTCCGTTTCTACGGCTTTCTGACACTCCCATTAATTAGGCGGGTATTTTAAGGATCTGCGGGTGACAGGGGCTCTCCACCCTCGCTGACGAAGTCTCTCAGACGTAACGCCGCGTACGAGGGCGGTATGGATTGACCACCGTCACCCGCAGCACTCTCCTGCTGACAGCTGTTCTGTCAAGAGCAGTCTGTCTCATTATTATTCACTGCCTCAGCACGTGTACCTATTGGCGCTCTGCTAGCGTCTTTTTGTTTTATACCATTGAATAAATGTTGAACTTTGATTCTCATACGGATCGCTCTTAGAAGTTTCCTTTATGTTTTTTACTGCTCCTGGGGATTTCCACCTCTCCACCTGGTATCTCAACACGGATCTCCTCCCTCTTTGAGGGATATAGCCTAATTGAGAAACAAAGTATCCAGCGGCATTATGATGTTCTACTCCTGATCAGAGGGGATTGCTACAGATCTCAGCCAGCCCAGCAGTTTGCCACAGACCCACTTATGCTGTTTCGGACCCCCTATAATTAAGGGGTCAACTGGATCTGGTAAGCGCAACTTTTTTACATACTTACCGCACGGATTTAAGTTTGTTACCAAGTGTCCCCAGAAGAGAGATATTCGCCATCTTCCGCTACCTGCTATTTTCACCATTTCATATTTAAGGACTGTTGCTATCTATTTGATTATTCATCTATTTATTATTCATCACTTTATTATAATTATTTTCAATACTCTTTATCCTTTTGCGCTGCACTTATTTTATTTACTGTATATCATTGAGGTTGGTGTTTTCCTCCTAGTGTTCAGCTTGCATATCGTTCTTTTATATTTGGTTTGCGCTGATTGCTCTTTCATTTTAACTTGATAGATGGGATCACCTGATCTCACCTGGCTGAATCAGGTGAAAATCATCCCTCATTCCCATTGGTAGTGTGTGGTTAACCTGTTCAGTATTGTTTAACAAACATCGCACTGGACCCTGCATCGCTGCTGGAGCCATCACATTGATAGGAACACACCGTACAAATGGGGTAAACTGAGAACTGAACAATCACGTTCAGTTCTCACATTGCTGACACTTCTCTGTTGGCTTGAGGCTGCGGATAAATCTAAGCCAATCAGACACGGCGTCTCCGTGGGCGGGCGGAACTAACAGCCAATAGCTGGAGAGACAGGAAGTCTCCGTCCGTGCCGCCCGACATCCACGAGACAAACAAAGGGAAGTGACGTCAGGCTAAGCTGCGCGCCCGACGTCCTTCCCCTGTCACGTGGTATATCTATGGGAGCATCAAGGGGACAAAGAAGCAAGAGAGACGTGCGTCGAACTGAACGTTCCCGACGTCAACTCAAACGCTCCTCCCCCATATCCACGATGGTAACATCGAATCAAAGTGATGGTTACATGCTCTCCACAAATGGTGGGAAACAAACAAACACCACTTACAGATTCAGAAGTTAGTAATACCGCCCAGTCTAGGGCGGAACATGGAAGGGGGCAATGTGACTCGAAAGGGCTGCCTCATGATAGGGCGGCACCCAGCTACATCCTGTCAATCAGAATCTCACAGAGATAGAGAAACAAACCTTATTGAAATAAAGTCTTTGTCCTTTGTGAGGACCTACCTGGCGGCCCCGGGAGATCCATGCAGAGTTTGATCTAGAAGGTTTCCAGAGTCGTGATGTCCGTTTCCAGGCCTTGAGAGGCAATCCGCTCGAGTGATTCCCTGTCGCTGACAAGGGAGTCCAATGTATCCGGTAAGAGTTTCTTACACACCATTTCTACCAAGATTTATGCAGTTGTTGGATACAGTTCTCCTGGAAGATTGAAAGATCTACCTGTGTTTGAACATTTGCCGTTGTACACATTCACTCACCTTTCCCTGTGGGACACTCTTTATATATATTTTTGCTACTCACTCATTGGATTTTACATATCTATGTTGAGAGACTTATGAGTTATTTTGTTGATGTGGACACTATTCATTAAGTATTATTATTATTTAGCTTTTTCCCTGACTGGGGACTCTTCTCACAGTTTATGCGCTACATTTTTCTTCACAGTATCTTTTTGGTTGTTGTCACTTTGTATGTAGCTGCTCCTCATTTATTTTCAGTTTTTCATAGCGCAGTGTATATATTTAATTAATTTTGCACCTGATTGTTTGACTTTTTTACACAGCAGCTATCTAACCACCCTTTATATTCCTTTATGGATGTGTTTGAATATAGGACCTCTAGGTCCTTAAAAACTGATGGTGTGTTTACGAATAATAATCCAAACACTGAAATAGGGGGTTTGTTCGTCAGACTCAAAAATCTGATGATTAGCGAACTTCACCTCCAGTGGGACACCGCTTTTCTGAAACAATATGTCAAGGAACAGATGGTCCCTAGAGGTCTGAGGTGGGATATCCATCCCCAGCAAGACTAATCAGATCTCGAATCATGGTTCAAATTTTTCAATGAGGAAGGCTTAAAATTATTAAGATTCCTACTGGACAAAAAACAGATCAAACTGTCCCTCATTGATATTGAAATCAGGGAGTTGAGGGACAAGCTGACTCCACACAAGACATCTGTAGAATATACTTCACTATCCACCAATTTGAGAAACACCTTAGAAAAAGAGGAGAAAGAACAAAAGAATAAAAAACAAAACAGTATAATATAGACTACACAGACTATACCACACGTTCGGTCTTTAATTGGCAGAGGAAGCTCAATACTCTTCCTGTGGCTAATGGAGAACCTCCACCTATGGAAACCTCCACGGCAACAGTAACCAATTTAGACCGAACATTAGTCTATCAACCACCACACAAACCAGAATCCAAAGAACCTCCATCTCTTAAGAGAGGTGTAGAACAGGGACCACCTAGACCCTTTAGGGGTCCTCCCCCACCTGGAAATCGGGCAGGGAGGGGTGCCCCAAGGATAAGAGGTCGGTCTAGAGGACATCCCACGGACTCTTATTATAAGAGCAACCCGCGGGTCCCTCCTCCCAATTATGGAGACCCCCGAAACTACCGCACTCCACAACGGCAGAGTCTTGATTATAACTATCACTCTCCGATTCATGTTAATAACAGATTTAGCCCCCTCAGGGATAATGTCCCCTACGAAAGATATGGTGAGACATATTCTCACTACAAAAAAGAGGATGACTACTATCATCGTTCCCCTTATATGTATAATCAAAGCAGGCCAGGCCCCAACCAACCCCAGGATTTTCAGAGAGTCACAGAAAACTATCCAGGACATTCAGAAAGAAAAGAGGGACCAGAGGGGGGAGGAGGGTCCAACGCCAAAAGAAAAAGAACTTAAGGGGAACGGGCATCTTTAATTTGAGTTCAGCTGTACTAACAGAAGCTGAGAAGTCAGTTCTTGACAGAGGACTCAAATTCGTACCACCTAAACCTCTTAACCATATTGCAACATTTATCGATGTACTTAAATTTACCCGAAAGCTTAGTATTCAGAGACACTTTTTAACCAAAATTACTCCCTCTACTCAACAGACCATTGTGACAGCGACCACCCAGGTACAGTCATCTCTCCACAATGGAACTCTTCCCTCCACAGAGGGAACGTCTTCACATCCCCGGGTTGTTCATTCGGGACTGTCTAACCCATCCCTATTCAATCCCCCTGGTACTCTGGCCCCTTCTATCCAAGTCTTCAAGAGTTTGGTCTTAGAAGACTTGGATAAATTAGCTAAACGCAAAAAACATCTTTATGTCAAACGTGACATTAAGACAGGTTTGAAATCACTATGTGAAAACAAGAACCTTGTCATCCGCCCGGCGGATAAGGGTGGAGGCATTGTCGTTCTTGACAAGGCAGACTACTTTAAGGAGATGAACAGGATTCTTGGTGATTCAGACACCTACCACTGCATTCCTAGGGATCCTACAGTTACCTTTAAAAAGGCCTTAGTGGAATTGATTGAGGAGGGTTTTTCTTTGGGAGTTCTTAACAAAAAGGAAAAATGCTTTTTGGTTCCTCAAGTTCCACATATCCCTGCCATATACTACCTCCCCAAAGTCCATAAGAACTCCACCAATCCTCCCGGCCGACCCATCGTCAGCGGGATCGATTCGGTCACGGCGAGGATTGGTAAATACATGCACTTCTACTTACAACCCTTGGTCCAAACTACCCCCTCGTATCTAAAAGATACCAGGGATACAATCAAGTTGTTGGAGCCTGTCCTAATTAAAGAGGGCACGCTCTTAGTTACAGCTGATGTGGCAGCGCTTTATACGTGCATACCACATGACCTAGGTTTTGAGGCGGTCGAAAACCATCTCTCCAGAGATAGTAGACTTCCTACATTGCAACGCAACTTCATCATGCAGCTGTTAAAATTTGCAACCAGGCACAACTATTTCTGGTTCCAGGATCGTTACTTTTTACAGAAGAGGGGCGTGGCTATGGGGGCTAAATTTGCCCCCAGCCTCGCCAACCTCTTCATGGCTGGGTGGGAGGAGGACTTTGTCTATGCCGCCCGGAGACCCGAATTGGTTCTTTGGGCTAGGTACATAGACGACATCCTCCTCCTTTGGGAGGGAGATCTGGCATCCCTCGAGTGCTTCATGAATACTCTTAATGTCAACGGCAGGGGGATATCGTTGAGCTATGAAGCTAGTGCATCTAAGGTACATTTTCTTGACTTAGAAATCTCTGTTGTGCACTAACATCTCGAGTTTCGTACCTATTTCAAACCCACCGATCGGAATGGTTACATTCCGATCGACAGTTGCCATCGAGAACAATGGCTCAAGTCAGTGCCCCGCAGTCAGTTTCTGAGACTGAGGCGCAACTGTACCAAAACTTCTGATTTTATATCACAGTCTCAAGTTCTCAGAGGTAGATTTATAGATAAGGGTTACGATCCTCACCTTTTAGACAGTGAAATTAATAGAGCACTGCTTACCGAAAGGAATTTCACCCTTACGGAACGTCCTAAAGACAACATTGAATTCAATGCAAAGTTGGCCTTCTTCACTACTCATTCCATCCAATCCAAACAGATCAAAGCTATTTTTAAAAAACACTGGGGAATATTACAGAACGATAGACTACTCGGCTCTGTTCTACCTAAACAAGCCTCTGTGGGGTTTAGAGGCGCTCGGTCCATTCAGGGACAAATCGCCCCAAACATAATAGACCCCCCTAAGAAGGTGTCTTTCTTTCAGGAGTGCAAGGGTTACTACCCCTGCCGTAAATGTAAAGTATGCCTCCATAACATTAGGGGAAGACGCAAGAGTGTTACTTTCCAGTCTACGGTCACTTCCCGTATTTACCCAATGAAGTACTTCACCACGTGTTCTTCACAATACATCGTCTCTCTGATAACCTGTCCCTGCTGCAGGCAATATGTGGGTCGCACGATCAGAACTTTTTCTATTCGTGTCAACGAACACGTGGCTGCGATTAAAAAATGTAGAGACAAGCATACAGTGCCATGTCATTACTTGGAACACCACAACAAGGACCCTACGGGAACCTTGTTCCAAGTTATTGACAGGTTCGTTCCGCATTGGAGGGGCGAGTCACGTCTGCGAGGCGTTTCACGCCTCGAGACGTACTGGATCCATGAGTTGAGGTCCTTCTTCCCGTTTGGGTTGAACGTGGAGTGGGACCTCAACTCGTTTATTAATTCGTCTTGAATGCTGACCATTTATTTTTTGTTTTTATTTATGTTTTTTTATTTATATTTTTTCCATTGAGCACATTGTTTGAAGTTTATGATGCAGGTTTTAGGGGTTGTTAAAAATATTTTTTAAATATTTTTTACTATTTTTTGGTACAGGTTTCTCTTATGTTAGTGCATTTCTTAGGGGTGCGCTCACATGGGGATTCAAGGGGAGTTTCCCTCTTTTTGGGGATCCCAGATCGATATACACACCAGCACGCTGTCTGCTGTGTATATGGTATATCCATGGTTGTTGCAGCAGTTATTATCTCATTTTTTATTTCACCTTTTTTCTGAGATAGCTATACTTATTTTCATGTTAGGGCCACTCCATTCCGTTTATTTATTGGAGCTGAAGTGGTTCCTAATCCTGAATGTAGCTATACTCCATCATGAAGACTTTATTTCAATAAGGTTTGTTTCTCTATCTCTGTGAGATTCTGATTGACAGGATGTAGCTGGGTGCCGCCCTATCATGAGGCAGCCCTTTCGAGTCACATTGCCCCCTTCCATGTCCTGCCCTGGACTGGGCGGTATTACTAACTTCTGAATCTGTAAGGTGTTTGTTTGTTTCCCACCATTTGTGGAGAGCATGTATTGTATGTAGCTGCTCCTCATTTATTTTCAGTTTTTCATAGCGCAGTGTATATATTTAATTAATATATATGTGTCTCACTGTGACACACACATTATGATTTTGCTACTCATCACTATTGTGTATATTGTTTACATACACATCACGTTTTTGTTATTAATACTTATCACTATTGTATGTAATATCACTAAGCATCACTGTATTATTCATCTGTGCACTTTATTAGAAAGTTAATAGTGGTGCACTATTGTTAGTTTTTTATTCATTTTGAGTGTTTGATTCACTTTGTGAATGGTGCAGCTTTATTATTTGGTTATTTTCTAATCCTATATATAATTTACACGTATCAGTGCTTTAGTACACCTTGTATAATATTTTACCTGGTTTCATGATGAAACCATGTGTGGCGCTCCCTGGCATCTGGGGTGTTAAGACAGTTCCTGGCATCTGGGTCTACAAGACAACTTTGCAGGGGTTCAGAGTCAAAGCTGCAACTATGCTCCACAGGTTCCATTTCTATGGCACTAGGCCTAGACAGGGGTCACACTTTGCTTGAGAGGCTTCTACTTCATATAGCTCCAGGTTCAGTCCCTAGGACAATCATATCCCTCAACTGGGGCCCATGCTCCACAGGTGGCCAGACGGCGTGGGCAGTGCACTGGAAGAACCTTACCAATCACCAATGGCTGGCCCACCATCATCAAACCACCACTCACCTCTGCCTGAACCGAGTGCACTCTGTTGGCTGTGCCCCTCTTGCATCATAAGGACTACATGACCAGACCAGCATATTAATAGACAGCTTTGCTTTTGATCTCAACTGCCTGCAGCCTTACAACAAACTAAGCCCTCTACAGATGCAGACAGTCCTACCAAACAGATCAACAAGACCTTTTTCAGTTTGTGATTTTTATTGAACAAGTAATTGGTTTAGCAAGTAAATGATGCTCGGATTTGTGTGACAGTTGCAGCAACTTGGTATAAAGTCTTGAACGTGAATATTTAAATCTTATGCGTTACTTTATCAGGATCAAGTTCCTTTGGAGGGGTGTTGTGGTTCTCACAGTAATTAATTAAAGTGGTTCTGCCACCACTATGCTTCACTGTGGGTATGGTGTTCTTTTGGTGATGTGCAGTGTTGTTTTTGCGCCAAATATATCTTTTGGAATTATGGCCAAAAAGTTCAACCTTGGTTTATCAAATCATGACACATGCTTTTAGGAGACTTCAGATGCTTATTTGCAAAATTTAGCCGGGCTTGGGTGTTTTTCTTTTTAAGAAAAGGCTTCCATCTTGCCACTCTACCCCATAGCTCAGACATATGAAGAATATGGGAGATTATTGTCACATGTACCACACAGCCAGTACTTGCCAGATATTCCTGATCCCCCTTTAATGTTTCTGTAGGCCTCTTAGTAGCCTCCTTGACCAGTTTTCTTCTCGTCTTTTCACACCACCATACCATAAATAACTTACTTTTCACTGCACCTACCTACCACCAAAGAAAAAAATAACGCATCAGGCCTTTATCCCTGAATAAAATGGTTTTGCGTCTGGCCAATTTACACTGCTCAACTCAGCAGTATATTAAAGCAATTGTAAAGGTTCCCCTTTTTTTCTTTCTTTTTATAACAAACATGTTATATTTACCTGCTCTGTGTAATGGATTTGCACAGAGCAGCCCTGAACCTCCTCTTCTGGGGTCCCCGCCAGTGCTCTAGGCTCCCCCTCTCTGTGGGCTTGATCCCGAGCTGGGTTGTGTATGTCTATTGACACAAACACAGCTTGCTCAACCCCACCCCCTGCTCTCTCCTCACAGTATTTGAATGACAGCAGCAGGAGCTATTGTCTCCCACTACTGTGTCTCACTCTTGTGAAGATACTCCTGCACACATAGAAAAGGACAGGTGATCTTTATGGGGACATCAAGATCTCTTAGACCCCTCATGTATTCTGTGCCTGCAGTCCCTGTAGATGGAGGACATAAGTCCCCAATCTGAAGCTTACCAAATTTCTGCCTCTGGCATTCTGAGGCCCTGAACCCACTAGTGCTCAAAGCTACGGGCTTCTGGGTTCAGTCTAAGCAGAAGAGATTACTCACCATTCTTTTCATCTCAAACTTGCCTACAGAGATCCCAGGCACGCAAAAAAGCTTAGTGACTGCTGGGGCTTGGGGTAGGGCTTCATACTAAATGCCGGTAGGAGTAATCAGGTAGCTTTACATCTGCCAGAGTCACTTCTGCTAACATATAAAAACCATAACTGTAAAGCCACAAAATCCCTTCTATCTACAGGCCGACATTTACCCTGAATGTGATCCAGCTCTGGACTCTGGTCAAGCAAGTTAGTTGCAGCATGCTTTCAGGGGAACATTGTGTGCACTTGGGATTAGTTTGCCATAGTGGAGATGTTTGGAGATGGGGGACTGTGTATATGTGGCATTGGTAAAACATGATTGATGGCTGGGTGGTAAAACAAATGTAAAAAAGAAAACATATTAACCAATATGCATCTTTATAATTATATTGAGTTATGCTTTTGAAACAAACTGAGTAACCCTTTTACTGCCACTGCTGTATCCCTTATGGAGGTGGCAGCAGGGGGTTTTACTTTACACTTACACTCGCATTGGCGGGAGTAAATATGAATATCTAGGATCTCAGTTCCAGACATCTCATCACAACGTATGAGAAACAGTCAGGTAGTATAACGCTCCTCCATCTATTACTGAAAGTTTTGTGTGGAGTGACCCTTCGAAAATGACCATACAGAACATCCTCCTATACCAGTGGTCTCTAAGCTGCAGCCCAGGGACCAGATGTGGCGCTTTGCTTGCTTTTATCTGGCTCTTAAGTCACAATGGAACATCATTTTCCCCACTGACACAAATGAAGGGGCAGAATTCCACCCAAAGAAACCAACGATAGGGAAAATTCCTCCCAATGACACCAACAATGGGCACAATTCCTCCCACTGACACCAGTGATGGGACGCCATTCCTCCCACTGACACCAAAGATGGGGCATTGTTTTTTCCCACTGACATCAGGACCTCTTCAACTCCCAATGGCCACAGTCCAGCCCCCCTAAAGTCGGAAGGACAGTAAAATGGTCCTTTGTTTAGAAAGTTTGGAGAGCCCTGTCTTATACTGTCATAACACTGCCTGTGCTCCTGTCTTGTCCAGGAAATCAGCTCCAACTTAGGGGGGCATTTATAAAGCAGTAGTATGGCCTGAGTGGTGTTTAGTAGTTCATTATTGTTGGTCAACTTGAAAATTATAGAGAAACTCAAGTGCAGCCCCCGATACTTCCATCGCAGCGCATTTTCATGCATTGAAATGCATTGTGTCAAGTTAAGCAACCTATTAAAAAAATGGGCAATAGTGCACCTCAAGCCCACAAATTTCAGTCCTGCTGTATGTTTTGCAGTGTATCGCAATACACAGTGAAAAAGTTGTAAAATAACCTCTCAGTATTGGTGGCAGTAACATGAATGTTAACCCCCGACATTGGTGTCAGTGGATGCAATAATAACCCTTGATATTGGTATCAGTGGACACAATATTAACCCTTGACATTGGTGTCAGTGGACTCAATAATAACCCTCAACATTTGTGTCAGTGGATGTAATAATTACCCTCGACATTGGTGTCAGTGGATGCAATATTAATAACCTTAAACATTGGTGTCAGTGGATGCAATAACCCTCAACATTGGTGTCATGAAAGCCATAATAGCCCCTGACATTGGTGTTAATGGATACAATAACCCTCGACACTGGTGTCAGCGGGCGCAATAATAACCCTAAACATTAGTGTCAGTGAATGCAATAAAAACCCTTGATATTGGTGTCAGTGGAGGCAATAATAACCCTTGACATTGGTGTCAGTGGATGCAATAATTATCCTCGACATTGATGTCAGTGGACGCAATAATAACCCTCAACATTGGTGTTAGGGGAAGCAATAATAGCCCTTAACATTGGAGTCAGTGGACACAATACCCCTTGACATGGGTGCCAGAGGGCGCAATAATAACCCTCGATATTGGTGTCAGTGAATACAATAATAACCCTTGACATGGGTGCCAGCAGGCGCAATAATAATCCTCAATATTGGTATCAGTGAAAACAATAATAACCCTTGACATTGGTGTCCGTGGAAACAATAATAACAACAAGGAGAGGGGCGCCTCTGAGTATAAATCATAAATACATTTTATTAAAACAACAATATCCACTCACATGGAAGTTGGAGAAGTTGCATTAGGGTCAGTTGGCTGGGCTGGAGAGATGCGGTGGAACTACAGGTCACAGCGGTTCCTGCAGGGCATGCCAGGTCCAAGGAGGATTAGTACTTGCAGCCGGGTGCAGTCTCTTGCAGCGAACAGTCCAACACAAATCCTGCTGAGTTGGGAGCCAGGTTATATCCCAGATGCACAGATAGGGGTTCCAGGGAAGGAAGGGAGAGATGTGTAGGACGCCAGAGCATCCGTTCAGCCGTGCTGCTGCTCACTGGTGGAATGGTGAAGCCTCTAGGAAGGGAAAAGGCCGGCCGAGCCGAGAATCTCAAACGAGGCTTGGAGAGCAAGTACAGCGTGGCGCCCGGTGATGACGTCACACTCATGCGACGCGTTTCAGAATAGGCTTGCCATTGGTGGACGAATGGCCGCATTCCTTTCTCAAGATGCTTGTCTGTGCATCTGTGCATCTGGAATATAACCTGGCTCCCAACTCAGCAGGATTTGTGTTGGACTGTTCGCTGCAAGAGACTGCACCCGGCTGCAAGTACTAATCCTCCTTGGACCTGGCATGCCCTGCAGGAACCGCTGTGACCTGTAGTTCCACCGCATCTCTCCAGCCCAGCCAACTGACCCTAATGCAACTTCTCCAACTTCCATGTGAGTGGATATTGTTGTTTTAATAAAATGTATTTATGATTTATACTCAGAGGCGCCCCTCTCCTTGTTGTTGTTTTAGCTTGCTGGACCCTGCTTTTGGTTCCTTTGGTGGCCGCCCTGACTGACCTCTTGTATATACTCCCAGTATATATGCATGAACTTACACATGCATTTTTACAGTTTTCAGTTTCTGGACTAATCGGTTTTACTTTCAAGGTAACTGTGCTTTGCGCCTTTTTACTTGTATTGTGGAAACAATAATAGCCTTTGACATTGGTGTCAGTGGACGTAATAAAAACCCTTGACATTGGTGATAGTTGATGCAATAATAACCATAAACATTGATGTCAGTGGATGCAATAATAATCCTCGACATTGGTGTTAGTGGTCACAATAATAACCCTTGACATTGGTGTCAGCTGACACAATAACCTTCGACATTGGTGTCAGTGGGTGCATTAATATCCCTTGACATTGGTGTCCGTGGATGCAACAATAGCCTCCGTCACTGGTATCAGTGTTTGCTGAGTATTTAAATTATTCGCTGGAAGCTTCTTGTTTGCAGCAATAACTTTGCTTTTATGGAGAAATAGCAGAACATATCTTACAGCATGTGTTTATCATGGAACAGGAACAAAGAGGATACAACTACATACACTGAGAGAGATAACACTTCCTCTAATTACATTACCATAGAATACACACTATAATACTGCAGTGCAACCTCCTGGTATAGACAGGTATAATGCACATCTATAGTTCACAGTTAGGGATGAGCTTCGAGTGCAAGTCAAACCCATGTTTGACTCGAACATCGCCTGTTCGACCGTTCATCGAATTAAGAACGCCATGGGCTGTTTGCGCCAAATTCGAGTGGCGCGTCACAGCCCATAATTCGCTATGGCATCGCAGTGCATTGCTGGCTGATGATTGGCCAAGCATGCACTATGACCCGCATGCTTGGCCAATCACAGCGCCGTCTGTACAGAGAGCCGTAATTGGCCAAAGCCAGGGTGGCTTTGGCCAATTATGGCTCAGGGGGTTTAGTACACGCCCCACACTATATAAGGCCGCCTGCGTGGCGGCCTTGTGTAGTGTGTTGCGGCGGCGGAGAGATAGACAGAGAGACAGTGTCATTTGATTTAAGTTAGATAGAGTAGGCAGGCGAGTCAGTTAGGTGCACTTACAGTGTATTGTGTATATATGCATCCTAGGTGTTGTGTGTGTATATATATATATATATATATATATATATATATATATATATATATATATATATATATATATATATACATACACACTGTATTCAGTTTAGCTAGATCCATTCCTGTTATTTTCTTCCTACTGACAGGCAGGCAGGTGTTTTTACAGTATTTACATTGCTGTTGTTCTGATTCTATTAATACCACAGGCAGGCAGCTGCAGTATTTACAGTTATTGTAGTGTGTCCTCTGCAGAGTGTGCACCTAAAGCTACCTGAAGACAATTGCTGTTGTTCTGATCCTATTAATACCACAGGCAGGCAGCTGCAGTATTTACAGTTAGTGTACTGTGTCCTCTGCACAGTATGCACCTAAAGCTACCTGAAGAAAATTGGTGGTGTTCTTCTGATCCTATTAGTACCACAGGCAGGCTGCTGCGGTATTTACAGTTATTGCAGTGTGTCCTCTGCAGAGTGTGCACCTAAAGCTACCTGAAGACAATTGCTGTTGTTCTGATCCTATTAGTACCACAGGCAGGCAGCTGCAGTATTTACAGTTAGTGTAGTGCGTCCTCTGCACAGCGTGCACCTAAAGCTACCTCAAGACAATTGCTGTTGTTCTGATCCTATTAATACCACAGGCAGGGAGCTGCAGTATTTACAGTTAGTGTACTGTGTCCTCTGCACAGTATGCACCTAAAGCTACCTGAAGAAAATTGGTGGTGTTCTTCTGATCCTATTAGTACCACAGGCAGGCAGCTGCAGTATTTACAGTTATTGTAGTGTGTCCTCTGCAGAGTGTGCACCTAAAGCTACCTGAAGACAATTGCTGTTGAAGTGTGTAGTGTGTCCTCTGCACAGTGTGCACCTGAAGCTACCTGAAGACAATTGCTGTTGTTCTGCTCCTATTAATACCACAGGCAGGCAGCTGCAGTATTTACAGTTATTGTAGTGCGTCCTCTGCAGAGTGTGCAGAGTGTGCACCTAAAGCTACCTGAAGACAATTGCTGTTGTTGTGATCCTATTAGTACCACAGGCAGGCAGCTGCAGTATTTACAGTTAGTGTAGTGCGTCCTCTGCACAGCGTGCACCTAAAGCTACCTGAAGACAATTGCTGTTGTTCTGATCCTATTAATACCACAGGCAGGCAGCTGCAGTATTTACAGTTAGTGTACTGTGTCCTCTGCACAGTGTGCACCTAAAGCTACCTGAAGACAATTGCTGGTGTTCTCATACTAATAATACTACAGGCAGGCAGTTGATTCTGCTAGCTGCAGTATCAGTATATATATACATCCCAGCTTTGTGCAGCTACATCTCACTGCAGGCCATTAATATGTCTGGAAAGCCAACAAGGAGAGGCAGACAGTCACAAGCCAATAAAAGAGAGCAAGCAGGCTCTGTGTCTAGAGGCAACAGTGCTGGTCGTGGAGATGGTGCATCCTCATCATTGAATTTAGATTGTACCAGGCAAATTTCCCTGCCCCAGCTGCTGCACCACTGAAAGAAGTTTGCTCCCAGCCATCCACATGCCCAGCGGTTGAATGCTAGCTTGGCTAAATTGCTAGCACTTCAACTGCTGCCTTTTCAGTTGGTAGACTCTGCCCCCTTCCATGAGTTTGTGGAATGTGCGGTTTCTCAGTGGCAGGTTTCCAAACGCCAGTTTTTCTCACGGAAGGCTATTCCGGCTCTCTACCGGCATGTGGAAGGCAATGTCTTGGCCTCGCTGGACAGGGCAGTCAGCGGTAAAGTGCATATTACCGCTGACTCATGGTCCAGCAGGCATGGACAGGGACGTTACCTATCTTTCACCGCGAACTGGGTGACTCTTCTGTCAGCTGGGAAGGATGCAGGACAGGGTGCAGTAGTGTTGGAGGTTGTTTCGCCACCACGCCTCCAAAATTCTCCTAGTGGTGATTCTGCCACACCTTTCTCCTCCACCCCCTCCTCTTCTTCTTCCTCCATGGCCTCTTCCTGTGCTGATTTGTCCTCGGAACCAGCGGTGCTCCGTAGGCGTTCAAGGGGCTACGCAAACATGCAGGCAAAAAGATGCCATGCGGTGCTTGAGCTGGTGTGCTTGGGGGACAGAAGCCACACTGGGGCAGAGATTCTGTCAGCTCTGCAGGGGCAGGTTCAGAGGTGGTTGACGCCACGCCAGCTTAAGCCAGGTATGGTGGTTTGCGACAATGGCACCAACCTACTCTCTGCCCTCCGTCAGGGACAACTGACCCATGTGCCCTGTTTGGCTCACGTCCTTAACTTGGTGGTGCAGCGGTTCTTGGGCAGGTACCCGGGCTTACAGGATGTCCTGAGGCAGGCCAGGAAAGTCTGTGTGCATTTCCGCAGGTCATATAATGCCAGTGCTCGGCTGGCTGACCTCCAAAAGGAATTTAACCTGCCCAAGAACCGCCTAATCTGTGACATGCCCACCAGGTGGAACTCAACTTTGGCCATACTGCAGCGGCTGCACATGCAGCAGAGGGCCATAAATGAGTACCTATGCGACTATGGCACCAGGACAGGGTCAGGGGACCTTGGTTCTTTTCCCCACGCCAGTGGGCTATGATCAGGGATGCATGCACTGTCCTGTCACCATTTGAGGAGGCCCCGAGGATGGTGAGTAGTGACAGTGCATGAATTAGTAAAACTGTCCCTCTTGTCCACCTGTTGGAGCACACGCTGCGTGGAATAATGGACAGGGCACTTGAGGCAGAACAGAGGGAGGAAGAGGAAGACTTCCTTACCTCTCAAGGCCCCCTTTATCCAGACAGTGTTCCTGCGTGCCCGCCAATCACACAGGAAGATGAGGAGAAGGAGGATTGTGTCAGCATGGAGGTGGAGCCTGGCACTCAGCATCAGCAGCAGTCTTCAAGGGATCATTTACAGTCCGAAGAAACCCATGGACTTGTACGTGGCTGGGAGGAGGTGACTGCGGATCATGTCGTCCTTAGTGGCAACCCTCCTTGATTCACGTTACAAGGGTAAGGTTGCAGACCTTATCTTGCCGTCGCAGAGGGAGCAGAGGATGAAACATCTTCGGGAGGCCTTGCAGAAAGGTTTGTGCAACGTATTTCCAGAGCCTGGGAGGTTACAATTTCCTGGTCCTCCTGGACAACGTGTTGCTGAGGCTTCGGTCAGTCACAGAAGGAGCGGTGGAGAAGGTGGCCGTCTGACCAATGCGTTCAGACAATTTTTTAGTCCGCAGCCCCAAGGTCTGATCGGTTCCAGCAACCATCGCCAGCGTCTGATTCACATGGTGCAGGATTACCTAGGGGCAAGATCAGACTTGGACACCTTTCCCACCGAAAATCCTCTGGGTTACTGGGTCTTGAGGATGGATCACTGGCCAGAGCTTGCACAGTATGCAATTGAGCTACTGGCCTGTCCTGCATCCAGCGTTCTTTCGGAACGCACAGTCAGTGCTGCTGGAGGCTTTGTAACCGATCACAGGGTGTGTCTGTCCACCGACTCGGTCGATCGACTGACCTTCATAAAAATAAATCAGTCTTGGATCACCACCAGCTACCAAGCACCTGATGCTGATGTAACCGAATAATTTTTTTTGAAATCTCAGATCCCTTCAAAGACTGCCTATGCTGATGCTGAGTGACTATCCTGAGTAATTATCCTCTTCCTCCTCAATGATCACGCTGATAGCTTGTAAGAACATTTTTGGTTCTGGGCGCCGCCACCAGTGCCAATTTTTCAGCCCCTGTTTGACAGGGGCGTGTAATTACAATTTTTGATGCAATACTTTGCAGCAGGGCTCGTTCCTGCGTTCCAACTAGAGTATCTGTGAGGGGTTGCAGTGTTGTGGCACCAGCACCAGTGCCTAAGGCGCAATTTTTCAGCCCCTGTTTAGCAGGGGCGTGCAATTACAATTTTTGATGCAATACTTTGCAGCAGGGCCCATTTCTGCGCCCACCAAGAGCGAGTGAGGACTTACGATGTTGTGGCACAGACAGCAAAACAAATGTTACAGGGGTGATAACCCTTCCCTATGTTTTCCAAAAAGCTTAAAAATAGATTTTTTGGCTGGAGCTACACTTTAAAAATGTACCAGTTCAAAATAACAGATTCTACTAAACAACAAACCTACAGTCCCTGTCTTGTTTGCACCGCCTGTATACTGCTGTTCAGAGTATATAGGGCCTGGGGGCCCCACGCCTTTCCTTTTTTTTAATTTGGGTGCGGGGTTCCCCTTAATATCCATACAAGACCCAAAGGGCCTGGTAATGGACTGGGGGGGGGGACCCATGCCGTTTGTCTCACTGATTTTCATCCATATTGCCGGGACCCGACATTACATTAAAGCCGCAAGCAGTTTTAAATGACTTATTCCTTTAAAAATGTCATTTCGTGCAAGGACTGTTCTAAGCACGGGAAACACGCGCCACTTTACAGGCATACTATAGACACCCCCAGGTACGATATTTAAAGGAATATTTAACTTTTTTTTTTCACTTTAAGCATCATTAAAATCACTGCTCCCGAAAAAACTGCAGTTTTTAAAACTTTTTTTTGCATTGATACATGTCCCCTGTGGGCAGGACTCGGGTCCCCAAACCCTTTTTAGGACAATAACTTACATATTAGCCTTTAAAATTAGCACTTTTGATTTTGAACGTTCGAGTCCCATAGACTTCAATGGGGTTCTAAAGTTCACGCGAACTTTCGGTCCGTTCGTAGGTTCTGGTGTGAACCAAACCGGGGGGTGTTCGGCTCATCCCTATTCACAGTATATAAAGCTATTATGCTGTTCTTCCAACAATCAGTAGATGCAATAATGCACTCTGGGATTGCAAAGCAGTCCAATTTACATATAAACGCTGTCTCTCATGGTGAGACCACACACCTACTAGGCGGCTGGTGACAAGAATTTTTGGACATAACCTCTTAAGTGTCGATGAGGGATTATATGAAATTACATTGAAAAGTGAATATTTTTTAAATCAAATACCATTCGCATTAAATCTAATTTTATACACATTAATTAAGGACGATTGCCTTGATGATTTTTCTTTAATAACCCATCTTCTCCTTCCAAGTCACATGTAGACACAAGACACAGACTCTTGGGGATATCTCTTTATTATTATTATTATTAATAACGATTTATATAGCGCCAACAGTTTACACAGCACTTTACAATGTATAGGGGGGACAACACAATTACAGTACAGTTCAATAGAAAAGGTACAGGAGGGCCCTGCTCGTAGAGCTTACATTCTAAAGGGAGGGGGTGGTGGTACAAAAGGTAATAGCTGTAGAGAATGATTTGATGGGGGTGGCTCAGGGACAGTTGTTAGGTGGGTGTGGGATAGGCTTCCCTGAATAAATGAGTTTTCAGGGATCTCCTAAAGGTGGACAGGATAGGGGCTGATCAGACATACTGGGGCAGGGAGTTCCAGAGGATGGGAGAGGCTCTGGAGAAGTCCTGAAGGCAAGCATGGGAGGTGGTAACAAGGGAGCTAGAGAGCAGAAGGTCCTGGGAGGAGCGGAGGGGACGATTTGGGCGATATCTGCAGATAAGGTTGGTGATGTAGATGGGGGTGATGTTATGAATGGCCTTGTAGGTTATGGTTAACATTTTGAATTTTACGCGGTGGGGTAGGGGAAGCCAGTGAAGGGATTGGCAGAGAGGAGCAGCAGTCAGGGATTGGTTAGTGAGGTGTATTAGTCTAGCAGCAGAATTTATAATAGACTGAAGGGGGATAGCCTGCTTAAGGGTAGGCCATTAAGGAGAGAGATGCAGTAGTCAAGGCGGGAAATAATCAAGGAGTGAATAAGTTGCTTGGTGGTGTAATTAGTCAGGAAGGGTCGAATTCTGGAGATGTTGCGGAGGTTAAGGCGGCAGGATTTAGCCAGTGATTTGATTTAGGGGCTGAAGGAGAGGTCAGAGTCAAGGATTACACCCAGCACCCTGGCATGTGTGGAGGAACCAATGGTTGTGTTGTTGATATTAATGGTGAAGTCACAGGGGGGGGGACCGTGAAGGAGGAAATATAACAAGTTCAGTTTTAGAAAGATTGAGTTTGAAGAAGTGGTGTGACATCCATATCGATATGTCATTCAATAAGTTTGAGATCTGTGAGGAGATCGAGGGGTTGAGTTGAGGAGTGGAGAGATAGATCTGGGTGTCGTCAGCATAGAGGTGGTATTGGAAGCTATGGGAGGTTATCAACTGGCCCAGGGAAGAGGTATAGAGTGAGATAGGAGAGGCCCAAGGACGGAGCCTTGGGGTACCCCAACAGAAAGAGGAAGGGGAGTGGAGGAGATGGAGTTGTAAGTGACACTGAAAGTGCGCTGAGATAGGTAGAAGGAGAACAAGGATAAAGCATAATCACGGATGCCAAGCTAGTGAGTGTGATTTGCTGAGGAGGAGCAGGTGGTCAACTGTGTCAAAGGCAGCAGAGAGGTCTAAAAGTATGAGTATGGAATAGTGCCCATTGGTTTTAGCAGTTAGTAGGTCATTGGTTAGTTTTAGTAGTGCAGTTTCAGTAGAATGTTGTGGGCGGAAGCCAGACTGTAGGGGGTTGAGAAGGTTGTTGTCCGCGAGGTAGCGAATCATTCGGTCATGGACAAGGCGTTCGATGAGCTTGGAGGCAAACGGGAGAAGGGAGATGGGT
The DNA here is from genome assembly GCA_037952835.1 of Lithobates septentrionalis. Taxonomy (NCBI): domain Eukaryota; kingdom Metazoa; phylum Chordata; class Amphibia; order Anura; family Ranidae; genus Lithobates; species Lithobates septentrionalis. The sequence goes on along the minus strand of JBBDGP010000366.1, from coordinate 448,875 downwards.
CTTAAGTTATTCAAACAGGTGGGGTCTAGTGAGGGTTTTGTGAGTATGGGGATAACCAGTGCATGTTTGAGCGGGGAAGGAGAGGGAGGGGTTGAAGATGTGGGTTAGGGAGTTGAGGATAGAGTGGGAAGGTGGTCGCAGTAATTGAGAGGGGACAGGGTCCAGGGGACAGGTAGTGAGGTGGGCCATGGAGAGGAGTTTATCAACTTCATCTGTGGTAACTGGGCAAAAGGAGGAGAGTATTGAGTGTGGTGTTGCACCAGATGTGTTGGGTAGGGGAGGAGTTAGAATGCTGGATATCTCCTTGCGAATTGTGTCGATTTTGCAATTAAAATGGTTGGCAATCTGTTGAGCGGTAAGCAAGTTGGTGGGTGGGGGCAGTGGGGGGTGAAGTAAGGAATTAAGGGTGGAAAAGAGTTGACGAGGTTTGGATGAGAGGGTTTTGATGAGAGTATTGTAATAGGTTTGTTTAGCAGTGTGGAGGCAGGAGTTGTATTTGAGAAGGGCAGATCTGTAGAGGGTAAAGTCTTGCAGGGATTTAGATTTACGCCATGCTCGCTCAAGAGCACGGCTGTGTCTCTTAAGACTTCTGGCGTCGTCTGTTTGCCAGGGTTGTGGCAGATGGGGCCTAGTTCTGCATGTAGAAAGAGGAGCAAGTATGTCTAGGGAGGATGACAACGTGGTGTTGTAGATGGAAGTGGTTAGGTCTGGGCAGGACAGGGGGGCGATTTTTTCAAAAAGGCCATCTGTAGCAGAGTGAAGAAGGGAAAGGGTTGAGGTTGCAAAGGTTTCTGCAGGTAGTGGTTTGTGGGTTGGCAGCATGGGATGTAGGAGACAAGGAGAGTGTGAAATGGATAAGGTTGTGATCAGAGAGAGGAAAGGGGGTGTTAGAGGGATTGCAGGGAGTGCAGTGATGGGAGAATACAAGGTCAAGAGTGTTGCCGTTGGAGTTAGTGGTGGTTTGTGTCCATTGTGTTAGGTTAAAAGAGGAGGTTAGGTTGAGTAGTTTAGAAGTGGTAGCAGTATTAACATTGATATCATCAGCAACAGCTGTAACAATATAATCAGGACAAGACTATACCCAGGGCCGGTGCTACCACTAGGCAAAGTAGGCAGCCGCCTAGGGCTTTAAGTATGCCAAAAATAATCAGGAAAAATGTTAACCCTTATGGTCTTACATGACTCTGCAGCTGCAGGAGCTGAGACCTGAAGGTCCAGCGTTGGAGAGCTAGAAGTATAGTGATAGCTGTACTGCCAATGCTCTGTAAAACTTGAAATTGTAAATAAAAGAAATAGGTCCATAAGGCCTCTTTGGACTTAAAGGATAAGTTCACCTTTTGTAACATGTTACACCAATATTCAAGTGTAACATGTAACATGTTACAAATGCACCGGTCCCCTTAGCCTGGCCACCCCCTGATCTGACGTTTTGACAGCGAGCGGGGGTCTTCTCCCTCTGCTCTCTGTTACAATGTAAAAAACAGATTTCTGCGAATGGGACAACTGCAGGTACCGGCAGCCTTTGTGGCTGTTGGCTTGTACTACTAGGGCACTGTTGATCGCTCTAGGTAGTTCATTGAGCTTCCTGTTAGAGTGTAACTGCCTGCCCGTATCTGAAGTACGGACAGACAGCTACACAGACAGACTGCAGAACTATGGCATTACACCCGGGATTTGCCAATCCTGGGTGCAATGCTTTACAGGTTCCTAACAAAAAAAATAATAACTGCAAATTTTTTTATCTGCAAAAAAAGTGCATTTTTTATTGTTTTTCATTTTTTTGTAAAGATGAACTTATCCTTTTAAGGCTTGCTATTGCAGTTGTGCAAGTGATGCCAAAGCATTTAAAACATTTCTTTTACTAGATTTAGCAGGTCTGCAACCTGACAGTTTAGTTTTGTGCCAATTATCCCAAACTGGTGCAGATGCATCCCTTAAGCCACCCAATTGCAGCTTAGGGAGTGTAGATAGTTTTAAAAAAATGCCATGTTTGTGACATTTTAAACCTGACGCTGGCAAAAAGAAAACCTGTAATCAGAGTAGATTTTCAAAAAACGATGACATCTGTTTGTATTTCCCAGCTTTTTATCTTTATAAACAAAATCAAGAAAATGCAGCTGTTCTGCTAAACATAAATACTGTATTTACTAGAGCCATAAAATAGTCACACAGTAAGCATTATATGGTCTCAGATTAGTCGATAACATTACTTGGACATTTGGAGTTCTCCCTACACACATACTTAAATAGGGTGATATAGGGTGAACATGTATTCACCTTATGCAGTAATTTATCATTTAATATGAAGTACACCCATTACGGTTTGTCAAAAGGGTGTTCTAATCAGAAACCCCAACACTGTCTGTTCAATTGTTAATTACATTAGTCTTGTTGAAAAATCTATTCAGGCCCTTATGTGCATTCAGCTGTTCATGTTTTGAATTCACCAGAATAGCAGGAGAGTACATGCTATTCACAACATAGTAGTAAATCAACCTAAAATCTGAAGTTAAAGGGGAAGAAAAGCCTAACTATACATGTTCTCAAAAATGTTCCCTCCCTCCTCCTAACTATCCTGCCTAATAGAGATCTGTATACTCACCTACAATATTTTTTATCCACTTCAGTCTGGTCATATAATCTTGCAGCTCTGGCTCCCCTGTGACAGTGTGCAGTTGCTGCAGGGGGGAGGAGGGAGTGCTGTTAATGACTAGGCTATTAGAGCCTACGGGTTATGTCATGGCTCCCAGAATGCAGAGCTGTTGTCAAGCACTCCCTCATGGAGAGTTGCAGGATTTGGTGACATGCAGGAGCAGATTAAAAGTAGGTAAGAGCCTAAGCCTTATAGGAAAACATGGGAATTAGAAAAAAAATGCAAAAATGCATAAAAATGCTGGTTGTTGTGAATGAGCCTTTAATCAGGGATGATAGGCTGAACCAGTGTATGCCTAACTTTTATATACACAGTAAAACCTTGGATTGCGAGCATAATTCATAATCAAACCAAGGTTTTACTGTACTATGGGAATGGAGGGTGCACTGAATATGGATGATAGCATGAGGTTATTTGAGTGCACACTGATATTGTTCTTAGTTTTGTGTTTTTTCTTTTTCTCTCAAAAGCTGCAGCAGTGTGCTACAAGCAACAGGCAGCTGACAGAACAGATTAGGAGCAAAAATGATGCTGTACTTTGAGCATCTCAAACCTAAAAAAAAGTCTTATCAATATAAAATAAAAAATCAAAAAGTCTTAGATGTATATTGAGGAGTGCCTGATACAAAAGTTGATCTCCCTTGGAAGACTAGGGGACCTGTGTTAAAGTGATTGTAAAGGTTTGCGTTTTTTTTTTTTTTTTTAAATAACATGCATATCATACTTACCTCCACTGTTCAGTTTGTTTTGCAAAGTGTGGCCCCGAACACCGTCTTCTGGGGTCTCTTGGCGTCTCTCGCGGCTCCTCCCCACGTCATATAACCCCCTAGGAGAAGCACACTCCCAGGGGGTTACCTTGCAGGTGCGCTCCCGAGTCCAGCATTTGCGTTCATAGACACGAATGCCGGACTCGGCCCCGCCCCCGGCGTCATTGGATTTGATTGACAGCAGCGGGAGCCGAGAACCCTGGGCAGAGGAAGAGTGCGTCTCCGCCGGGTGAAAATCCAGGGCTCTGGTAAGTAAAATGGGGGGGCTGGGGGGCTGGTCACTGCAAGGTGATTTTTCACCTTAATGCATAAGATGCATTAAGGTGAAAAAACACAAGGGTTTACAACCCCTTTAAGGCTTGATGAAGACTAATGTTTCCAGAGCTTCCTTTAGTGCCGCCAGGAGATGTTCATCAATTTCTAATACAGGTCCTCTAGTGTTTTCTGTCATGATTCTATTAACGGCTTCCCGACCAGCCACCGTCATTATACTGCGCCAGGTCGGCACGATCCTGCGAGCCATCATAGCTATACGTTGGCTCCTTTAAACGGGATAGCAGGTGCTGCAAAGGAGGGGTGCCGATGCTCGTGGCCACCGGTCGTGATGACTGCCGGCCACGAGCGATTGCGGGCACGAGAGGCAGAACAGGGACGTGTGTGTGTAAACACACAAATCCCTGTTCTGTTCTGTGAGGAGAGACAGATCGTGAGTTCCTAATAGCTAGGAACCACGATCTGTCATTTCCTCTAGGTCAATCCCCTCCCCCTACAGTTAGAAACACACACAGGGGACACAGTTAACCCCTTGATCGACCCCTAGTGTTAACCCCTTCCCTGCCAGTGACATGTTTACAGTAATCAGTGCATTTTTATAGCACTGATCGCTGTATAAATGCCAATGGTCCCAAAAATGTGTCAGAAGTGTCCAATGTGTCCACCATAAAGTTGCAGTCATGATAAAAATCGCAGATCGCCACCATTACTAGTAAAAAAAATAATAATAATAAAAATGCCATAAATCTATCCCCTATTTTGTAGACACTATAACTTTTGCGCAAACCAATCAATATACGCTTATTGTGATTTTTTTTTTTTACCAAAAATATGTGGAAGAATACATAATTGGCCTAAACTGAGAAAAATTTTGCTTTTTTTTAAAAAAAAAACAAATGGGGATATTTATTATAGCAAAAAGTACAAAATATTTTATGTAAAATATGTTTTTTTCAAAAGTGACGCTCTTTTTTTGTTTATAGCGCAAAAAATAAAAACCGCTGAGATGATAAAATACCACCAAAAGAAAACTCTATTTGTGGGAAAAAAAGGACGTCAATTTCGTTTGGGTGCAACGTCACACGACTACGCAATTGTCAGTTAAAGCGACGCAGTGTCGAATCGAAAAAAATGGCCTGGTCATTCAGTAGCCAAATCTTCCGGGGCTGAAGTGGTTAACATCCACTTCTCAAGCCCTGAAGAAGAGGGAGGCCCCAAAATGTATGTATTTGATGCTTCTAACCATTAAATGTTTCAAAAATCCTTTCAAGTGAGATGAACCTTTGTACTAGGCGCTCCTCAGTACACATCTAAGAATGTTACCATATGATGGGTGCTCAGTTTGTCGCTATCAGAGAGGTAGCAACTTAGGAGCAGAACATGGCCCACCTAAACTATATTTCAACCACACATCTATTTCTATGAAGAAAAAAACACTTTATGGTAGCTCAGTCAGAACCAACTTTCTCTTCTATCGGTCCAGCGCCATCACACACATCAGGCACTTTTTTTAAAGAGAAGCCTTGCAGCAGCAGTGTAACCCAAAAAAAGCCCTATTAACATCCTGTACAACACATGTGTCAAACACAAGGCCAATGGGCCGAATTCAGCCTGCCAGGCCATTGCATGTCGCCCTTGCACCTGTCCTGCAGCTGCGGCACCCCCTTAATCTCCGCTCACACCTTGTCTCAGCAGTCAGCAACAAAGTATCCCCATGACTAAGCTCTGGAGGGCGGAGCGAAGCGCTTTTTTCTAGTGATTACAGGAGCGGGGACGAGCTCCATTCCTCGCTGGCACTCCTGCAGCGGCGCAGCATCACTCACACTCCCCACAGAGATCGAGCATAAGTGGCATACATACAAATCGTGGGTCACAAATTGGAGGAAAGGGCTCCTCCTGCATTTCTCTGTGCAGCCACAGAGAAGAATGCCTCTGCCCCCTCCTCTCAGCAGTCAGCAGCAGAGAGGAGAACAGAACTCCTCCTACACATCCTGCACCTTCCTGTGTAGCTGCAGCACCCCCTCATCTTCACCTCTCCTGGTCTCAAGTGGTTAAAGGAGAAGTACAGCCAAACTATAACAGGAGTGCAGTTCGTTCTGCTGCCAACGTGGCAGTGGGACTTGTGCTTTTTCACTACATCTCCCACCCTGTGAGAGCACTGGCATGTTTCCTGTTCATTTATTGTGCAATAAACAACATTATAGCTACTCCATAGCAGCAATGTCATCATTTTGTAACCCATAGGCACTCAGGAGGTACTAGCAAAAACAGAAAAATGTGAATCAACTCTGCAGTCTCTTTTAACCACTTAAGGACCGGAAGGATTTGCCCCCTTAATGACAGGACCATTTTTTGCGATACGGCACTGTGTCGCTTTAACTGACAATTGTGCGGTTGTGCAACGTTGTACCCAGACAAAATTGACGTCAATTTTTTCCCACAAATAGAGCTTCCTTTTGGTGGTAAATGATCACCTCAGTATTTTTTTTTTGTTTTGCGCTATAAACAAAAAAAGAGCAACAATTTTGAAAAAAAACAACATTTTTTACTTTTTGCTATAATAAATATCCCCCCCCCCAAAAAATGTCTTCATCAGTTTAGGCCGATATATATTCTTCTACATATTTTTAGTAAAAAAAAAAAACATCGCAAAAAGCGTATATTGATTGGTTTGCGCAAAAGTTATAGCATTATAGGCGATAGATTTATGGCATTTTTATTATAAATATATATATTTTTTACTAGTAATGGCGGTGATCAGCGAATTTTAGCAGGACTGCGACATTGCAGCAGACAGATCGGACACTTTTGACACTTTTTTGGGACCATTGACATTTATACAGCGATCAGAGCAAAAAAATAGCGACTGGCTACTGTATAAATGTTACTGACAGGGAAGGGGTTAACACTAGAGGTGATCAAGGGGTTTAATGTGTTCTCTCATGTGTGTTCTAACTGTGGGGTGCCTGGAGAAGGAGGCTGATCGCTGTTCCTAACCTTTAAGAGCTGCAGATCTGTCTAATCCTCCCCTGACAGAATAAAGATCTGTCTGTTTAGATTGACAGATCTTCATTCTGTCTCTGTCAGGAGCGATCGCTGGTGGCCGTCGGGCATCACGACCATCAGCTCATATGACGCCCAGTCAGGATAATACAAACTACTTTCCAGACGTCATTCTGCTATATGGAGGGCGGGAAGTGGTTAAAGTATAACCAAAGGCAAAACTATTTTTTAGTTTTGGATAGAGTGCAGAGGGATTAGAACACCTGTCAGCTGTATTGCTGCCTGTGTGCTGCTGCCTCTGTTTGTCCTGTTTACCATTATCATTGAAAGTAAAAGAAAATCCCAAATTTTAGGTTGTCCACAGAATAGTAATAGAGGATAAATCTTCTAATGGGGACACTAGTTCTGGTGCCCTGGGGGTCCCCACGATTCCCTTTAGTTTGCAGGGATTTCCTCTTACTTCCTATTCTATCCTACCAAACCCCGGCCCTCCCACACCCAATTCCCACCCCCAAAATTGTCTGTCCACCTCCTCCAACAGTAGTCGTAACTCCCACCTTCTCATCCCAATTCCCCTAATTCCACAAGTCAGCCCCCCTCTTTCATGTGCCTTCTGGAATGCCCGCTTGGTCTTCAACAAACTAGCTTCTGTTAATGACCTTTTCCTCTCCAAATCCATTTAATCTATTTGCTATTACCGAAACCTGGCTCCAGGAATTCGAACACTACCTCTCCAGCTGCCCTGTCCCACAGTGGCCTCCTCTGGGCTATCTCCACCAGACCCAGTGGACGAAAAGGAGGTGGCGTCGGACTTCTCCTCTCCCCACAATGCACCTTCCAGGTTCTTCCCACACCTCCCTCTCTTTCCCCCTGCTCTTTCGAAGTGCACTGCATTAGTCTTTTCTCTCCAGCTTGTCTGAGGGTCGCAGTCATTTATCGGCCTCCTGGACCAGTGTGTGTCACGCTTTCTGAATGACTTCTCTGCATGGCTACTCTACTTTCTCTCCTCTGAAGTACCTGCCATCATCCTAGTTGACTCTAACAATCCAATCAATGTTAATACTGAAACCACTTCTCAACTGCTCAACCTAACCTCCTCTTTTAACCTAACACAATGGACACAAACCACCACTCACTCCAACGGCAATACTCTCGACCTTGTATTCTCCCATTGCTGCACTCCCTGCAACCTCTCTAACACCCCCTTTCCTCTCTCTGATCACAACCTTATCCGTTTCACACTCTCCTTGTCTCCTACCTCCCATGCTGCCAACCCACAAACCACTACCCGCAGAAACCTTTGCAACCTCAACCCTTCCCTTCTTCATTCTGATACTGATGGCCTTTACAACAAAATTGCACCCTTGTCCTGCACAGACCTAACCACTTCCATCTACAACAAAACGCTGTCATCCTCCCTAGACGTATTTGCTCCTCTTTCTACATGCAGAACCAGGCCCCATCTGCCACAACCCTGGCAAACAGACGACACCAGAAGTCTCAAGAGTCGCACCCGTGCTCTTGAGAAAGCATGGCGTAAATCTAAGTCCGTGCAAGACTTTACCCTCTACAAATCTGCCCTTCTCAAATACAACTCCTGCCTCCACACTGCTAAACAAACCTACTACAACACTCATCAAAACCCTCTCATCTAAACCTTGTCAACTCTTTTCTACCCCTAATTCCTTACTTCACCCCCCACTGCTCCCACCCACCAACTTGCTTACTGCTCAACAGATTGCCAACCATTTCAAAAGCAAAATTGACACAATTCACAAGGAGATATCCAGCATTCCTCCCTTACCCAACACATCAGGTCCAACACCACACTCAGTACTCTCCTCCTTCTGCCCAGTTACCACCAATGAAGTTGATAAACTCCTCTCCATGGCCCACCTCACCACCTGTCCCCTGGACCCTATCCCCTCACAATTACTGCGACCACCTCCCCACTCTATCCTAAACTCCCTAACCCACATCCTCAACCTCTGGTCTTCAACAAACTAGCTTCTGTTAATGACCTTTTCCTCTCCAAATCCATTTAATCTATTTGCTATTACCGAAACCTGGCTCCAGGAATTCGAACACTACCTCTCCAGCTGCCCTGTCCCACAGTGGCCTCCTCTGGGCTAACTCCACCAGACCCAGTGGACGAAAAGGAGGTGGCGTCGGACTTCTCCTCTCCCCACAATGCACCTTCCAGGTTCTTCCCACACCTCCCTCTCTTTCCCCCTGCTCTTTCGAAGTGCACTGCATTAGTCTTTTCTCTCCAGCTTGTCTGAGGGTCGCAGTCATTTATCGGCCTCCTGGACCAGTGTGTGTCACGCTTTCTGAATGACTTCTCTGCATGGCTACTCTACTTTCTCTCCTCTGAAGTACCTGCCATCATCCTAGGTGACTCTAACAATCCAATCAATGTTAATACTGAAACCACTTCTCAACTGCTCAACCTAACCTCCTCTTTTAACCTAACACAATGGACACAAACCACCACTCACTCCAACGGCAATACTCTCGACCTTGTATTGTCCCATTGCTGCACTCCCTGCAACCTCTCTAACACCCCCTTTCCTCTCTCTGATCACAACCTTATCCGTTTCACACTCTCCTTGTCTCCTACCTCCCATGCTGCCAACCCACAAACCACTACCCGCAGAAACCTTTGCAACCTCAACCCTTCCCTTCTTCATTCTGATACTGATGGCCTTTACAACAAAATTGCACCCTTGTCCTGCACAGACCTAACCACTTCCATCTACAACAAAACGCTGTCATCCTCCCTAGACGTATTTGCTCCTCTTTCTACATGCAGAACCAGGCCCCATCTGCCACAACCCTGGCAAACAGACGACACCAGAAGTCTCAAGAGTCGCACCCGTGCTCTTGAGAAAGCATGGCGTAAATCTAAGTCCCTGCAAGACTTTACCCTCTACAAATCTGCCCTTCTCAAATACAACTCCTGCCTCCACACTGCTAAACAAACCTACTACAACACTCATCAAAACCCTCTCATCTAAACCTTGTCAACTCTTTTCTACCCCTAATTCCTTACTTCACCCCCCACTGCTCCCACCCACCAACTTGCTTACTGCTCAACAGATTGCCAACCATTTCAAAAGCAAAATTGACACAATTCACAAGGAGATATCCAGCATTCCTCCCTTACCCAACACATCAGGTCCAACACCACACTCAGTACTCTCCTCCTTCTGCCCAGTTACCACCAATGAAGTTGATAAACTCCTCTCCATGGCCCACCTCACCACCTGTCCCCTGGACCCTATCCCCTCACAATTACTGCGACCACCTCCCCACTCTATCCTAAACTCCCTAACCCACATCCTCAACCTCTCCCTCTCCTCCGGCACCCTTCCTTCCCCTCTCAAACATGCACTGGTTACCCCATACTTAAGACCCCACCTGTTTGAATAATTTAAGACCCATCTCCCTGCTCCCATTTGCCTCCAAGCTCCTCGAATGCCGTGTCCATGACCGAATGAGTCTCTACCTCACGGACAACAACCTTCTTGACCCCCTACAGTCCGTCTTCCATCTACAACATTCCACTGAAACTGCCCTACTAAAACTCACCAATGACCTACTAACTGCTAAAACCAATGGCCATTACTCCATACTCATACTCTTAGACCTCTCTGCTGCCTTCAAAACAGTTGACCACCTGCTTCTCCTCAGCAAACTACACTCCCTTGGCCTCTGTGATTCTGCTTTTTCCTGGTTCTCCTCCTACCTATCTCAGCGCACTTTCAGTGTCACATACCACTCTATCTCCTCCACTCCTCTTCCTCTCTCTGTTGGGGTACCCCAAGGCTCCGTCCTTGGGCCCCTCCTATTCTCGATCTATACCTCTTCCCAGGGCCAGTTGATAACCTCTCATGGCTTCCAATACCACCTCTACGCCAATAACACCCAGATCTATCTCTCCACTCCTCAACTCACCCCCTTGATCTGCTCTCGGATCTCAAACTTACTGAATGACATATCGGTATGGATGTCACACCACTTTCTCAAACTCAATCTTTCTAAAACTGAGCTTGTAATAGTTCCTCCTTCCCGGTCCCCCCCCTCTCCATAACTTTACCATTAAGATCAACAGCACAACCATTGGCCCCTCCACACATGTCAGGGTGCTGGATGTAATCCTTGACTCTGACCTCTCCTTCAGCCCCCATATCCAATCACTGGCTAAATCCTGCCGCCTTAACCTCCACAACATCTCCAGAATTTGACCCTTCCTGACTAATGACACCACAAAGCAACTTAATCACTCCTTGATTATTTCCCGCCTTGACTAATGCAACTCTCTCCTTAATAACCTACCCTTTTGCAGGCTATCCCCCCTTCAGTCTATTATGAATGCTGCTGCTAGACTAATACACCTCACTAATCGATCTGTGACTGCTGCCCATCTCTGCCAATCCCTTCACTGGCTTCCCCTACCCCACCGTATAAAATTCAAAATGCTAACCACAACATACAAGGCCATCCACAACATCGCCCCCAGCTACATCACCAACCTCATCTGCAGATATCACCCAAATCGTCCCCTCCGCTCCTACCAGGACCTCCTACTCTCTAGCTCCCTTGTTACCACCTCTCATGCTCGCCTTCAGGACATCTCCAGAGCCTCTCCCATCCTCTGGAACTCCCTGCCTCGGTATATCTCATCAGCCCCTAACCTGTCCACCTTTAGGAGATCCCTGAAAACTCACTTATTCAGGGAAGCCTATCCCACACCCACCTAACTGTCCCTAAGCCACCCCCATCAAATCATTTCCTGCATCTATTACCTTTTGTACCATCACCCCCTTCCTTTAGAATGTAAGCTCTACAAGCAGGGCCCTCCTTTTCCTTCTGTATTGAACTGTACTGTAATTGTGCTTTCCCCCCTCTACATTGTAAAGCGCTGCATAAACTGTTGGCGCTATATAAATCGTGAATAATAATAAATAATAATAATATTCTGGCTATGAGACAGGAATTGAAGGGAAATCTCCGCAATGATACACAGATGGTGAAAAAAAAAATCTGACAGGGGTTATAATCCGCCCTTACACTATCCAAAATGAAATAAAAGTTTTGCCTATAGTTCTACCTAAAATGCAAGGAGTTTTTAAACCTGCTTTCAAATGTTTTTGACACATTTTTATGCCCCCTTGCCTGCTTGGTGCTCCAGTAAATAGTCGAGGAGCAAAGCAGAGAGCAGTGGCTGACACTCCAAGCAGATCAAAAACTAAGCAATCAATAGTTATGTGATCGTTCAGTTCTCAGTCTTTTAGACAGCTGCAGAATCACATTGATGCTGCAGCATAGAGGTGAGTATAGGATGTTTATTTTTTTCACAGTCCATACTTCTTTTAAAATAAAAAACCCAAGGAAAGGGTTAACACTGCGCTAGAAAAGTGTATATTGATAAGTGAATTGTAAAAGCCGCCAGCACTAAAAGTCTAATACTAAACTCCAAAACATCAGAAAACAAAATAAGTGCAGCGCTAAAACTAAATATGAGTTGTATATCATACTAAAAATAACCATAAAAAAGTGATTGATCCACCAAAAATAAATGAAGAAAAATATAAAAAACAGAGAACAGGTCTCCCATAGAAGACAGAGACAGATGTCTCACCATATATCACAAGTGAAAAATTATTAAATAAAGTGATGAGATAAGTCCCAATTATAAATATTGCAGAAACTCAAAAAAGTCCATAAGTAAAGTGAGTTGATGACCAAAGTGCATATAATCAGAAGAGATGTGACATAGGTGAATCCAGCATCCAAAGTGATTCGCACCCAAGTGAGGTATGAGGCTCCTTACCAGCTCGAGGTGACCACCATAACAGTGGTCTCACCAGGCATTTGGGAAATTATCAGGTCACCCACAAACCTATGCCGATCTTTCCAGTAGTAAATGTGGTACTCAGAAGACAAAATCAAGAAAAGCTCCCATAGCGTAAAATTGCAAAACAGTGTGATTTATTAAGCTAAAGGATTGCACTTACAAGAATCTTCCTTCATAGACAGCGTATAACCAAACATAACGATCGCGGCGTCTCCACGAGCTTCCGCCTGCTTACTGTGTATGTCCCATCAATCACAGAAAAAACGTAATGACGTCAGCGTCACAGGCTCCTCCCCTTTTAAGTTAGCCTTACCTGTCCATCAATAGTCCAAGGTCCTTCGCAAGCGCTGGAATTTTCTACTCAACTTCTCTTGAGAGCTGCAGACATCTTCGTTGGCCATCCAATGTGGTGCATGCACACGAGTTCAACCATCCCGAAACACAGGATCTGTATTGGAATGTAAAGAACATTTTAAAAAAGAATGTAAGCAGGCAGGTAGGTTTATTTTATTGCTCTTCGCAGTTTGCAGCCAGATTCTGTGCTTGAAATCAACACCTGAATGTCGTTGAAGTTAATTTTACTGTGGTAGGGTGATTACCTTTCACCTGCACTTTCTAGCAATGTGACCAAGTTGCCCGTATTGCCCATCTTTTCAATCTACACTGGAGCCCCTCGAGGAGGAAGGTGGATCCTGTTGAGAGCTCAGAGAACTTTCAGCTTAACAGACAACACTTCTTGTCTGAGGGAGGCTAAAGACTCTTTAAGGTCCTGGATAGAATTAGAGTAAAGGCTGAGAAGGGAGCATTCACACATTATGGTAGCCATCTCAGATGCTTGGGCAGCACTCACCCAAGCTCCCTCATCTTGCTGGTCGCCTTGTATAGCTTTTTGGAAAATAACAAAGAATGTAAAATTGGCATTCACCCTAACTAGATCCTTCAATGCCTTTTTCAGAGAACTAGCTTGAATCACAGAGATAAACTGGTCACACATCAATTAATCAGGATTTGTTTTCACTGCAAAGTCAGGCACAAATTTTTTTTGCTCTAAATGGCTCCACCACTCGTGTATGACCACTGAAGACTCAGGACTTCAGGACTCTCCTGCTCATGTTGACTGTGTTTAAAAATGCAGTGTTTATATCACAGTATCCAAAGTGGCCCATTCCATTTTGGGCAAAACTAACATAGCCTTTCAAGCAATACTCTATCTTGAAGATTTACAACAACAGGTACTTGACACAAAAAAATGGAGGTTTTCAAATGCTCTGCCCATTCTGTGAGGTTAATGTTCATATTATCAAACTTTGGCATTGATGACCAGACCACTAACCTTGGTTCCACCGCTACTCCTCCAGATGTGCTTGCCAAAGTAGATGGTCATGCTGCTATCCTTAAGGAGGAGCTTTATAGGGAAAAGGCAACACATTTAAAGGGGTTGTAAAGGTAATTTTTTTTTTCTTTAAAAATAACAAACATGTTATACTTACCTTCACTGTGCTGCTCAGGGCCGGTGCTAGACTATTTTGCACCCTAGGCAAGACCAGCAACTTGCGCCCCCCCCCCCCCCCCCCAAAAAAAAAAAAAACACACTGAATGGCTTTGTGCAGTGTCATTAAATAATAGCACAACACACTCTTTGATCCCAGATCCCAGTGTGTATTGTGTGACAATATGACAGTGCACTTTCTAATTATTTCACTGTGAACACCAGGGCCTGATTGCAAGTGCGACCTTTGCGACCCTGGCCGTTTGGCCTGGATTAAGAGCATCATGGGCCTGGTGCTGAGGACTTTGGTCTTTGGTGGGCTCTGGATCATGAAGCCCCTTGCCCTGTATTTTCTCTACAGCCCCGCCTTAACCATCACTTGTGCCTAGGCATTCTTTCCATCACCACCCATTGCACCTGGGACCCCTTTCCTCATCATCTACTGTGCCTGCAGCCTCCCTTGCCTTACCACCCACTGCACCCACAGCCCTCCTACCTCACCACCTACCGTGCCTGTAGCCCTCCTTTATTGCAGAAATACTACAGGAGATGATCAGAGACTGCAGACATAGCACAGGAGATGATCAGAGACTGCAGACATACTACAGGAGATGATCAGAGACTGCAGACATACTACAGGAGATGATCAGAGACTGCAGAGATGGTACAGGAGATGATCAGAGACTGCAGAGATGGTACAGGAGATGATCAGAGACTGCAGACATAATACAGGAGATGATCAGAGACTGCAGACATAGTACAGGAGATGATCAGAGACTGCAGAGATGGTACAGGAGATGATCAGAGACTGCAGACATAGTACAGGAGATGATCAGAGACTGCAGACATGGTACAGGAGATGATCAGAGACTGCAGACATAGTACAGGAGATGATCAGAGACTGCAGAGATGGTACAGGAGATGATCAGAGACTGCAGAGATGGTACAGGAGATGATCAGAGACTGCAGACATGATACAAGAGATGATCAGAGACTGCAGACATGATACAAGAGATGGTCAGAGACTGCAGACATAGTACAGGAGATGATCAGAGACTGCAGACATAGTACAGGAAATGATCAGAGACTGCAGACATGGTGCAGGAAATGATCAGAGACTGCAAACATAGTACAAGTGTTTCCTAGGCTAGCAGTGACCAGTGTGGAAATACATTGATCACTGCACTGTGTAAACAGGAGTTTACAAGATATAAGTGCCAAAAAAACAAAAGTCATTTCTCAAGCACAGGAGGACAGTAAATGGTTAACAGGTCTGGGAAGCTTCTCCCAGCCTGACCAGATAATGCCTTCAAAGATAACAAATAAAAGTTCAAACAAAACCTAGATGGCCTATATAGCTATAGAAAGAGCTGAAATTGCAGTGTCTTGTGGAAGTCTAATCATCATTCTCCTGTCCTGTGTTCAGTGTAAATAAAAACACAGATCACAAGCAGTGTGAGAAGACGAGGGGAGATCACCGCATATTCTACACACAGGACGGGAGAAGGAGAACACACCGATCCATTTCTGCAGCCAGCAATGCATTGTGACATGTTTAATCTCATACCTTCTTCTTCATACTCAGGTATGTCGGATCCTCTCCATCCCGCCCTGCTCTGGCCACTAGCATCTTCTAGTCAAATGTGGCGGGCTGGGCAATCTGATTGGCTAAGGAGGTAGTGGGAGGCGGAGCAACTTAGCAGTCACGCCCTCCCACTCAGAAGAGCAGCGCTATTGGCTGCCTGCCCTGTTACACAGACGTCCCTCTCCCTCCAGCATGTGTGAAAGCCGATAGGAGGGAGAGGGGAGAAGCTGCACACCGCACTGCAAGGCTACCACCCGCACGCCTGCCGCACCGAACTCCTTGCTGTCTGGGTCCCCTATCAGCGGCTCTGCCGGGAGCTTGGGGGGGGCGACAAGAAGGGGAAGGCAAGGGTCAGATGCGCCCCTAGGCGGCAGTGCGCCCTAGGCGGCTGCCTAATTCGCCTAGTGGGTGCACCGGCCCTGGTGCTGCTCGTTCTGCACAGAGTGGCACCGAACCTGCTTTTCTGGGGTCCCTTGGCGGCTGTCTCAGCTCCTCCCCGCAATAACTAACCACCTTAATGCGAGCTCCCTCGCATGGTGGTTAGTTATTGCGGGCGCGCTCCCGTGATACAGCCGGCGGCTATAGCCGCTCGCTGTATCACTCGGCCCTGCCCCCGGCGCGCCGCGTCATTGGATGTGATTGACAGCAGCGCGAGCCAATGGCTGCGCTGCTTTCAATCCATCCACTATAGCCAATCAGCGACCAGGCTGATCGGCTGAATGGAGGTCGAGAACGAGCGGCCGAGTTTCGAGGTGTCAAGTAAGTAAAACGGGGGGGCTGGGGGCGGCGGTATTATCAAAAGTTTTTTCACCTTAATGCATAGAATGCATTAAGGTGAGAAAATTTATACCTTTACAACCCCTTTAAGCATTTTTAACCTGTTCCCGGTTGGCTCACGTCTTTTTACGGGGGCAGAATGGCACCCCTGCGCAAAACCCCGTAAGGTTTCGCTTTAGGAGCCGATAGAGGGCGCGCACGTGCCTGCTGCACAGCGTGGGACCCAATGCGCGTGGCCGGCGGTGGCGATCGCCATGTGTGATCATGTGCACGAGTGCCAGCAAGGGGATTTGTGTGTGTAAACACATGAATCCCTGTTCTGTCAGGGGAGAGGAGACACGTTGTTTCTTCCTACTAAGTAGGAACAACGATATGTCTCCTCCCCTAGTCAGTCCTATCCCCATACAGTTACAACACACTGAGGGAACACACATTTAACCCCTTGATTGCCCCCTAGTGTTAACCCCTTCCCTGCCAGTGACATTTATACAGTAATCAGTGCATATTTATAGTGTGTCCGATCTGTCAGTCGCAATGTTGCAGTACCGCTAAAAATCGCAGATCACCACCATTAATAGTAAAAAAAATAAAAATGCCATAAATCTTTCCCATAGTTTGTAGATGCTATAACTTTTGCGCAAACCAATCAATATAGGCTTATTGCGATTTTTTTTTTACCAAAAATATGTAGAAGAATACATATCGGCCTAAACTGATGAAGAATTTTTTTTTTTTTTAATGGGGATATTTATCATAAAAGTAAAAAAAAAATTTTTTTTTTGTTTATAGCGCAAAAAATAAAAACCGCAGAAGTAATCAAATACCACTAAAATAAAGCTCTATTTGTGGGGAAAAAAAGGACACAAAGTTCGTTTGGGTACAGTGTCGCATGACCGCGCAATTGCCAGTGAAATCGACGCAGTGCCAAATTGTAAAAAGTGCTCTGGTCAGGAAGGGGGTAAAATCTTCCAGGGCTGAAGCGGTTAAGCAAAGTAATCTGCAATTAAAACAATGCAGTATTCTTCCTCCATGGTTCAGTTCTATACAACACGGTACTTATATATACCAGTTACAGTATCAGACAGAACAGACTTGTATCAGACATGTATCCGTCAGGCTTCTTGGAGGTGACCTTCTCTGAGATGACCTTCCCATAGAGATGCTGTCCTAGCAGAGGGATGTGCCAAACTAATTACCTGGAACACTAGTAAGCATACTTTCCCTAGACACCAGATGGTCTCCAAGGGAAGTCCCTTTTCACCAGGAATCGATGCTTAGTGCTAAATCTATCTTTCCCTCACAAATGAGTCTCTGGCCCTACCTGAAACTTCCCATACTAATAGTGCACCAAAATGACACAGCAAGAACTATATCTAACCCCTGTCTCAAAAACATCCCAATTCTCGAGAAATATGTCCAATTAAACACAGGATCTTTCAAAATGGCAACCGGAGTCCATTGTAAAAGAAATCATTTTCCTTTGCAAACCAATGCCAAATAATTAACTAAGAATAGGTGGGGACATCTAGTGGTGAGAAGTGAAAACTTCTTGCCTAACATCCTGTTCCTGTTACAAGCACACAAGGTAAAATGTTAGTGTTCTGACAGTAAAACATTGCAAAAGAAAAAAATGAATAGCAATTTCATTTCTTGGGCTGACCATACAGCATTTACAGTCTTGAAGGCAGAACTTCACTTAAAAGTGAAAGTTCCTCTTATCCTCCTTATCCCCACACACCATTATTGAGAGGTTTTTGTTTTTTTTTGGAGTGGGTATTAATTTCTGACAGGTACATGCTCCCACTCTTGCTATTCTCACCTAGGTGGGAATAGTGGAATTTGCCCCCTCCGTCCCCGTCAGCAGGAACCTGCTTCCACTCTTGCTATTCTCGCCTAGGTGGAAATAGTGGAAGTTGCCCCCTCCGTCCCCATCAGCAGGAACCTGCTTCCGCTCCTGCTATTCTCGCCTAGGCAGGAATAGTTGAAGTTTCCCCCTCCATCCCTGTTAGCCGGAAACCTGCTCCCACTCTTGCTATTCTCCCCAAGGCGGGAATAGTGGAAGTTGCCCCCTCCGTCACCATCAGCAGGAACTTGCTTCCACTCCTGCTATTTTCACCTAGGTGAGAATAGTGGAAGTTGCCCCCTCCATCCCCGTCAGCAGGAACCTGCTATTCTCGCCTAGGTGGGAATAGTGGAAGTTGCCCCCTCCGTCCCCGTCAGCAGGAACCTGCTCCCACTCCTGCTTTTCTCGCCTAGGCAGGAATAGTGGAAGTTGCCCCCTCCGTCCTCATCAGCAGGAACCTGCTCCCACTCCTGCTATTCTCACCTAGGTGAGACTAGTAGAAGTTGCCCCCTCCAACCCCATCAGCAGGAACCTGCTCCCACTCCTGCTATTCTCGCCTAGGTGGGAATAGTTGAAGTTTCCCCCTCCGTCCCTGTTAGCCGGAACCTGCTCCCACTCTTGCTATTCTCCCCTAGGTGGGAATAGTGGAATTTGACCCCTCCGTCACCGTCAGCAGGAACCTGCTCCCACTCCTGCTATTCTCGCCTAGGTGGGAATAGTGGAAGTTGCCCCCTCCATCCCCGTCAGCAGGAACCTGCTCCCACTCCTGCTATTCTCGCCTAGGTAGGAATAGTGGAAGTTGCCCCCTCCATCCACGTCAGCAGGAACCTGCTCCCACTCCTGCTATTCTCCCCTAGGTGGGAATAGTGTAAGTTGCCCCCTCCATCCCCGTCAGCAGGAACCTGCTCCCACTCCTGCTATTCTCCCCTAGGTGGGAATAGTGGAAGTTGCCCCCTCCATCCCCGTCAGCAGGAACCTGCTCCCACTCCTGCTATTCTCGCCTAGGTGGGAATAGTGGAAGTTGCCCCCTCCATCCCCGTCAGCAGGAACCTGCTCCCACTCCTGCTATTCTCCCCTAGGTGGGAATAGTGTAAGTTGCCCCCTCCATCCCCGTCAGCAGGAACCTGCTCCCACTCCTGCTATTCTCCCCTAGGTGGGAATAGTGGAAGTTGCCCCCTCCATCCCCGTCAGCAGGAACCTGCTCCCACTCCTGCTATTCTCGCCTAGGTGGGAATAGTGGAAGTTGCCCCCTCCATCCCCGTCAGCAGGAACCTGCTCCCACTCCTGCTATTCTCCCCTAGGTGGGAATAGTGGAAGTTGCCCCCTCCATCCCCGTCAGCAGGAACCTGCTCCCACTCCTGCTATTCTCCCCTAGGTGGGAATAGTGGAAGTTGCCCCCTCCATCCCCGTCAGCAAGAACCTGCTCCCACTCCTGCTATTCTCGCCTAGGTGGGAATAGTGGAAGTTGCCCCCTCCATCCCCGTCAGCAGGAACCTGCTCCCACTCCTGCTATTCTCCCCTAGGTGGGAATAGTGGAAGTTGCCCCCTCCATCCCCGTCAGCAGGAACCTGCTCCCACTCCTGCTATTCTCCCCTAGGTGGGAATAGTGGAAGTTGCCCCCTCCATCCCCGTCAGCAGGAACCTGCTCCCACTCCTGCTATTCTCGCCTAGGTGGGAATAGTGGAAGTTGCCCCCTCCATCCCCGTCAGCAGGAACCTGCTCCCACTCCTGCTATTCTCCCCTAGGTGGGAATAGTGGAAGTTGCCCCCTCCATCCCCGTCAGCAGGAACCTGCTCCCACTCCTGCTATTCTCACCTAGGCGGGAATAGTGGAAGTTGCCCCCTCCATCCCCGTCAGCAGGAACCTGCTCCCACTCCTGCTATTCTCCCCTAGGTGGGAATAGTGGAAGTTGCCCCCTCCGTCCCCGTCAGCCAGAACCTACCCCTGGTCATGCCATTCTTGCCTAGGCGAGAATAGTGTAAGTTGCCCCCTCTGTCCCTGTCAGCAGGAACTTGCTCCCACTCCTGCCATTCACACCTAGGCGGGAATAGTGGAAGTTGCCCCCTCTGTCCCCGTCAGCAGAAACCTGCTCTCGCTCCTGCCATTCTCCCCTAAGCAGGAATAGTTGAAGTTGCCCCCTCTATCCTGTTAGCCGGAACCTGCTCCCACTCTTGCTATTCTCGCGTGGGAATAACAAAAGTTGCTCCCTCTGTCCTCATCAGCAAGAACTCACAGAGCTAAGATAGCGATGCTGGGGACCTGAAGATCAATAAAGAACCAACCTGTCTGTCATTAGCCAACAACAGGATGTTAGGAGCTCATTGGATTTCTAACAATGGCTATTTTTCTGTGCCTGCAGAGAGAATAAACAAAACACGTGGAAATATAAATGCATTTCAGAGATGTACTTAATTTTTTTTTTTTTTTGTCCAGACCAACACTTTTATCTTCCTAAATGCTTATGTATAATTTTGGTAGATTCATATGACAAGGAAATGTACATTGTCTCAGACGTCCCATCAGAAGTTATTTTACATCAGGTGGCGGCCCCTAATGTCCCCTCATGTATCCACAGATTTGGGTGTGGATATATACAGTATATGTCCTACTTTTTTAGTTATTATGATAGTATTAATCTTTTGTAATGGATGAAAGAGTTGGTGCCAAAAATTTTACTCCTTTTTAGTGCAATTTTGTATTCCGTTAACAAACATTAAATGTATTGTTACATGCAGCTACCCCTCATCATTGCCTTACAGACCTATAGAGGTCATCTTATAATGGCTTTTGTAGTCTGTCTACAAAAATCTAATTTATTTTAGCTGCATTACATTCATCCAGGGAATTATTTTGGCAAGCATAAAAGTTGTGATATTAGGAAAAAGAATCAAATATTATTGACCGTAAAGATAAGTACTGTGGTGCTAGAAACTACCTATATTAGCCCTTGTTCACATTGAAGCGAATTGGCACTCCAAATCAGCGGCAATTGGCAGCAATGGCACCGTCCGAATCGGTGCTAAGCTGCATTTGTGGTGCTGCATCGATTCCCAAAAGTGGTTTCTGTACTACTTTTGGCGACTTCGGAGTGTGATTTCCATTGACATCTGTGCAGCAACCCCCACAGATGTCTCTGAAATTGCCCCCAAAGTCGGGACTGACATGTGGGAACGAAATCATGCGAGTTCAGCTGAACTTGCACAATTTTATTTCCGCTGTCAATGTGAACCTGGGCTAAATAGTTAGTAGTTCAGGGGTTGTTGTCTGATACTTAATTGACACACCTGGATTTATGGAAAAGCCACATAAGCTCAGCTAACTTAACACCGTACTGTTTTCCTATTTTTTAATTAAAAAAAGTGTATTTTTTCCCCAAAAATTGCGTTTGTAAGACAGCTGCGCAAATACAGTGTGACATAAAGTATTGCAACGATCTCTATTTTATTCTCGAGGGTGTCTGCTAAACAAAATATATAATGTTTGGGGGTTCTAAGTAATTTTCTAACAAAAAAAAATTATTTTATCTTGTAAACAACAAGTGTCAAAAATAGGCTTGGTCCTTAAGTGGTTAAAGTGTCACTAAAACCAACATCATAAAAAACTATCAATGATTGGTCTATTATATGCCGTTTATACTCACACAATCACTATGAGATATCTCCACCTTCTGTTCATGTCCCCACATCAGCTAGAGATTTTGCAGCTGTGGTGGTAGATCTGCACATGCTCAGTTTTCAGAGAGTTTCTATGCTCAGCATTTCTCTCTTATCACATCTGACTATATCTGACATCTGACGTGTGACTATAGAGTCACACATGTGGGCGTATACACAGAGATAAATGACAGCTCACTCTCTCCCTTTTCCCCTATGCCCAGTGACCTTCTAAACACAATAGGGGCTGGATAGTACATGTAATTAAAGCGGTTGTAAATCGTGGGGAAACCCCCCCCCCCCCCAAAAAAAACAAGATAATGGCATAATGTGCTAGTATGCATCGTAATACTTACCTTGGAATGAAGCCTTCCCAGGGGCGACCAGTCACCGCCGAGGGGGCTGACATGTTCCCCCGGCGTTTTTTTCTGGGGTCGTGGGCTCCGGCACTGCGAGTGGCTGGAGCCACGATGACATCACTCTCATGCATGCGCACGGGAGCCCTTGGTTCCGGCAAGAAGCTCTGAAGTTCCGGCATGATACTTTGGACCTTCAGAGTGCATGCACCCCTGACGTCAGCGACTGCATGCAGGATTAATATCTCCTAAACGGTGCAGGTTTAGGAGATATTCATTTGACCTACAGGTAAGCCTTATTATAGGCTTACCTGTAGGTAAAAATCACAAAGTGGGACATACAACTGCTTTGTTTTTTTTTTAAACATGTGACCAGCAGCAGAGGACTAGAAGCTCCTCCTGCTTACAGTGCCATCATCCACATACAGAAATAGGGACAATGTTAAAGTGATTGTAAATGATCACCTTGTAAAACAACCCATTCAGTTTAAAATAGAAATTAAATGCAATACATTTATTGTTCAGATATAAAAAAAAAATTATAAAGCCTATTTACACTTTTTTTTATATATGTGAACACATTCCCTCTGTTCTCAGCTGCATAAGAGCTGGGGGGAAGAGAAGCAGCAGCACACTGAGCTTCCTAGTGAATGGCTGTGCAGTGGGGGGGGGGGGGTTGTCAGGACAAGTCTGATCATTGGAATAGAACAGCCTGAGTTCCCAGCAGAGCTGGAGAACTGATCACAGTCTGTCCTTATGCTTAGTGTGGTCAGTTTTTAATAAGAAAGCAGAGGGACTGGCAGGAACACCAGGGATTTCACATAAAGGAAGCAATACAAAGAACAGGATACTTTCACATACAAGTACATGGTACAGCAGGCACATATCAGGAATATGGAGTGTTGAGGTAACAAATGCTTTAAACAGTGTGTTTTAGTATTACTTTAAGACCATGTTACATGTTGCACCCATATTTAGTGTGTAACATGTAACATGTGTTGCCAAGTGGATATCCCTTGGCAACATGTGTTGCCAAGTGGATATCCCTAAAATCCCCCCCTCCAAACAGTGTGTGGGGGTTCTTGTCCTCCACAGCAACTGATAAATTTGAAATCTGCATGTTATGCATTAGCAGAGACCTGTGAATAAATTAACTACAAGTCCCGTGTTCCACTGCATCAAGTGGTCTTGTAGTTCTCAGTGGAGCACAAGTGCGGTAATCCGCAGGAGCTTGGCATTGCATCTGCTATGCACTGCTTATGGTGGTAATGTTTTGGAGGCTCAGTTGCAAAAATAATAAATGCACTTTTTTTTCTGCAAATATATGTGCATTTATTTTATTTTTTTGCAAAAGGTAAAATGATCCTTTCCTTTAATTAAGATAATGTATATCCTGTTTCCAGCAGCATGGCCAGGCTCTATTTGCATGCTTCTTTGTTGAAAACAGGCGGTCGTAGCTACCACTAGAGGGAGAAGTTTGGAGACAGAAGACTTGCTGTGCATTCAGCTGAATTAACTATTTGTCTCCCAGGTGCTGAATTTATGGAGCTGCTAGAACAAACACAAATGTTGTGCATCTCAGAGCTGTGCCACCCATGAGACTTGAGAATGACTTTCTGAAATTTTTGAAAGGAATTGAAAACCAAACTTTTTGTACAAGCTTTTGGAGTCACCTAATTTTATTGGGGTGTGTTGGACAGACCCCCAGGTTTTGATTTTGTATGTTGTCATGCTGGTATGCTGGTTCTCTTAGGCCCCTTTCACACTGGGGCGGGAGCGACGTCGGCGGTAAAGCGTCGCTATTGTAAGCGGCGCTTTACCGTCGGTATTCGGCCGCTAGCGGGCGGTTTTACCCCCCGCTAGCGGCCGAGAAAGGGTTAAAAACCACCGGAAAGCGCCTCTGCAGAGGCGCTTTGCCGGCGGTATAGCCGCGCTGTCCCATTGATTTCAATAGGCAGGAGCGGTGAAGGAGCGGTATACACTCCGCTCCTTCACCGCTCCGAAGATGCTGCTAGCAGGACTTTTTTTCCCGTCCTGCTAGCGCACCGCTCCAGTGTGAAAGCCCCCGGGTCTTTCACACTGGAGAGACAGCAGCGGCTGTTTTGGGTCGGTTTGCAGGCGCTATTATTAGCGCAATAGCGCCTGCAAACCGCCCCAGTGTGAAAGGGCCCTTGAGGTCTTTTAATGTCATTGTCTTTTGTTTTGCGCATCGAGGCCTTCGGGTAAGACCACGTAGGTTAATCATTTTAATAAATAAATAAATAAATAGACAGCTGCCTCATGTCACTCATGGGGGGCACGATGGGGGACAACACTTAAGCCAGAATGTTAAACCTCCCAACTTTCTGAGATGGGAAAGATGGACACCTATCATCAGCAAAAAATATGTAGGCAAATGATATACCCCTACCAAACCTTCATAACACGGAGCATTATTGCACCAAGATAAACTTTGAAACCCACAAGTGCTTTTTTTTTTTTAACCACTGATACTCCTATTTACTGGCTTTACATTTTGAAATTGGTTGAAAGGGTTAGCACTGTAAAATGCTTTTTGATAGATAAATAGTGCATTTTTTTTTTATTTACAGATTTTTACATCAGACGAAAATAAGAGACAAATGAGAAGCAAGAGGCACATTGTGCTAAGAAAGGGAGTTGGGAGTTATGCAGAATGTCCACGCCTGACAAAACCACAAGCACAGTACTACTGAGGTCCCTGCCTTGCTGGCGGTGCAGCATCAGAGCCTCTTCAGGGATGCAGAACTTGTTAAAAGTGCAGATTCCAATTTACTGAACGCAGTGTTGTTGGCCACTGCTCCCACAGTTACCCACCTGCCTGAAATTTTTGCTCATTGATGCCGATCTTGCTTTTTTCTAAGGTTCCGGCATAGCTCCCAACTGTCCCTGATTTTGAGGGACTGTCCATGATTTGGAACAATGTTCATCTGTCCCTCATTGCTCCTCATTTGTTCCTTATTTTGGTCTGATCTATATAGCTGTATATAAATGCACTTTTTATCTATCAAAAAGTGTTTTCCAGTGCTAAACCTTTCATCTAATTTCTAAATTGCTGCATTTGTAAATTCCAAAAGCCAATATAAAGGAATAGTAGTGGTAAAAAAAAGCACTTGTGGGTTTAACCAAGCTTGTTTTTTTTTTGTACAATTCTCCTTTAAGGGGGCGTGGCAAGGGGTGTGTCCTATGCCTGCCTACTTTTGCTGATAGATGTCCCCCATCTCAAAAAGTTGGGAGGTATGGTACCGGTGTCACTGCACTGACCACTGGCTCCAGCACACCCCTGGTTATAAAGTACACCTTTTCTTAACAAAATTGTACCTGTCATTTGAAAATGTAGGTTGCCTTGCTGCTATATAGTAATGATCTCTGACAACGTGTTCTTTCAGTTGCTGATTCAGTACAAGTATTTATATATAAAAAGTCACAGTAAAGTCTGAAGAATTGACCCATAGTAATCGAGCAAGAGGGTCACCATGACAGTTAGGCAACTATCATTTTCAAAAGGAGGAGTCAACATGTCTCTCTCTTTAAAGTGGAGTTCCACCCACTTTTACAACTCTTCAGCATCCCTCACTAAACTGTGCACTGTAAACGAATTGGATATTTTTAATTTTTTTTTCTCAGCACTTACTGTATATCTGCTGTATTCATTTTTCACTTCCTCCACCCTGGCCGCGGCCCATCGCATCATTTCCTGTTTGCAAAGCCTTCTGGGAAGGGGCGGAAACTTCCTCTGCAACTGCCGTTGCTATGGAAACCTGACCTGAAACCTATTACACTGCTTGTGCTGCACTGAGCATGTGCGAGATCTGCAAGGATGAGATCCAGGAAGAAATACAGTCTGGCTTCAGATGCCCAGACTTAAGATGGCCACGGCCTGCTGTAAGTTTATAAAATAACAAACTACTGCTATAAACTAACAAAACAGACCTTAGTTTACAGACTAACTTTACTAGAATACATTAAGCTTGTCTATTATAGGGGTATTTTTATTTAAAAAGTATAATTTCGGCCGGAACACCACTTTAACCGTAAACTGAGAATTTCTGCTTTTTTTTTTTTTGGGTTAAGCAGCTCAAGTGAGCTGTGGGGCAAGCAATGACCCCGCCCGCAGCTCACTAAAGTACAAAAAAGCAGGAGTTTGGAGTTCAGGTTGGAGATTAGTTCAAAGGAAAACCAAGCTCATCTATACTATACTCACTTTGATTAAATTCAAAATCCATCTCTTCACACGCTGCATTAGGCCCGATTCACACCTATGCTTTTTGCATTTTGCAGATTTGCACTACAGTCCATTTAACATGGTTTCCTATGGAACACGATCTGTAGTGCAAATCTGCAAAATGCAAAGATATAAAAAGCACAAAAAATGTGAAGGTGTGAATCATGCATTTTTTAGTGCGTTTTCAGTTTTGCAGCAACACACTACAATCCATTTAACGTTTCCTATGGATGTAGCTCACATCTGTGCATTTTTTTTGGAATGGGCCAGGGATTTGTTTCTTGTTTTTGGTTCCATTGACTTCAATGGATCAAAAAATGTGTATTGAAAAACTCAAAATGCACCTGGAATATGCAAACTGCAACTTGCATAGGTGTGAATCAGGCCTTGAGCACCACCCTGTACTTCTATACAGTATAGCTTTATCTCTTTTTGTCTGCTCCAATGCCCATTGTCACCCCCCCCCCCCCCAACACACACACACACACAAAGTAACAATGTCAAAGCTTATGTGACAATGCTGGTCCCTGAAAATTTGCTGTTCAAACATTGCAATGTCGTGAGGCAGGTTGTATGTCACATGCGTCCCCATATTCAGAAGTACCAGGAATTGCAGTGACCTACAGCAAAAGATCAGCATAGGGGAGGAACAGTGGTTAAGCTAAGTTTAGTCAACAGAGGATGTCATGCATGAGGTAGGAGGGTGAGTTTATGATTTTATCAAAGTAGAACCAAAGCTTTTTTAAATTTTTGATAGAGTAAAGGAGGTCATGTTTTGCCTTTAGTTATACCTTAAAGTGATTGTAAATGATCGCCTTGTAAAATAACCTATTTAGTTTAAAATGGAAATGGAAGGCAAAAAATGTATGTTGTATGGATAAAAAAAAACCCATTATAAATACCTTTTTTTTTTTTACCTTTTTTCACATTCCCTCTGTTCTTAGCTGCATAAGAGCTGGGGGGAGGAGAAGCAACAGAACACTGGGCTTCCCTGTGAAAAGCTGTGCGGGGGGGGGGGGGGCATCAGGACAAGTCTGATCATTATGGGAGAGCAGGCACAGCTAGAGAACTGACCGCGGCGGGTTTTCCTGCTTAGTGTGGTCAGTTTTTAATAGGAAAACAGAGGGACTGGCAGGAACACCAAGGATGTCACACAAAGGAAATAATACAAAGAGAACAGGATACTTTGTCATACAAGTACTTGGTAAAGCAGGCACATATCAGGAATATGAAATATTAGGGTAACAAACACTTTAACCATGCTACTTTTAAATAATCAGAATTTACCATTTTTAAATGACATTTACGTATGGGCATTAGGATCACAAGTCAGCAGAGTAAAGGTGGCCTTGTGGGGAAAAAAACATAAACCCATATTTAGATTGCAAGGTTATATAAGACATGATTAATACACAGCAACATGAATTGTGTAGAACTTAGAATGGCCTCAAGATGGTGCTGCACTGCAGAACTGTCAGTCCAATGCTTGTGCTTTTCTCACTCAGTCATGTCCTTAAATGTCATAATTAGCTGCATTCATCTTCCATGTACTTGTCACTGTACAGTATTATGTATAATATACTATTTTCATCTGGAATCTGGAACGGTGTCATCTGTCAATACCAAAAGTCTTTCTCCTATTTTAATAAGGCCCAATGTTTATTTTAAATAAAACCTTGCCAGCCAAAGCACAGACTAGCAGGTCATTTCCCTTATTTATTTATTTTTTTATTAAAAAAAACAACATCATTTCATGTAAGTAGAATTGTGACTGTGCTTGCACAATGAATGATCAGTAATAATGACAGTTTTATAAAAATGATTGAAAGTTGCTGCCTCAGAACAATATTTAAAGCAGATCTAAAGTAAAAAAAATAAAATTGCGAGTAGACAAGCTTTTTTTTTTTTTTTGTTCAAAAGAGACATGCTATATCTTTTCTGTAATAAAAC
This sequence comes from Lithobates septentrionalis, assembly GCA_037952835.1. Classification (NCBI taxonomy): domain Eukaryota; kingdom Metazoa; phylum Chordata; class Amphibia; order Anura; family Ranidae; genus Lithobates; species Lithobates septentrionalis. The sequence continues at coordinate 420,423 of JBBDGP010000366.1, read as the reverse complement.
AAACTTACCTGGCTGTTCACAACCTCTTTAAGAACTCGCACAGGCAGCTCATTGTACATGGGCAGCTCACGGGCATTGTATTTTTTTTTTTTTATGGATCTGAACGCAGTAAATTGTTTTCTGTCAGTCAATACACAGTGCATAAAGATCAGTAAAACTGTTTTGCATTCAGATCCATAAACCAAAAATAGAAATATTTGCATCTGTGTTCAGTAATTTCCGCATGTACACATCTACAGGCATATATGCATTTGTGGGTACATTTTATCCTTAGCTAATAAAATGAATGGCAGAGGAATTTTACAGATGTTTATACATATGGATGTTAATTAACCCATCTATACATATGCAAGCACTTTATGGACCTTTGTTTTTTTTTTTGTTTTTTGCAGAATCTTTCTACCAGCCTCTGCCAGCAAGATCCTGCATAAACACATCAGTAATTTATTATGCCCGTGTGCAAGGATCCTAAAAGAGAACTAAATGTTTTGACTCTCAATTTGTATTCACTATGTTATAACAACATAACCTTACCTAAGCTTGTCCTGTTAATTTAGCCCTATCGTATCCCTTTAAGGCAGGAGAGTCAGCTTTTTTTTTTTGTTGTTGAAATAAACAGTAGCTACTTATTTAGCATCAGAGTTTCTTTAAAGCTGAAGTTTAGGCATGGACCAAATTTACAGTAACTATGTCAAGATTTTCATTCCTGAAATTCATCATTAAATGAGTTTTGAAGGAAGACCTAAAAAGCAGAAGAGGGATAAGTCATAAGTTCAGCTATGTTTATAATTTTAGCTTCAGCCATTGAGCCCTGTAAACAACAGTCTATTTTAGAAAAGTAATACAGTAAAACCTTGGTTTGAGAGTAAATTGGTTTGAGAGCGTTTTACAAGACCAGCAAAATTTTTAAATAAAATTTGACTTGATATACAGTGGGGACGGAAAGTATTCAGACCCCCTTAAATTTTTCACTCTTTGTTATATTGCAGCCATTTTCCTCATTAATGTACACACAGCACCCCATATTGACAGAAAAACACAGAATTGTTGACATTTTTGCAGATTTATTAAAAAAGAAAAACTGAAATATCACATGGTCCTAAATATTCAGACCCTTTGCTGTGACACTACTATATTTAACTCTGGTGCTGTCCATTTCTTCTGATCATCCTTGAGATGGTTCTACACCTTCATTTGAGTCCAGCTGTGTTTGATTATACTGATTGGACTTGATTAGGAAAGCCACACACCTGTCTATATAAGACCTTACAACTCACAGTGCATGTCAGAGCAAATGAGAATCACGAGGTCAAAGGAACTGCCTGAAGAGCTCAGAGACAGAATTGTGGCAAGGCACAGATCTGGCCAAGGTTACAAAAAAATTTCTGCTGCACTTAAAGTTCCTAGGAGCCCAGTGGCCTCCATAATCCTTAAATGGAAGACGTTTGGGATGACCAGAACCCTTCCTAGAGCTGGACGTCCGGCCAAACTGAGCTATCAGGGGAGAAGAGCCTTGGTGAGAGAGGTAAAGAAGAATCCAAAGATCACTGTGGCTGAGCTCCAGAGATGCAGTCGGGAGATGGAAGAAAGTTGTAGAAAGTCAACCATCACTGCAGCCCTCCACCTGTCGGGGCCTTATGGCAGAGTGGCTCGACGGAAGCCTCTCCTCAGTGCAAGACACATGAAAGCCCGCATGGACTTTGCTATAAAAAACACCTGAAGGACTCCAAGATGGTGAGAAATACGATTCTCTGGTCTGATGAGATGAAAATAGAACTTTTTGGCCTTAATTCTAAGCGTTATGTGTTGAGAAAACCAGGCACTGCTCATCACCTGTCCAATACAGTCCCAACAGTGAAGCATGGTGGTGGCAGCATCATGCTGTGGGGGTGTTTTTCAGCTGCAGGGACAGGACGACTGGTTACAATGGAGGGAAAGATGAATGCAGCCAAGTACAGGGATATCCTGGACGAAATTCTTCTCCAGAGTACTCAGGACCTCAGACTGGGCAGAAGGTTTACCTTCCAACAAGACAATGACCCTAAGCACACAGCCAAAATAACAAAGGAGTGGCTTCACAACAACTCCGTGACTGCTCTTAAATGGCCCAGCCAGAGCCCTGACTTAAACCCAATTGAGGATCTCTGGAGAGACCTAAAAATGGCTGTCCACCAATGTTTACCATCCAAGCTGACAGAACTGGAGAGGATCTGCAAGGAGGAATGGCAGAGGATCCCCAAATCCAGGTGTGAAAAACTTGTTGCATCTGTCCCAAAAAGACTCATGGCTGTATTAGATCAAAAGGGTGCTTCTACTAAATACTGAGCAAGGGTCTGAATACTTAGGACCATGTGATATTTCAGTTTTTCTTTTTTAATAAATCTGCAAAAATGTCAACAATTCTGTGTTTTTCTGTCAATATGGGGTGCTGTGTGTACGTTAATGAGGAAAAAAATGAACTCAAATGATTTTAGCAAATGGCTGCAATATAACAAAGAGTGAAAATTTTAAGGGGGTCTGAATACTTTCCGTCCCCACTGGTACAAGCGATGTCTTGATATACAAGTAGTGTCATGTCACAACTGAGTATAAAAGAGAAGAAAGGCGCCTCTAAGTGTAGCAATACAGTTACATTTAATGAAGGTATAACATTTAGAAACTCACATGGTTGATCATTAAAACAGGCACATCTAAGTATGCAAGCATCTGGGGTAAAGCTGTCCACATAGACCATCCTCCTCACCGCCATTGGCGGCGTCCTTTCCACGCTGCGCTTCATGAGCGGTTCAGGCCTCGCTTTCAGATAGTTCTACTGCAGGGTAGTCTTCCCGGTCAAGATTACAGACTGACACCAGTGAGAGCCGGCGGTGCAGGGATGTGGTCTATGTGGACAGCTTTACCCTGGGTGCCTGCATACTTGGATGTGCCTCTTTTAATCATCAACCATATGAGTTGCTAAATGTTGTACCTTCATTAAATGTAACCATATTGCTACACTTAGAGGCGCCTCTCTTCTCTTTTATACTTTGTAGCTCCTGTTGGATTTTGCTTCTAATCGCCTTGTGGAGGCTGCCATTTGTGGACGGACATTTTATGATTACTATAATCTTTTTGAATGGAATATAGACTAAAGGACTTATGAATAAATGGTTGTGGAACAAATCATTAAAGTTTCCATAATTTCTTATGGCGAAATTCGCTTTGATTTACAAGTGCTTTGGATTACAAGCATCTTTCTGGAATTAATTATGCTTGCAATCCAAGGATTTACTGTATTAGCTTGGCAGAAAAGTGTAAGGAGCCTAGAGATCTGGTGAAGAAAATACATTCATGCAAAGTATTTATATGCAATATTTCCTACTTACCTGGCTAATAAAATGAAAAAATCTACAATGTTTTAATTTGCTGCCAGCACACTCACAGTTCATGCACACTGACACAAGCAGTCTATGGGAATGTCCTTATTCTGTGTTTATTGCTAGAAAGGTGAACAATAGGAAGAGGGTTCATGGTATAGAATACTCCAGACTATAAGGTCCAATAAGAGGACGCTCTTCCCTGTGTTAAGATCCTCAGAAGCAAAAGCTGCTACACTTCAGAAAGCATTCTCCTTTGGATTGGCTAAGGGAAAGGTCAGAGGTAGAGACCCCTTTAAAGAAGAACTACAGTACTTGGCTCAGACATCTCGATAGCACCCAGGCAGTCACCAGGATCCTTTGGAACAGTCAGTACTCACAAGGCCAGGGAACAGCTGTGCCCCTTCAGCTTCCTTCCAGGTGCCTTCTAGTGAGGTTCTGCAGACTGGATCCCTTCAGGTGAAACTAGGGTGTCCTTTTATGAAAGTGAGGTAAAATACCGCTCTTCAGTTCGCAGGCATTCTCAGAGGAGATCGCTCTCCTCTGAGTGCCTATTTATGAAAGTGTGTAGATGGCTTCTCATGTTGAGTTGAGGAGCGATCTACAAATGCCAGGAACTCCTGAGAACGGCTCCTCTCACTGTAATCTCGCGTGATATAGCGGGATTACAGTATGAGGAACCATAAAATACAAAGTGTAACACAAATCAGCACACATTCCCCAACATATTAATAAAATAACAACGTTAAATTCCCCCTACACAATATACATTAACCTAATTATAAAAAAACATTGTTTTTATCAATATTTAAAGATCATACATGTCCTTATTTAAATATGAATGGTGTATAGTAGATGAATGTAATGCACATATGTAATGCAGCTATACACCATTCATATAAATGCAAAATACATTTATAATCATTAAAAAAATAATTTTAATAAAGTATACAAGTATAAATATTTATTAATAAATTAAAATAAAATATATTTCATAATTGATAAACATAAAAATTGATAAACTGGTGCAATGCGAGAACACTGCGAATCCACTGCGGGTTCCCGCATCGCACCGACTCGCATGTCAGTTCACACTGCCATATGCGAATCGCTGGGGAGTGTCAATACATTGTTAACGACACCCCCAGTTCAGCTTGCATATCGCACTGCGAACTGACAGTCCGGACATGAATCGGATCGCATATGTGTGAACACACATGCGATCCGATTCTGGTCCGAACAGAAAAAAGGGTCCTGTGCGTGTTTGCACCGAATGCGGTGCGATATCAGCCATACTATCTGTACAGCTGATATCGCACCGCACAGACATCGCATGTAATGTGAATGGCAGTGTGCTGCGAATTAAATGCGATGCCTGTGCGATGTTCGGCATCGCACAAGTGTGAACTGGGCCTAAAAGTTAACAACACCCCCAAATCAGTTCGCATATCGCAGTGCGATCTGCAAACTCAGACAGTAATTGATCCGATTCTGCTGTGGACCAAAAAAAGGGTCCTGTAAGAGTTTGGTCCGAGGGCAATGCAAATTTAGCAATACTATCTGTATGGCTGAAATCGCATCGCACAGAGATCGGATGTGATTTTGCACTGCAGTGCGGTGCGAGTCACATCCGATCTTGGACACCACAGCAGTCGGAACTGGCCCTAAACCATATTGCATTTGCACCAAAATGGTACAGGACCCTTTATTTGGTCCGCACTGGAATCTGATCGCATGGGTGTGAACACCCATGCGATCCGATTCCTGCACCATTACATAGTTCGCACTGCGATCTGTGAAATGATCTGGGGGTGTCATTAACTTTACATTGACACCCGCAGTGGTGCGCAGATGTCAATGTAGGTGCGATGTGAAAACCCACACAGGAATCACGCTGGTTCACGCATCGCACAAGTGTGAACCCAGCCAGAGACGTGAACATCTAAAAAAAATATATATATATATCTATATATATCTATAGCTATATCTATATATATAGCTATAGATATATATAGATACAGATATATATATCTATATATATATATATATAGATATATATATATATATATATATATGTATGTATATATATGTATGTATATATATCTATATATCTATATATATATAGATATATATAGATATATATATATATATAGATATATATAGATATATATATATATACACATATACATATATATATACATACATATATTACATATATATATATACATATATATATGTATATATATATATATATATATATATATATATATATATATATATATATATATATATATATATATGTACACACTATAAATTCCTATCCTGCTGGTTTTGGGGTGTGTAATGGTGGGGAAGATGTGCTCTGACTGTTTGGTGAAAGAAAGTAGTCAAAAGACTTCTTGCTTTCTCCAGAATATCAGCCAGTTTCAGGCTTCTCACTCTGATTCTCCACTTCTGAAATGGTGAATCAGAAAGTGAGAATTCTGTCACAGATCGCCAGTGAGGTGCCAAGATCGCACCTTCATAAACTGGCCGTTTCTGTGAATTCTCACTGTGCTGAGATAATCAGCGGAGAACATGTTCTCCGCTGATTATCTCAGTTTCATAAACTGGTAATGAGCTGAGATCAGCGGTGAGACTCGGGATCGCCGCTGATCTCAGTTTCATAAAAGGACACCTAGGGGTGTTGAAGATAAACTCAGATGTAGGCCCCCCATCCAGCTCCACCCGCCTAAACGGGTGGAATTCCTTCTGCAGGAAGACCCTGCTACTCTGGAGTTCAAACTTTTTATCAGCCTCTCCAGCCCCAGGAATTGGCTGATACTCCATAAATATTAAGCTACAAATTTGACTCTTGTGTTCCAGAAGCCTCCAGAAGGCAGAGGGTTAAACCTGCATCCTGTGAAACTCAAAGCAGCCAAAAAAAAAAAATCAACTCCAATGACTACAAAGTCACACAAAAAAAGACTAAATTTACCTAACATCCTAGCAGCCTACGCATAAGGGTGTTACATTAAAAAAAAACAAAAAAAACCCCAAAACTATACATTGGCTTGTATGGAATGGAGATTCAGATTATTACTATTGTAGCAGGCTATGGAATTCCTTATATTCCTGTTCTATTGGAAGCAGAAATTTGGCAAGGGAAAGGGAAGAAAACAGATAACTGTAAAAGAGAAAGAAACAGATTGTGTCTGTCTGATGGTGCCTATTTGTTTGTAAACAGTTAGATATTAACATGATACTAAAGGCTTGAATGTTTTTTTTCTAAAATAAAAAGAGGTTTATACTTCTCTTCTTCTGGGGTCCCCCGCCAGCGCTCCCCACTTCTCCTCTTCTCTCTGTGTCCTCATAGTACACAGTACAGCTTGGCAAGGCTCCCTCCTCACAGGATTTGATTGACAACAGCAGAAGCCAATGGCTCTCACTACTGCCTCTGTGCATATGAGAGCAGGGAGAGAGACCAATGCTGCTGCAGATGGGCACATCGCTGGATCAAGAGAGGACTCACGTAAGTATTTAGAGAGGGTGTGGGGGGAACTTGAAGCCAGTTATAGGTGGGGGCAGTGGCCATTTGTTTGTACTGTTGGAATACTGGTCAGGGGACTCACTGGACACCTTTGCTGCCATTGTGCTATGTGCTGGGTGGCCAGTGTGCCCCTGTGCCTTTAAGGAGGGGTGGGCTCCCTCCAGGCTCACCTGCCCTCTGCCTATCCATTACTATATATATATCGAAACCCCTGTTTTTAACGCATACTGTTAGAAAGGATAATTCAGTTGGTTGCAGGCTGGTTGATAAGTTGAGCTAGGAATTTTCTTTGGTTTTGTTTGACATACAAAGCAAGGACAGGCTGAAATCAGCCACATCCATCCACGGAAAACAGCCATTAGAGGGTGTTCATATGTAATAAGTGGAGTGAAAAAAAATTATCTTTATTTGGTGTGCTGCTAAATTTTTTAACTGGTATGTAGGGGTAACAAAGGCACTAAATGAGCAAGGTGAAACTGTTCCTTTAAGCTCAGGTCCATTTCACATTTTGCATGAAACATGTCAGAACTTCTGACTTACATACAAAGAATCATGAATGATCTTTTTATACCAAAATTAAAGTGATACTAAAGACTCATTTTTTTTTTCAATAAAAATGTTATACTTACCTGCTCTATGCAGTGGTTTTGCACAGAGCAGCCCCGATCCTCTTCTTCTCAGGGCCCTTGTCAGTGCTCCCGGCCCCTCCCTCCTTTCGAGTGCCCCCACAGAAAGAAGCTTGCTATGGGGGCCACCTAAGCTATGCCACAGTTCCGTGTTTCCATTCAGACACGGAGTCATGGTTCAGCCCTGCCCCCTCTCTCTCCTGATTGGCTAACTGACTTTGATTGACAGCAGTGGGAGCCAATGGCACCGCTGCTGTGTCTCAGACATTTAGGAGGGAGAGTCCCGGACGGCCAAGTTTCTCCTGCAACATCGCTGGACAGAGATGAGGCTCAGGTAAATAGGTAAGAATGCATTAAGATGAAAAAAAACCTTCTTCCTTTACAATCACTTTAACCTTTTTTGTGTTTGGCATAATCTTTTACCATATGAAATGTCTATTTTACTGTGTGAAGGCAAAATAGCACTTCAAGATTTGTTATTTTGAATGCACATATATGTAGTGTTGACCCCGTAGGAGCGAACTGTAATATAACTGGATCTTCTCTAAAATCAGTGTGGAGGCAGCCAGGCACACAACAACATTTCACTCTTTCCAGCTTAATGATCAGTCTAGGTTTGGTCTTTTTGGAATTTTTATTATTGAAGAACTTGGGATGGGGCAGAGGAGGTATGGGAAACTCCAGATTCCTTATTTGTTGGTATGAGGATACTTCCCTTTGCTCAGTCTCTGTGGGTAGTCTGAATGCAGGTTCGAATACAGATAAATATCCCCGGCAGGAATTCTGTAGGCTTATCCACCCAGGGGAAATACAGTACACAGTCACTAAAACCTGGGCTTAGGTCCATACTCACAATGCCTTTGGATCACTGGGTGCCGCCTTCTAGTATCCATCAGACACTCTTCAGTAAGTTCTCCAGACCACGTCCCCAGGTAAGGAATCCCTTTTACCAGCTCCAAAAGGGATCCTAAGAGATAGGCCCCCAGCCCTGTCACAGCTGGGACCTTGATGAAAAGGCTGCTAAAACCAAAGGCTGCAGGTGGGGGTAGCCCCCTCCCCCACCCAGAGGGGTAGACTTCCTCAAACAGGGAAAAGAAAAAAACCCTGCTGCTCTAAATCTCAGAATATTTATCTACCTGTCCAGCCACCCTCTGAGCTCCCCAGGGATTGGCTGGAGTACAATAAATATTCAGGCAGAGATTTGCCTTAGTCCACCTTCTATGTTCCAGAAGCCTCTGGAAGACAGGGCTGAGCAATCAAACTGTGAGACCCAGAGCAGGCTAGAGCAATAAACAACTGCTCCACTAATTACAGCAGAACTAATTTGCCTAACCTCCTAGCAACCTAACCAGGAGTGTGCTATATCTACACAGAAACAGAGCAAACTGCTTGGCATTGAAAAAAAAATGATTTGGACATGAATGTGTGAGAAAAATAAAAAAAAGGTCCACCGGTTTGGCAAACGTTATTCTTTTATTGCTGTCCATGGGCTTCAGAAGCTCTTCCTATATGTTCTTTGGAATTATTTGGCATGATGTCAGCCAAAATAGTGGTCTAATCCTTCACAAACAAATAATCAGATTCCTTTCCGTCTATCCACCTTAAGGCTGAAACCTTTAGATCTGTCAGTGTGTCAGCATAGGAGGGAACATATATGCTTTTGTGCTGCTCACTGTAAATGGCGCTAGGGTTCTGAATGTAATTTACTAGGCCAGCTCAGTTAATGGTTATTATTTGACGGGGTTTCAGATGGCTTAGTCAGTAAGGAGAGCAGCACTATCTCTGGAAATCCTCTTATCTCCGCTGAGGAGGACAATCTGATTAACAAAAGCAACTTCCTCTCCGGCAATTCAAGACAAGGACACCTGCAAGAGAGAAAAATGAGCAATACCATATGTCTCTTAACGCACAGACAATAACGATCAAGAAACAGCTTTATTTTACTGCTCTGCCCTAAGCATTGACCTCATCTCCTTAAAAATAGAAAGTACCAAAGAAAAAAAACATAGAAACCAAAGTGAGAATCACCCATTTACTTGATAGATAAATTATTATAGATGGATAGACAGACTAATAGGAGATAAATAGATTTCACAAATGATCTGTTATAGAAAATGACAGGTGGCAAAAGTAGATAGACAGGTAGTGGATAACATACTGCAAAAAAAGGTAGTTTTTACTGATGTACGGAACAGGCTCCTCAGTTTTTCTATCTCACTTAAGGGGTGGTCCCTTACGAAGCACTCAATGAAAATCTGGCTGCATTTGTTATTGCTCTTTAACCACTTCAGCCCCGGAAGGATTTACCCCCTTCCTGACCAGAGCATTTTTTTGCGATTCGACACTGCGTCACTTTAGCTGACAATTGCGCGGTCGTGCGACGCTGTACCCAAACAAAATTGAAGTCCTTTTTCCCCACAAATAGAGCTTTTTTTTGGTGGTATTTAATCACTTCTGCTGGTTTTATTTTTTGTGCTATAAACAAAAGAAGACTTTTGACAATTTTGAAAAAAAAGCAATATTTTTTACATTTTGCTATAATAAATATCCCCAAAAAATGTATAAAAAAACTAATTTCTTCCACAGTTTAGGCCGATATGTATTCTTTTACATTTTTTTTTTTTTTACAACAAAAATATCGCAGTAAGTGTATATTGATTGGTTTGCACAAAAGTTATAGTGTCTACAAAATAGGGATAGATTTAAGGCATTATTATTTTTTTTTACTAGTAATGGCAGAGATCCGCGATTTTTATCAGGACTGCAACATTATGGCGGACAGATCACACACTTTTGACACTATTTTTGGACCATTGACATTTACCGGTATACAGCGATCAGTGCTACAAATAGCCACTAATTACTGTATAAATGACACTGGCAGGGAAGGGGTTAAACACTAGGGGGCGATCAAGGGGTTAAGTGTGTTCCCTGGATGTGTTCTAACTGTAGGGGGGATGGGCTCACTACAACATGACAGAGATCATTGCTCCCGATGACAGGGAGCAGTAGCTCCCTGTAATGTTGCTATGCAGAACAGGGAAATGTCTTGTTTACATAGGCCTCTCCTCATAGGAATTGCGGGACGCAGGCAAACATCGAGTTTGCGGGACCCGCGCAACGCTCCTGCAGTGGGCACGCGCCCGCTATGTTGCAAATTACAGGTACAGGTACGCCCTTTTGCCTGCCCATGCCATTCTGCCAACGTAAATCGGTGTGTAGTGGTCGGCAAGTGGTTAATCATTGTATGTTAGGACTCATTCATACAGACAGGCAGGGGCGCTAAAAGCTGGTGGTTGAGTTGCGTTTTTACTACACAGACCATGCCACCCACACAAACAAGGACATGCAGCCACTTAGGGCACCTGTTTATCTGCAGCTTCTCTACATCCTTTCAAAGCCTAGAACTTATAAAGCTTTCCTGAGCTGTCGGAAAAAAGGAGGCGGAGAGCTGAAATTATACATTGCAGAGCTCAGTTAGGAGAGCTCTGAGAGCTGAATGGAGGATAGGGACACATCCCCTTCACACAGGAACAGAGCTGAGGCTGTCAATCTTCTGGAGATCCCTCCCCTGTCACCATTTTTCTCTTGGTGTCAGAGAAATGTGTTAAAAGTGACTCATGCAGATAACAGAGGAACAAAGCAGCAGACAAAAGTTACAATTAGTGCTTTGGATGGAGACAAGTACACACTATAAATGGAAATGCTTTGTTCATAGTATTTCATGCCTGAGGTGTACAACCACTTTAATGGCCACAGCAAAATATAAACCCCCTGTCATGTTTAGTGGGCAGTACCACAGCTAAATGCAGCCCATGCAGCACACCGCACCTCAACACAATATTATGGCATCAACATAATAATACACCATTATTAATGGTGTATTATTAATTATTATAATTAATTCATCTACCTTCCCAACCATTCAGTGTCCTCCACCCCTCTCTGCCAATCCCTCCACTGGCTTCCACTCACCCAACGAATAAAATTCAAAGTACTAACAATATTTTACAAAGCCATCCATAACTCTGCCCCCAGCTACATCACTAACCTAGTCCCAAAATACCAACCAAGACCTCCTGCTCCCTAGCTCCCTTGTCACCTCCTCCCATGCTTGCCTCCAGGATTTCTCCAGAGCTTCTCCCATCCTTTGGAACTCCCTACCCCAATCTATCCGACTGTCCCCTAATCTATCCATCTTTAGGCGATCCCTGAAAACCCTTCTCTTCAAAGAAGCCTATCCTGCTTCTAACTAACACTGTTTTACTTCCTCCATCAGCTCATTCCCCACAGCTATTACCTTTTGTATCAATTGACCCTTCCTTTTTAGATTGTAAGCTCTAACGAGCAGGGCCCTCTGAGTCCTCTTGTAACAAATTGTAATGTAACTGTAATGTCTGCCCTCATGTTGTAAAGCGATGCGCAAACTGTTGGCGCTATATAAAACCTGTAAATTAATAATAATAATACCATTCTCAGGAATATACTGTACCTGCTAGCTGGCTATAAGCCATCTTTAGATTAACTTCATTGTTTGCAAATAGTGGGCCCCATACAGACGAGTAGATTTTATAGAAGAGGATGAAGGGAACATACAATCCTGCCATCTCCAGGATGGAACACAGGGGGTCTCATTAGATGCTTCCTTTCATTTTCTAATTGGAAGAACACTGAAGTCTGAAAAGTTATGCAGCAGTAACACGTTTTTCAGTTTTGTAAATGTATCATCCTTCAATTTTGTATGTAGTAAATCCCAGTTTAATTATTTGAATTTTTTTGTGTATTTGCCAATATAGCATTTTTCTTCACAATAACAAATTTGATTCTCTGCTGCAAACTACATTTTGCAAACTTACAGAATGCAAATGTACTATATGGGCAGAAAAGAGGTGTAAACAGCAGACAAGGGTAGATAAGCATGCAAGTAATCATGCTACTTATTAAATTTGCATTATAAATGTTTTAAAGCAAAAGTTTAATATGCTCTTATATTTGCCTTCCTTGGTTCCTCTTTACCCCCTCATCAACATGCTACATGAACCTAACTTTTGTATTATGTAACTTATTTTAGTCCCATTGACATCATCATAGGTCTTTGTGCTTCTCTATGCAATGTAAGCAGATCATAGCTGGTGGGAGGGGCCAGCAGGGTGTGCTTCCTGAAAAACACCATGCCCTGCTTCGGTAATCTACTCAGGAGCCCTCAGCATGATGCAAACAGTGGGCTGGCTATTGGGAGTAAAATATTAGGATGCCCTGATGGCTGCATGTCAGTCTGGAGAAGTGGGAATTCCTAGATAGGCTGCAATTGTATGCATACTGGCCAAAGTCACGCTAACATGTGATGCTGAACCTCTGTAATTGAAATAACTGAAATCCAATGAATGAATGGGGTGGGCAAGGAACAGTGAGTCTGGGGAGGAAAAGACTAGATGGTGCTGGACATCTCCCAGCCAGGAAATTAGGTGAACTCCATGTGATATGCTGCAGCTTCTAATGCATAGTTGCCAACAGTCCCAAAATGCCCATGTCATGAAAATCTGTCCCACTCAGAGCTTGTCCTGGGCAGAATCCCGAAAATTAAACTCTTTCTCAGACGGCTAAGAGTTGCCGGTTCACTGTATGGAAAAACACGGTTGCAGCGCTGGGTAATCACAGACACTCACAGAGATCCTTCCCCCTACCTCCTGCTTGTGTTTGCGGATTGGTCAGTACCTCATCCCCCCGCAGCTAATCAAGCAGCGCTCTTTGGGAATAAGAGTTTCCGACTGAGAACATCAATGAGAGGCAGAGCCTGCGAGACTCGCAGTTTGATTGGGCAGGTCTCTGGGGGCGGGGGGAGTGTTCGGCCGCTTTCACTGGTGCACATGAGGCTGCAGAGACTATGGCAGAGCAACAGGGGAAGGAGGTGAGTTACTGCTGTGGCGGCCACTGATACCCAACTCTACACTTTATGATCTAGTGGCTGTATAGAACAAGCACCGACTCTAAAAGGGACTGACTTCGATTAAGAGTGTAGTTGTTGTCCATTGCAACCCATTATAGGTTGTCCTCTATTCCAATCCATCATAGCTTATACTCTATTCCAAACATCATGTCACCCCTTGTTCCACTAATGAGTCCACCCTCACCCCTTATTCCAAACACAATTCCCCCCTCATTTTAAACACAGGCCACTTCTTGTTCCAACCTTGGCTTACCCCTCATTCCACTAAGGGATCATCCCACACATCAATCATGGGTCACCCCTTGTAAAACCATAGGTCATCCCTAATTCCAGTTATGGGTCACTCCTTGTTCCAAACACAGGTCACCCCTCATTTAAATCATGGGTCATCCCTAGTTCCAATTATGGGTCATTCCTCGTTCCAATTATGGGTCACTCCTCATTCCAATTATGGGTCATGGACTGGTGTCCATTTACACCCACCTACCTCCAGGTCTGATCTGGTCTGCTGAAAAAAAGTGAAAGGGTATCTCTCCTCTTTCATTTATAGAGTATAGTGTATATAGACCAGCAGAGTCTGTTTACTTCTGGCTACCCATAGAGCAGAGTAAGCTCTGTCCGTGTCCACTCTGCAGAGACTGAACAGACATGTATCTGCCATCTGAAATGCTCTGATCAGCAGAGGATTTCTGTGCTGATGACGCGATGTGCGCTCCTGACCCCCTGTACTGTGTCCTCCTGACCCCCTTATGTCACCCTCCTGACCCCCCTTTTCCTCTGCTCTGCTGACGTCTACATACTATGGAAATCTGTACACTATCCTACATCCCACTGACCTCCATACACTGCCTACATACTACTGACCTCTGTACACTGCACGACATTCTACTGACCTTTGTACACTACCCAACATCCTACTAACCCCTGTACACTGCCCTACATACTACTGACCTCTGTACACTGCTCTACATACTACTGACCTCTGTACATTGCCCTACATACTACTGACCTCTGTACACTGCTCTACATACTATCGACTTCTCTACACTGCCCTACATCCTACTGATCCCTGTACATCGCCCTACATACTACTGACCTCTTTCACTGCTCCACATACTACTGATCTCTGTACACTGCCTACATCCTACTAACCCCTGTACACTGCTCTACATACTACTGACCTCTGTACACTGCTCTACATACTACCGACTTCTCTACACTGCCCTACATCCTACTGATCCCTGTACATCGCCCTACATACTACTGACCTCTTTCACTGCTCCACATACTACTGATCTCTGTACACTGCCTACATCCTACTAACCTCTGTACACTGCCCTACATACTACTGACCTCTGTACACTGCTCTACATCCTACTAACCCCTGTACATTGCCCTACATACTACTAACCTCTGTACACTGCTCTACATACTACCGACTTCTCTACACTGCCCTACATCCTATTGATCCCTGTACATTGCCCTACATACTACTGACCTCTTTACACTGCTCCACATACTACTGATCTCTGTACACTGCCCTACATCCTATGGACCACTGTACACTGCCCTACAGCCTACTCACCTCTGTATACTGCCCTGCCTACATTCCCTTTTTAAAATTACCACCATCTCCTCAATGTAAGTCATTTCAGACTCTATTTAACCACCTTCCCTTTAAACCATGCCCATTTTTCACTGCAGCACACTTGGCAGGCCGTTTTTTTATCCTGTTAAACCATGCCTGCAAATGAATGCCCTGCCCCTAATTAAAATAATACTCTGCCTACTCTTGCTTTCTGGACATACAGAAAAAAAGTGTCCCTAAAATTTTTTGGGAAAATTTGGCAACTATGCTAAAGCACGCTGTGGAAAGCTCACAGTGTGCAGTGAAATCAGATTAAAAAATTTCAGTACAGGAGAGAAGCTTGTACAACCATGCAAAACTGAAGGTAAAGCTGGAGTTTAGCCATTAGAAAGGGGTGAGGTGCCTAGGTGGACCCTGGTCATTGGCAATGGAGCTGAACACCTGAACCAGGCGTATATTAAATAGTGTTCACATGAGCATGTTCTGCATAAAAAATGACTTGTAAAGTCTACTTCTCTACTGTATAAAGGTAATGGGGAAGAAGTAGGATATCCGGCATACCAAGTTTCTGCTGACCTGAAGAGTGACATAGGTAAAATATTGGTTGCACTGAGCGGGTATTGAGGTCAACTGGACTCTGCTTTCTACATTGTTTGACTGATGAAGTACACTTCAGTAGTACCTTCTGCGGTACAGTGACAGCTGATAGTGAGGGGGGAGTTCATAGAGGCGTAAATTAGTGGCACAAATTCGCTCCCTGCCTGTGACTGAACAGTGAAGGAAAAGCAGCACAGTGATGGGCTTATCCCTCTGTCATACTTTTTTTCTCCTATCAGCATGCTCCTCAGCACATGGACTGACTCCCTGTACTGCTTCTTCATCTTCCACTCTAAGCTCTGTTGTATAGAGACTGCAAGAATGTTAGAAAGGGGTACACCCCTCACATTTTTGTAAATATTTTATTATATCTTTTTATGTGACAACACTGAAGAAAGGACACTTTGCTACAATGTAAAGTAGTGAGTATACAGCTTGTATAACAGTGTCAATTTGCTGTCCCCTCAAAATAACTCAACACACAGCCATTAATGTCTAAGCCGCTGTCAACAAAAGTGAGTACACCCCTAAGTGAAAATGTCAAAATTGGGCACAATTAGCCATTTTCCCTCCCCGGTGTCATGTGACTCGTTAGTGTTACAAGGTCTCAGGTGTGAATGGGGAGCAGGTGTGTTAAATTTGGTGTTATCGCTCTCACTCTCTCATACTGGTCACTGGAAGTTCAACATGGCAACTCATGGCAAAAAAACTCTCTGAGGAGCTGAAAAAAAGAATTGTTTCTCTACAAAAAGATGACCTAAGCTATAAGAAGATTGCCAAGACCCAGAAACCGATCTGCAGCACGGTGACCAAGACCATACAGCAGTTTAACAGGACAGGTTCCACTCAGAACAGACCTGGCCATGGTTGACCAAAGAAGTTGAGTGCACATGCTCAGCTTCATATCTAGAGGTTATCCTTGGGAAATAGACGTATATGAATGCTGCCAGTATTGCTGCAGAGGTTGAAGGGGGGTCAGCTTGTCAGTGCTCAGAATTACGCTGCACACTGCATCAAATTGGTCTGCATGGCTGTCATCCCAGAAGGAAGCCTCTTCTAAAGATGATGCATAAGAAAGCCCACAAACAGTTTGCTGAAGACAATCAGACTAAGGACATGGATTACTGGAACCATGTCCTGTGGTCTAATGAGACCAAGATAAACTTATTTGATTCAGAAAGGTGTCAAGCATGTGTGGTGGCAACCAGGTGAGGAGTACAAAGACAAGTGTGTCTTGCCTACAGTCAAGCATGGTGGTGGGGGTGTCATGGTCTGGGGCTGCATGAGTGCTGCCGACACTGGGGAGCTACAGTTCTTTGAGGGAACCATGAATGTCAACATGTACTGTGACATGCAAAATATGTAAAAATACAGCGCTGTCAGCAAGAATATTAAGACATGCTAAAACGTAATCAGCTGTCTAAAATATGAGTGGAAAAAAATAATTAAATTGTTAAGCTGCAGTTAAAAAATGTGAGATACCCACACTAGACAAGATTATATAACGGAAAGACAACTGCGCTAAATATAAGATCAAAGGCAAATAGATGCGAACATATTTTAGAGTCCATCAAAGACATTGAACAGATGTTGATTATCCCTCAATAGGAGATCACCATATGACATGCATCTTCATCCCAAGCAAAGGTGACATCACACTTAAAACCACCGCAGAAGATAGTGTTGAAGATAGGACAGTCCTTCACCTTTAAAACAACTGCCTCTTACCAGCTCCCTTGATCTCTGGTCAGGAGATCATATGCGCCTTTTGGCTTATAACCCAGCCACAGTTTCAGGATGAAATAGATAAACCATCAGCTCGAGTCCTCTTTAATTCTCTTATTTATCCCACAGGCAGTATTGTTTTAAAGGTGAAGGACTGTCCTATCTTCAACACTATCTTCTGCGGTGGTTTTAAGTGTGATGTCACCTTTGCTTGGGATGAAGATGCATGTCATATGGTGATCTCCTATTGAGGGATAATCAACATCTGTTCAATGTCTTTGATGGACTCTAAAATATTTTCGCATCTATTTGCCTTTGATCTTATATTTAGCGCAGTTATCTTTCCGTTATGCACTGTGACATACTGAAGCAGAGCATGTACCCCTTCCCTTCGGAGACTGGGCCACAGGGCAGTATTCCTACATAACGACCCCAAACACACCTCCAAGATAGCCACTGCCTTGCTATAGAAGCTGAGGGTAAAGGTGATGGACTGTCCAAGCATGTCTCCAGACCTAAACCCTATTGAGCATCTGTGGGGCATCCTCAAACAAAAGGTGGAGGAGCGCAAGGTCTCTAACATCCACCAGCTCCGTGATGTCATCATGCAGGAGTGGAAGAGGACTGAAGTGGCAACCTGTAAAGCTCTAGTGAACTCCATGCCCAAGAGGGTTAAGGCAGTGCTGGAAAATAATGGTAGCCACACAAAATATTGACACTTTGGGCTCAATTTGGACATTTTCACTTAGAGGTGTACTCACTTTTTGTTGCCATCGGTTTAGACATTAATGGCTGTGTGTTGAGTTATTTTGAGGGGACAGCAAATTACACACACACACACACACACACACACACACATAGAAAACCTCTATATACCTTATCCTAAACCCACAGTTGATCCAGACAAAGGCAAAAAACACCAATAATGCATGATCCAATTTACTCCAGCGGGTCAGAAAATTCCTTCCTGATTCCCTAAGAGGCAATTGGATATTCCCTGGATAAATCTTATCTATAAAGATTTGTATCCAGTTATATCTTGTGCATTTAGGAAAGAATCCAGGCCTTTTTGAAAACAATCTATTGAGCTGACCCGAACCAGCTCTTAAATGAGTGCATCCCACATTTTCACAGCTCTTACTGTGAAAGCCTTTCAGTATTTGGGGCTTAAATCTCTTTACCTCCAGACATTAGGAGTGCCCCCTTGTCCTCTGTGATGACCTCAAACTGAATAGCTCTACACCAAGTTCACTATATGGACCACTTATGTATTTATACATGTTGATCATATTCCCCATTGATCTCCTCTTCTCAAGAGAGAATAAATTCATTTCCTCTAATCTATCCTCATAGCTGAGCTCCTCCATGCCTCTTATCAGTTTGGTTGCCCTTCTCTGCACTTTCTCCAGTTCCCCAATATCCTTTTTATGAAATTGTGCCCAAAACTGCATATTCCACATGAGGTCTTACTAATGATTTGTACAGGGGTAAAAGATTTCTCTCACTCTGGAGTCCATACCTCTTAATACAAGAAAGGATTTTGTTCACTTTGGAAACTGAAGCTTGGCATTGAATGCCATTATTAAGCTTATGATCTACCAGAACAACAAGATCTTTCTCCACCATTAATTCCCCCTAGTATGTATGATGCATGCATATTCTTAGCCCCCAAGTGCATAACTTTACATTTATCAACATTAAACTTCCAACATTAAAGTCCTCTTCCACTCCTCCATGTTGACATCACAGAGCTGGTGGATGTTAGACGCCTTGCACTCCTCCAGCTTCCGTTTGAGGATGCCCCATAGTTGCTCAATAGGGTTTAGGTCTGGAGACATGCTTGGCCAGTCCATCACCTTTACCCTCGGCTTCTTTAGCAAGGCAGTGGTCATCTTAGAGGTGTGTTTGTGGTCATTATCATGTTGGAATACTGCCCTGCAGCCCAGTCTCCGAAGGGAGGGGATCATGTTCTGCTTCATTGGCATTCATGGTTCCCCTTAATGACCTGTAGCTCCCCAGTGCCAGCAGCACTCCTGCAGCCCATGACCATGACACTCCCACCACCATGCTTGACTGTAGGCAACACTTGTCTTTGTACTCCTCACCTGGTTGCCGCCACACATGCTTGACACCATCTGAACCAAATATGTTTATCTTGGTCTCATCAGACCATAGGACATGGTTCCAGTAATCCATCTCCTTAGTGTGCTTGTCTTCAGCAAACTGCTGGCTTTCTTGTGCATCATCTTTAGAAGAGGCTTCTTTCTAGGAGGACAGCCATGTAGACCAATTTGATGCAGTGTGCGGCGTATGGTCTGAGCACTGACAGGCTAACCCCCCACCCCTTCAACCTCTGCAGCAATGCTGGCAGCACTCATATGTCTATTTCCCAAAAAAAACCTCTGGATATGACGTTGAGCACGTGCACTCAAATAAATTCTTTGGTCGACCATGATGAGGCCTGTTCTGAGTGGAACCTGTCCTGTTAAACCGCTGTATGGTCTTGGCCACTGTGCTGCAGCTCAGTTTCAGGGTCTTAGCAATCTTCTTATAGCCTAGGCCATCTTTATGTAGAGCAACAACTCTTTTTTTCAGGTCCTCAGAGAGTTCTTTGCCATGAGGTGCTATGTTGAACTTCCAGTGACCAGTATGAGAGAGTGAGAGGGATAACACCAAATTTAACACACCTGCTCCCCATTCACACCGGAGACGTTGTAACATTAATGAGTCACATGACACCAGGGAGGGAAAATGGCTAATTGGGCCCAATTTGGACATTTACACTTAGGGGTGTACTCACTTTTGTTGCCAGCGGTTTAGACATTATTGGCTTTGTGTTGAGTTATTTTGAGGGGACAGCAAATTGACACTGTTATACAAGCTGTACACTCACTACTTTACATTGTAGCAAAGTGTAATTTCTTCAGTGCTGTCACATGAAAAGATAAAATAAAATATTTACAAAAATGTGATGGGTATACAGTATCTCTTGTGAGATACTGTATATTAAAACGTAAGGGACCCAACACTGAACCTTGGGGTACACCACTGATAAGCTTAGACCATTCAGAGTATGATTCATTAAGCACTACTCTCTGAATAGCAAGTTTTCTATCCATTTACAAATAGATTTTTCAAAGCCTGTAGACTTTACCTTACACATTAGTTGTGTGTGTATAAGGAAGAAATATCTGTGGATTGGGATTTTACAGGTATCCCGACTATTAATTCATTAAAATACAATTTTTTGTACACTTACAACCCAAGGGATCGGGATCACTGAGCAATGATGATAAACAAATTGCACTGGGGGACCACCCACCCACTACCATGCAGCAGGTTCAGGGAAATCTTGCTTGACAGGATCACAGGCACAACTCTTGGATCAAACAAAAGAAAAAATAAGCACAAAAAAAAGGGAGCAACAAAGATCCGGATTCAAAAATGACACATTGCACCTACATAAAGTTGAGAAAAAAATATATAAATGAAAGTTATGCAGCAAGCTGCAAGGATTAGCGACCATAGATTCTGAAAAAAGGAAACCAAATAGAGATGTCCAAAACAGAGTTTTTTTAAAAGGCCATTTAAATATAATATAATTTAATCAACCTAGCCTCTGTCAGATACCAGAGAATCATCAGACATCCCCAAGGGTGAACACAAAGAGACAGAGCTGCTCCTACATCTGGTATAAATAGTGATGACCATTAAATCAACCAGCCTAATTAAGTCAATTCTGAACAAATGTAAGGTGTGGGAAAACTCCATTGAAATACATATATTAAGGATTATCCAAACTGGCGTCCAGAGAACTTAATTCCCACCACACATGTGCGTGATGGATAACGTCATCATGCATGGCAGTGTCAGTGCAGACACATCCCACCACTGGGAAATACCGCAGTGCCATGTTGGTAGATGATGATGACATTCCTGTGGGGTGTGAAAACAGTCAACTTTTATTGTATATTAGCTGTATGTGGAGAATTGTATCAAATCTGTATAGCTTTAAATGATTTGTTAACGCAGTTCAATGGTCCCAGCATACACTTTCATTTTATAACATCAGCATTGTAACAATAAAAATAATATTTATTTATGACAATCCAATATAAACTTACTTAAAAACCTGCTTTCATGTTGTGAGTGCACCTGTCTGCTGGCCATCTCTTTCCACAATATCCTGGATTCCCTGCATGCTTTACAGCTTCTCCTCCACTGTATATTTTCAGTTTCTAAGGACCACATATCCCATGGTACCGTGCTGCCTGCAAGCAGTTATTCCTGTACTGACCCCGCCTCCTGAAACTCCTCCCCTTAGCACCTCTATAGTTCAGAAGTCGGGCTCTGTGAAATGTGTGACACAGCAATGCCGACTTACAGTACTTACATAATGAATATGTGTCGATGTGGCGATCTTCACATAACAAGTTTACAAATTTCTGGATCTTTCAGATTAATAGGAATAGGCTATAAATAAATGAAACTCAATGTGGAAATGAATATAATGATTGTACATTTTGACTATATATAAACTTAAAAAAATATAGATAGACAAAAACAATCAGTGGCACCTTTATAATGTGCTTCATACTAGTTTTATCACTCACATTTCTTTGAGAGATCTGAATGCTTATGGTTTGATTGCATGTGTATTTAAGACATTTCTGAATATATACTGTATATATTCTTATATATTATATTCTTTAATTTTAGAATGATATAATAAACATATTATACAGTTTGCCTACACTGACGTAAATGAATCTACAGTTGTCATTTAAGAATTCAGTTTGGTATTTATTTTTAATGTCATGTTAAAATTCCCCAATGTGCTTAACTTCCAAATACCATTTCTGAATTGTAGGACAAGCTGTCACATTTCTGGTTTATTAGAATCATTAGACTGATTTTCACAAAATTCTATTTTTATCTTTCATAATGTTGTCCTAAAAAAGATCCAGTCTTGAACAAAGTCACTGTATGAACCAGATGTAAATGTGATTTGATCTATGTATTAGCAAATCATAAAAGGTGAAGTTGATTAGTTTTGAGTAAGGATAAGTATTGGCAAACCCTTAAAAATGTTGCTGCCCTTTCCTGATTTACGTATCTATATAGAATCCAACATATTCATGGGAGGACACGGACGTCCTCCCGGCAGGAAGTGGTTAAGGCCCAAAAAATAAAAAAAATGCAGTGGTGATCACATACCACCAAAAGAAAGCTCTATTTGTGGGAAAAAGGGACATCAATTTTATTTGGGTACAATGTTGCATGACCGGGCAATTCTCAGTTAAATTAACACAGCGCCGTATCGCAAAAAGTGGCCTGTTCATGAAGGGGGATAAAATCTTCCAGATGTCACGTAGTTAAAGGTTAAGACAAATAATGGTGGCCAAAGGCCACTCACTACACTGATGCAACAGTATTCCCACTGATGGCCACTCCTCTAGGCTGAATTGAGGTGAATGAATATAGGTTGCAATGCCTTTGGTCGGATGAAGACTGACAAGTGGTGTAGGCTGCACTGTCCCTGGTGGCCTCTTTACTGCTGGAACATCCCTGCAGGGGCCAGGCAAGAGGCGGGCCACAATGCCCTGGGCCTCCCTCCTCAAGCCTGCACCCATATCTGGTGTCTGTGTGGGTCCTCCATCTCAGCACTGCCTATTCATCTGCTGTACTAGCAAAGCTGACTGGTTGCAAGTTTACCTAGATACAGTCTTCTCTCCCAATTTTTTCTCCCCCTGGAGGCTTAATTCCCTACTGTGCATCCTTCAGGCTCTCTGTTTCCATTAGGGGTGGGCAAAAACACCCCCCAGTTCAGTTCGCACCAGAACATCTCAAACAGGCAAAAAGTTCTACCGTACATGTGGACTCAAATAAAGTCTATGGGATGCGAACATGAAAAATCAAAAGTCCTCATTTTAAAGGCTTATATGCAAGTTATTGCCATAAAAAGTGTATGAGGGGCCAGGGTACTGCCCCAGGGGACGTGTATTAATGCAAAAAAAGTTTTTAAAACAATCGTTTTTAAAGGCGCAGTGATTTTAATGATGCTTAAAGTGAAACAAAAAAAATGAAATATTCCTTTAAATATCATGCCTGGGGGGTCCCCTTAGTCTGCCTGTAAAGTGGCGCATCTGTACAATGTATAGAACATGCCGCAGCAATAATGACATTTCTAAAGAAAAAAATTGAATTCAAATTTGCTCGCAACAGTAATGTATTGCTGGCTCCCGGCAATACAGATGAAACATTTTTTTAAAAGAAACCGCGAGGAGTCCCCCCCCCCCAGTCCATACCAGGCCCTTCAGGTCTAATATAGATTTTAAAGGGAACCCCACGCTAAAATAAAAAAAATGGCGTGGGGGTCCCCCCCAAAATCCATACCAGACTCTTATCCGAGCATGCAGCCGAGCAGGTCAGGAAAAGGGGGGGGGAGCGAGCAGCCCCCTCCTAAACCATACCAGGTGACATGCCCTCAACATGGGGGGGGTGAAAGAAGAGGCGGTTCCCCTAAATTGACTTTTTAGGCAACTGACAATATTCTAAATAAGCATATACAAAAATAATATAATAACAACAAATTTTATTGATAATTGAACATGATTAAAATAAAGTGAAACATTGATTCGGCACAGTATAGTTCATTACTATCACCATAAACAAGGAATTTTTTATGAAGAGACCTCCTTACACCCAACGTGTTTCGGGGTACAGTATAGTCCTTCTTCAGGGAGCAGAGGAAAGAGGAATTCATCTAAAGCATAATTCAAATATTAGATCAATATTTTGAAGTGGAAAGGTATTACCAGCATAACGTACATAATTAAATACTTGACTCTTATGATTATGATGTTCACTAACATAGGGTTGAATGGTGAAATGGCTTTCAATGTTTCATCATAACAACATTAAAAATGCAGACAGATAGCACGGAACAACTTTGCCGGTGGGGGGGGGGGGGGGGGTGCACGCTCTCTCAAGCTAAAAGGGCATCAGATAGTTCTGAAACACAGACTTGATATTACTAACATCCAGGGGGCAGAAAACTTCCCTACGCTCCTAGGCAACAGACGGCCAGGAGGATATACTAAGGCCACATATGGAAATCCCTAAAAGCAAGAAAAAATTTACTGAAGTTTAACTAAAAATGAAAAACGAGGAGTATGTCAAATTTGAAGTACCTATATACTCGAGTATAAGTCGAAATCAGTTCAGAAAATGTCAAGCACTTTTCTGCAGCAGAGAATGACATTTTCCAAACCGGTTTTGGGGCCCCGTATCTCAGGGCCACTTGGTGCTAAGAACCCCAGCTTTGGATATATTATGGTACCAGTTCCACTGGGTTTGCACACCAAATTTGGGGTTCCTAGCACCAAGTGGCCCTGAGATACGGGGCCCCAAAATCGGTTCGGAAAATGTCATTCTCTGCTGCAGAAAAGTGCTTGACATTTTCTCAACCGACTTTGGGGCCCCGTATCTCAGGACCACTTGGTGCTAGGAACCCCAAATTTGGTGTGCAAACCCAGTGGAACTGGTACCATAATATATCCAAAGCTGGGGTTCTTAGCACCAAGTGGCCCTGAGATACGGGGCCCCAAAACCGGTTTGGAAAATGTCATTCTCTGCTGCAGAAAAGTGCTTGACATTTTCTGAACTGATTTTTGGGGCCCTGTATCTCAGGGCCACTTGGTGCTAGAAACCCCAGCTTTGAAAATTTTATGGTGCCAGTTCCACTGGGTTTGCACACCAAATTTGGGGTTCTTAGCACTAAGTGGCCCTGAGATACGGGGCCCCAAATTCGATCAACTGTGTCCATCTGCAGCAATGTCATTTCGGGACCCTTTGGGTTCAGAGACCCCATATTTTGGCTGCAGCTAGGGGGCATCTAGGAACCCTTAACTACCAAGTTTGAAGTTCAGGGGACCTATGGCTGCAAATGGGCACAGTGATGCTGCAAATGGGCATTGTTGACCCTCTTTTCCACTTACAGTAGCTGTGCATTTCTAACCCTCGTCTTATACTCGGGTCAATACGTTTTTCCCATTTTTTTGTGGTAAATTAGGGCCTCGACTTATACTCGGAACGACTTATACTCGAGTATATACGGTATCTGCTATTCCACAACATGTATGAGAAATTGAATAGATATACCTACTGGTATGGAAAGTTTGCTTTCCAGTGGAGAGCCAATATCAGCCACTACAGAAGAATAATAAATTATCATGGGGTATGTTTTGGTAACAGCCTCAAAAGGCATATAATGAGCCCATTTAATAGTATAGGTCAGTGAAAGTTAGTCCCAAAGAAAAGAAAATAGGGAGATGTTCTTAAAGAGTATTTTAGCTTTACCCATTGATTTAGGGGAACCCCCTCTTCTTTCGCTTTAAATATTGGATGTGGCACTTTTAAGCACAGATTCGCCATTCTTTTTTCTTTCTCAGCATGGGGGGCTGGGCATGCATCCCTCCCCACCCCAAAGCACCTTGTCCCCCATGTTGATGGGGACAAGGGCCTCTTCCTGACAACCCTGGGCTGTGGTTGTCGGGGTCTGCGGGTGGGGGGCTTATCGGAATCTGGAAGCCCCCTTTAACAAGGGGGCCCTCAGATCTCGACCCCCCCCCATGTGGATGGATATCGGGTACATCATACACCTACCCATTCACCGAAAAAGTGTCAAAAAGTAAGAAACACAGAAAACTGTTTTTGACAAATCCTTTATTAAAAAAGAAAAAAATAGCGTCCCTCGATGTAATCTATTGTCAATCACGTTGCCCGCCGTACCCGAATAATAGAAAAAAAAAAAAAAAACGCGGGGGGCGTGGTCTGGACATGGCCGACTAGAGACGTGTTCTCCCTGAGCTCCCGGCCTTTCCAGCCCTAACTCAGCTTACCTTGCTCTATTTTCACCGTTATGCTCTCCTCCAAGAAGCGGACATACCGGAGGAATAGGAAGAAGAACAGCCCAGCTGCTTCCACACCCGCTCTGGTCGACTTACAGAGACTTTTCGGGAGATCCCTCTCCGGTTCCCCTATACTCAAGATGGCGGAGCCATGTGCCTCTAGCTCTTGCACTCCGGAAAGAGAAGCAGACTTTGCCGCCTCGGAAGGATCCCGGAGCCCGGTTCTTTATCCAGGTTCCCCAGCGGCTTCTGCCTCAAGCCAGGGTCCCCTCCCTCATCTACAGTTGGCTTATGGTGTGGACGAGGAGCTTAAGGCTATATTACGGGCCCTACCAACGAGAGCAGACGTTGAGGCCTTGGTGGGCAGAGTCGAGGCCGCACACAAGAAAGAAATATGTGAAGTCAAAAAAGACGTTCAGTCCCTCTCTGCCCGACTGACAACAGGTGAATCATCCCTAGAGTCCTTGGAACAGAGAGTCTCATCACTGGAAACCCAACAAAAAGCCCAATCTGTGGCCGCGGTAGAGCTCCAGCTCCGCATGGAAGAAACGGAGGACCGGAGCAGAAGAAACAACGTTCAGCTCCGCGGCCTTCCAGAGGCCACGGGCCCGTCGGATCTACTGGCCACAGCTACGGACATTTTCAGAAGAGTTGCGGGTGCACACTTACCGGAACAGATAGAAGTGGATCGCATACATAGAGCCTTGGGTCCCCGCTCGACAGATCCAGCCAGACCTCGGGACATAATATGCAGACTCCATCACTACATCCATAAGGAGGCTATAGCGCGAGGAGCGTGGCAATCAGGAGAGATAGAATTCGACGGAGCATCGGTAAAGATCCTTCCGGACATCTCCAGACCGACCCTGCTTCGGCGCGCCATGCTGAAACCCCTGCTAGATCTTGCCCGGAGATGTAATGCAACGTACCGATGGGGCTTTCCCCTCTCGGTTACTTTCCACAAGGAACAGCGCTCTTTCCTTCTGCGTTCTCCGGAGAATCTGCCTGCATTATGCGACTTCCTAGATACGGAACCTATCCCTGTTCCTAACTGGCTGGACTACCTGCATCGGGCTCCTGGTCGACTGCACGAGACGAGAGATCAGATCCCTAGACCACAGCGCTCACGGAGGAGCGGCCGTCGACCTCGTTCTGCTTCACTAGATGAGCCACGGGAGATGTGAGTTGTTCCTTTGACCACCTTCACTCATGCTATCCCCTTCGATGCCTTAATTCCCTGATCAGTTACTTTTTTCCCTTTTTTTTTTATTTTTGTTTTGGGATTGCCCGATCCGCCCGGCCTTTCTATACCCTATTTTTGCCACCGCTCTGCCTCATGGATATCAGACTTGCCTTCGTTACAAGCTTCAAGCTTTACAGTCGAATCCACTGACTCATCGGTTTACTTTGAGGAGGACGCTAAAGGTCATGCTGTTTTCTGACCTGCAGTTAACTGCCTATAGTACCCCCCTTCTTAGCGTCAAATGAACTAACTAGGCAGCAAGGGATCCATACCTCTGCAGCCAAGTTCCTGCCAAGGACCTTCCGTAGCTGACGAGACACCTTCATCCTAACCATTACTCTCATCACACCAGTCGCCCCCACACAGGGTCATTGTTGTCCTCTGAAGCTTCCACGGGAAGAGTTCTCTCACTCCTACGGACAGCTAACACCCGAGAAGATATACGTATCCTCCTTTCGGAGGGGACATTATGGCAGGGTCGGGGGACTGTAGTAGATTGGAGATGGGGAGGAGGAGATTCGGGCAATCTACTTTGTTTACAAAGGTTCAAGAATATGATGGGGTTCTAGGGTAATGCGGAGTGCGCTCTGGACCCATGTTGCGCAGACTCAGCCTATTCTGGAGCTTCTATTCGAGGAGCCATAATGTGGAAGAGTCGGTTACATGCTTTTCCACAAGGGAAGGCTGGGCTACAGGGCGTTCCCGGTTAACTTCTGGTGAATTGACCTCTTCCCGCTACTAGCTATTTACGTCCCATCGCGGATATTATAGGAGGGAATGGGTCACTTCGCCAGATGGCACACGAAGGGGAAGGAATTATTATTAAATATAATACTCATGAGTGGAATGGAATGAAAAGTGATGTTTCTCCTTATCCTTATCTCTATATTATTCTTTTGCAATTATTTTAGTTCTTTCTTCTTGTTAAGTATAATGTGTTTATACTGCTTCTAATTTGTAGGCTGGATGGGGTGGGAAGGTCGGGACCTCTTATTAGGTTGTTGTCTGCCTTCGCCCCACTTAGGCCTTAAGTCTACCTCCGGGTATCCGGTTTGGTTTACTGCTTAGTTTCGCAAAACTTACCCAATTAGCTTGACTAAATAGAGACGGGAGGTGTAATATTTCTGGACCCCCGTCTCCGTTTTTTCCTTTTCTTTCCTCTCTCTTTTCCTTTCCTTTCCCCTGCTCTCACCTCTACCTGAACCCTCCCCATTTCCCTTCCCTTCCCCGTGGGAGACATGGCGGTGAGCTCTTTAAAAGTGACCTCGCTTAATGCGAGGGGCCTGAATACTCCAGAGAAGAGGCGCATTCTTCTCCACGATCTAAAAAAATCACACACGGACGTCGCCTTTATACAGGAGACACATTTTAAAACTGACAAATCTCCTGTACTCAGGAACAGATATTTTCCCCATGTGTACCACTCGACGAATAACAATGCAAAATCTAAGGGGGTATCTATTTTAATTTCTGGCAGTCTCCCTTGGAAACTTCAGGACATGTTAGCAGACCCGGAAGGCCGCTACTTGTTCCTCAAAGGTCAGATTGGGGAAGTCCAACTCACTCTTGCAACACTCTATGTCCCTAATACACATCAAGATAGGTTTATAGTGACAATAATAAATAAACTGATGGAATATAAAGAGGGTCAGCTTATACTAGGAGGCGACTTTAATGTGCCATTCTCTCCCCCAGTAGACACATCTTCTGGTACTTCCTCTTATCCCCCCAAAAACAGGAAACGAATAGCCCAGACATTACACAAGACTCAACTAATTGATGCATGGCGCCTCCAGCATTCTGGAGAGCGTGATTATTCCTTTTACTCCTCTCCACATGGGGTGTACTCCAGAATAGACCTCTTTTTAATTCCTCACGACCAGTTACACTTGGTGCGCTCTACTTCAATAGGTCAGATCACTTGGTCTGATCATGCTCCAGTTTCCCTGACTTACACTCTAATGGAGAGATCATCACCTAGATCCACTTTCTGGCGTCTCAACGAGAGCCTCCTACAAATCCCTGAGATACTGGCAGACGTAACCAAGGAACTAAACTTGTACTTTAGTGA
This sequence comes from Lithobates septentrionalis, assembly GCA_037952835.1. Classification (NCBI taxonomy): domain Eukaryota; kingdom Metazoa; phylum Chordata; class Amphibia; order Anura; family Ranidae; genus Lithobates; species Lithobates septentrionalis. Next base: position 390,829 of record JBBDGP010000366.1, on the reverse strand, counting down.
GAACGACACACAGGACTGTGACCCGGGTATACTGTGGGAGGCCCATAAATGTGTCCTCCGAGGAGTCCTTATTAAACACGGGGCGTCCATTAAGAGGAAGAGAAACGAACAGCTTACCAGACTCCTAGCGGATCTGGCCAGAGTTGAAGCACACCATAAACACTCTCCCACTCATGAGTTAGAGACGAAGCTGAGATCCTTGAGATCTCAAATCACAGACTTACTGCAATATAAAGCAAAGGCTTCCTTGCAATTTTCTCGCAGATTGTCTTATGAGTCGGGTGACAAATGTGGGAGACTCTTGGCCAGATCCGTTCAGGAAATCAAATCTACTGCATACATCCCCCAAATAACCGCCCCCAACGGACAGAAAGCTAACCTCCCGACGCAAATTGCAAAAGGATTCGCGGACTTCTACTCGTGACTCTATAACCTAACCAACCCCCCCCTACCCAAGACGCTATTGACCAATACATATCTGACTCTTGCCTTCCCTCGCTTCCACTGGAATCCCAAACTATTTTAGACGAGCCAATATCACTAGAGGAATTACAGCTGGCGGTCAAATCTATGAAGGTAGGAAAAGCCCCAGGCCCTGATGGGTTTACCGCTCAGTACTATAAGACCCTACTACCAACGTTAGGCCCACGAATGGTAACTTTCTTTAACGCCCTTGGAGCAAACTCAAACTTTCCCGGGGAAACCCTTAAGGCCCATATCTCTTTAATTCATAAAGAAGGGAAGGATCCAGGTTCTTGTGGCAGCTACAGACCCATCTCCCTCTTAAATTTGGACCTTAGGCTTTTCTCTAAAATAATAGCAACCAGACTAGCCCAACACCTCCAGTCCCTTATTCACATGGATCAAGTTGGTTTCATACCCTCTAGAGAGGCGAGGGATAATACCATTAAGGTTCTCAACTTACTCCAAATAGCAACCTCCGAGAAAATCCCCTGTATACTAGTAAGCACAGATGCCGAAAAGGCTTTTGATAGGGTAAATTGGAGCTTTATGTTAGCTGTTCTTCGTCACATTGGTCTGGGCAATAGGATGATGCGATGGATTGGTAGTATTTACTCCAATCCATCTGCACAAGTGAAGGCCAATGGAGTACTTTCCAGTCCCTTCCCCATAAGAAATGGAACGAGGCAGGGCTGTCCTCTTTCCCCCCTTTTATTCGCCCTATCCCTAAAGCCCTTTTTATGCACAATCAGAATGAACCCAGACATTTCTGGCCTACAGATTGGTAACTTACAATGTAAAATATCAGCATATGCCGACAATATGCTCTTCTCTTTGACCAACCCAAGAATCTCCCTCCCAAACCTCATGCGAGAATTTAATATATACGGCTCACTATCAAATTTAAAGATAAATTTCTCGAAATCCGAGGCAATGTGTATTGAGGTCCCACCCCAAATAGCACAGCAACTAGCATCCAACTTTCGTTTCAAATGGACTAAGTCCGACATAAAATACCTGGGAACTAAGATCCCTGTTGACATATCGCGGACATTTGACTTGAATTTCCCCCCTTTATTAACAAAGATCAGAACATTATTAGAGAAATGGAACCCGGGTTTCCACTCATGGTTTGGGAGGTGTAACCTCCTGAAAATGAGTATATTGCCAAAATTTATTTATCTTATCCAAGCTCTACCCATACATATCCCCACCTCCTTTTTCCAGAAGATCCACTCACTTTCACTGGTTTTGTTTGGGCAAATAAAAAACCCCGGTTACGTCGCTCATTGATGATACTCCCTAAACATCTAGGAGGATTAGCTTTACCCGACATTAAACTATATTACTTAGCCTCTCACCTAGGACGTGTGTTGGACTGGAGGAGAAATGGGTCATGTAAACTTTGGGTGGTGCTATAATATCTTACCTTCTAACATAAAATCTCACCCCTTAATTGGCACCACCTTACGACATAGCCATCAAGCATCCCTTCGATTTCTGCTCACAACCAAAACTTCACCGCTTTACCCCGTACTGGGCAATCCAAATTTTGAGCCGGGCCTGCTTTCTAGGGAATACTCCCCTCTAAAAGAGCAAAATTGTGATCACGTATCCAGCTTCATCTCGGAAGGGAAATGGCCTTCTGTAGCAGATTTATCCAATTTGACAGGACCTTACCGCCTTCCTTTCTGGAAAGCGCTACAATTACATCACTTCTTACACTCACTTCCCAGTCCACGAGATTTCTCACGGGTACTCACATCCTTTGAGGAGCTGTGCACTGGAGAAGATCCACTAACGCATATTCTTTCTCAAACATACTCGATGTTGACTGAGCCAAACACACCACCGCAGTTGCCTTATTTGGAAAGTTGGGAGAGGGATCTACATCTCTCTTTCTCAGCAGCCCAGAGACAACGCATTATTACACTCTCCCTGAAATCCTCGCTATGTACCAAGATCCAGGAGACCAATTTCAAATTACTTACGCGATGGTACATGACCCCCTCCAGACTTCAGAAATGCTTCCCATCCTCTTCGGGACGGTGCTGGCGCTGTTCAGAGGAGGAGGGAACACTAATCCACATCTTCTGGTCGTGCCCTCAATTGAGGAGCTTTTGGGAAGAGATCAGGCGAATCACTCAGAGGTTCACTGAATATGCTATCCCTGATGAAGCTACATTCTTTCTCCTACATTTATCTACAATCCCCATCAAAACCTACAGGAAATCTTTAATTCGACACCTGCTAAATGCGGCTAAGGGATGTATCCCTCTTCTCTGGAAACAAAGTCGCCCCCCATCCACATCTATGTGGGTACGTAAAGTCGAAGAGGTAAAGCAAATGGAAGACCTGATCCTCTCTGCGCAACAAAAACAAGAGATATTCAAACGTACTTGGGATATCTGGAATGTCTTCATCTTTTCAGATGAAGGTCAACAATTGCTTAGAAACTAACTCTCCCCTCTTTCTTCGACCTCCTCGGAGGCTGGATTCGGTATAACTTGTCGAGAGTATCGCCGCCGTGTCTCCCACGCCCTCTCCCTTTCCCTTCTTTCCCCCCCTCCCCCCCTTCCCCCCTTTTAATTTTTTTTTTTTTTAGTTTTTGTGGTCCCTGCTAATTCCCCCTTGATTCCCCTTGTTCTTCCTTCTCTATTCTTTATATGGTTGTAAAATGGAAAAAGTAGGCGAGGTTCACCCCGAATATACTACCTGAAATAGGACGTGAGCTTACCTAGTACAAGTTGAACTAAGAATTGTATGCACGAGCCAATAATCACACTCTAAATGTAACTGCACTTACCATTTATTCGTCTAAGCGTTGTCAACTTGATGTGGCCGAATCGGCACCTGCTTTTGCTTGTATGTTTTGGGGCCCTCGCCCTTGATTGGAGTTGAATAAAATTTATATTTGAAAAAAAAAAAAAAAACGCTCTGCCTTCTGGGAGGCCACCGGCCATCTGCCTCCTCTCTGCTTTGACAGTTCTTATATAGGCAAGGAGAGGGGCCACCCGGTTACGTCACCTAGTGGCACCGCCCCCTTATGATGTCACATGAAGTCACGTGACATCAGAAGGGGCGGTGCTCCCAGGTGACGTAGCCGAGTGACCCGCCCTTTGCCTATATAAGAGCTGTCAAAGCAGAAAGAGGGCAGACGGCCAGAGGCCTCCCAAGAGATGACAGGAGGTTTTTTTTATATATATGTTTGCTGGCGACGTGATTGATGATGGGATTACATTGAGGGCACTATTTTTATTATTTTTTTAATAAAGGACTTGTCAAAAACTGATTTCTGCGGTTATTACTTATTGACACTTTTTTGGTGAATGGGTAGGGGGTAGGCGGGATCTGCGGCCCCCTTGTTAGAGAGAGCTTCCAGATTCGGATAAGCCTCCCGCTCACAGACCCCGACAACCACAGCCCAGGGTTGTCAGGAAGAGGCCCTTGCACCCCAAAGCACCCTCCCTATGTTGAGGGCAAGCGGCCCGGCCTTTTCTCACCAGGCTGACTGCATGCTCGGGTAAGGGTCTGGTATGTATTTTGTGGGGGACACCACATCGCTTTTTTTTTTAAATTTTGGCGTGGACTTCCCCTTAAAATATATACCAGATTCAAAGGGCCTGGTATGGATTCTGGAGGGGACCCCACGTCGTTTTTTTTTTTTTTAATTCTGTCATAGGGTTCCCCTTAACCACTTCAATACAGGGCCCTTTCATCCCCTTCCTGCCCAGACCAATTTTCAGCTTTCAGTGCTCTCACACTTTTTACATCTCCTTGTTGGCCTTTTGGACATAAGTATTTTGTTGGGGGGATTTTTATACCTTTTTATTATAGAGTGTGGGATGAAAATATGGTGCTTGTGTGCAATACTTTTGTGCTTGGTGCACTATAAAGAGGAAAATTTTATACTTACCTGACGGTAATTTTCCTTTCCTGATGCAAAGCATGACAGCATATACGTATGGGTAGGCTCCACCCCCTGCCCTATTCCAGGACCGGTTATACTATATAAGTAAGTCTCCTCCCTGCAGGCAGCATTCTCATAACTTAGTATCACTGCAAAGCCCTTTTGGGAGGGACCTATAAGCTGTCATGCTTTGCATCAGGAAAGGAAAATTACCGTCAGGTAAGTATAAAATTTTCCTCTTTCCTGACACAGCATGACAGCATATACGTATGGGATGTACCAAATCACCAGACAACAAGGGTGGGTAATGCTGACGTGTTTAAGTCGAGGATTAGATCTAACCCCACTAACGACTGAAATGTATTGTAGCTAAGGCCATTGGGTCCACTTTAAAATGGGCCCCCAACATGTTGAATGTAGACCAGGTCGTTGTTTACATATTAGTTCTGGAGGGACTCCTTTGGAGTTCCGTCCATGGATGCGCAATCTGTCTGGGAAAGCGGTCTCTGCCCTCAATTGATGGATTTGTCCTAGCCATCTAAGCCCCTTGACTAACTTGATCCGCACCACTGCGATTGTCTTTAATGGACAGCAAATGTCTTCTTCTGATGCCGTTAGGCCTGAAGAGCCTATTGTTTGCTCCTTGAAGAAGGGCCAATTCTATGTCTCTCTTCAACCTTGAATCTATTTCCAATGCTTGTGGTACTTCAAACACTTTAGTTTCGATATGCCAGAAGGATGATGTTCTAACCCAGATGCAAAGATTCAGACCTCTGTATAGTGCTGAGGAAGAGACTAGAGCCATTTTGCCTGATAATTTCAGCAACAAGGTAGTTTATGGCTTGACACTTGGATATCTGAGATCCTTTTAGATCTATTAGCCATACAAAATACTTCATCAGTGTTACTGGCCATATTGAGGATGTCTTATCCCTCTGAATGGAGAGTGAGACAATGTGTCCTACACTATTTGGAAGACCCCGGGGGGGGGGGGGGGGGGAGAACAATCTGCCCAGGTCTTTCAGAATTGGTTTGCCAAGATATACAACAGTTACTGGATCCCAGAGAGTGAGGACATGACCGAGCCTCCTCTATCCTTTAATGCCGTCTCTAGGCTTACTTATATACAATTTAATCCTTACAGCAGGGAACAGAGGATTCCATCCTTTAAATTCTGTAGGGTTTCCTATGATCTAATATACTTGAAGTTTGGAGTAGGCACCCTGACCTCCATAGGATTTCAAACACTAAAGGTGAGACCTCCGAGTAAGCCTTCACTTCTTGGTCTCCAGCATCTAGATATAACTTGTCTGAATTTGGAAGATACCATTGGCCACGCTGTTTGAGATGTTGGATCCCAGGAAGGAGAATAAGAGGTTCTTGGATCTGAGACTGTACCCACGGATATCATGGCCTGCAGGCCACCTGGCAATTATTCTCCTCATCACCACTGAACGACTGCGGATCCTGATAAGGATCCTGGAGACTATTAGGTTTGTTCAATATATATATTGGCTAATCTGCAGACCCAGCTGGATGTCAGTAGTTTCACTGCTTCCACCTCTGGGAAGCCACCAAGGTTACTGTCAGATCAATATCCTGATAGCCTTATTTGTTGCCAATCCCGTGAACGGCATGTTGGTTTGGAGACCATCCCTTGGCATCCAATGGCTTTGTACCTTACGCTGTCTGGCAGGAAGTTTTAGGAAACCCGAACTTAAAGGGCTGGCAGACCTGACTGGGAGATACCTCTGACAGAAGTTGACTAGTCTTGCATTCCTTCTCGACAGCGAAGATAGGACTTCCCAATTTTGCTGAGTCTTTGCAGCATAGCTGAGGCTCTCTTTGTTGCATTTTCGGAAGAACTTCAGTCTGCGACCACTGCAACTCTGACTTTGGACACCTTGTCCTCCATTGGCATGAATACCCAACAAGTAATAGATTGCGATGATTGGTATGCCTAGTAGCTGATAAGCTGAAAGATTAGCTAGCTTAGTTACCTCCCAAAAAGGACTTGTCTCCTCTGTGGAGTCACTGTTCCTGGTGCAGGAAGCAAGTCTCCCCTTACTATAAAACAAGTTAATACAGTTGTCAACCTTCCATTGGGCTCCTTGGACCACATGGGTTACTACAGGCTACTTCTTTACCCTTTTGCGACCGTGGGATGCAACCAATGGGAAAAAGCTATAATTTGTTCAAGTGAGATACTTATACTGTTGCTCTCTCTGAGGTTAACTCTACTGTATTCTTCAGAGATTCAGAACTGCTTCCAGGTAGGTCATTGCTGTAATGAGACTAGTTGGTCTCTCGATGATGGCTCCTCCCAATTCGAGTCTGAACAAGAACTTTTTTCCAGGACCTGGAAGACATTGTGCCAGGCTGTTGCCCAAACAAGGCTCATCAGAAGTACTTGCTCCCGCAAGGCGACCACTACTGGACCTAATATCCTGGGAAATGCCTGGAGTTTGGGGAAAGGTCAAAGTCTGCCCGATGAACTCGTAGTGAACTCGAACGACCAAGCGAAAGTACTTGCAGAAGCATGGGTGTCTCGAAGTGTGTATACAGTATACACACACACACAAGGTCTAAAGACAATCTACAATCTTAGCCTAGGTTTCCACTATTGCAACCTAAAAGTCGTATGATTTTGCTGCGACTTATGAGACTTAAAGCAATGCCTGTGTATGCTTGAGGTCCATGGCCCAAGTTGCATCAAAGTGGGATCAAAGTAGTGCAGGGACTACTTTAATGCTGCGATTGGAAGTCGCACCGCTATGAAGGGTTCTCCTTGGAAATCATGGGGTACGATTTGTGGAAGCCAAGCCTTCCTGATGGCTGGAGAGATTGTTTGCAATGATGCCATATGCAGTTTTGGATCCTAATCCTTCTGCTTGTTCACCAAATCTTACTTTTGACTAAAGAACACGCAGTCATAACCCTTCTGCTCCAATGGCTTCCTTAATGCACAGGACCCACGGATCCTAAAGCTCAAATTTACATATAATTCTGTCAGCCGACCCTGCTGGGCGACTTGGGTAGACTTGGGTTTAGGCAGACAAATAAAGATGATTATTGATTATTTATTCTCCTCTATAGTTTTCCCAGGTTTAACCTGTCATTCAGTCTTCCTTACTTTGCTTTTTATCTATCCTCTGGTCATTGGCGATTAACATAAGGGATTACACCTCTTATATGTATAACCAGAACCCACTTGAACAGTCACCATACTGACTTAAAAGCGGTATGTGTTACTTGTGGGATGACCCATAAGGGTTAACTGACCACAACGGACTACCAGAGAAACAGTATACAGTCTTGTATCCACAGTAGCTGAACTGCATCACTGGCTACTTCATTTTCACTCTAGGATCAGCCATCATAGAGAGTTTTTCACTGGCCAGAGCTCTGCTTTCATCTTGTCTGAGATCCTGACAGTCTGGCTACCGAAGTGAGCTCAACCGCAGGTCACAAAACACTACTCAATAGTAGTATGAACCTTCTTCATCTCCAGATCCATTCGCTGTCCCAGAGTCTCTGCAAAGGATATTGCTTTCCTGCTGTCAGAATGGCACCCCTAGCTATTCTGATGAAGCCTGATTGGCTGGCTGCTTTTGAGGCAGAGGTACCCTTTAAACGACTTAGTTGTTTGATTAGCTTAGTACCTGAGCATTATTGAAGAGATCCACACAGTCAGTTTGGACAGGGTTAAAACATCCACTTTTTGCTTCTGATATGCCAACTTGCCATAACTTCCTAGAAGCAAGCTAAGGCTGACCCATCTGGCCAGTCTGATAAAGACTCCCTGGCCAACTGCTTCTGAGGTAGAGGTTGCCTTTAAATAAACACAGCTGTTTGATTAGGCTTGGTAGGGAACCATTAGTGACTATAGGTTTTCTCAGTCTCTGCCCATTTGCCACTGCCTCTGGCCTGCAACTTGGCATGCATTTTGGCCGACACACCAGCTACCACCAATCCACTATCTCCCCCGATGATTATTGTAGAGATTTCCTTGGTCTGCCTCTTCTGACAGTTAAATACATAGTGGTTCCTTCGGGGCTAAAGAGGACCTGTCCCTGTTGCAGAGGCAGGTTGACTCTCCTTTTCCTGAGAAGTGGTGTTGGTGTTTAGGGTTTGGAGAGATTTACAATCCATTATGCCCATAATGTGCACTCTTTTAGGATAAAGAATATATCTAACTGCCCTCACCTTAATGAACGTTGCTGGTCTCTAGGAAGGCTGATTGCTACTGGCCCACGGATGAGCTTAAAGACTGGAGCCATGCCTGGGAGTATTTGTTAAAAAACCATCAGTAGTAACCACTACAAGCAGCAAACCACCTATCCCTCTGCGGTGTACCACAAATAACAGAAGCAATTACACATTACTAACAGGTAAAGCATAGCTCCTAACTGTCCCTGATTTGGAGCAATGTCCCTTTGTCCCTTTTTCCTCTTCATTGTCCCTCATTTTGGTCTGATCTATATAGTTGTATATAAAATGCACTATTTATCTTTCAAAAAGTGTTTCCCAGTGCTAAACCTTTCATCCAAACTCCAAATTGCTGCATTTGTAAATTTTAAAAGCCAATATAAAGGAATAGTAGTGGTAAAAATAAAGCCTAACTTTATTAATTGTCCTTTAAGGGGGTGTGGCAGGGGGCGTGTCCTATGCCTACATATGTATTCTAGTAGGTGTCCCTCATTCCCATCTCAAAATGTTGGGAGGTATGGGGAAAGGACTAAGGAAATGTAACTAAGCAGATCCTGAATTTCATTTTAGCATCAAGGTCAGCATGTAATAGTAATAAATGCATAGCAGTCATTAGAACTGTAGAGTCAATGTAATCACAGGCAGGCAGCACAGGTTAATAGTCATCAGACAATTAGCACTAGCAGGTTAAACCCACCTTGGACACATGTACTGCAAAAGGTCCATGCCACAACCAAGCATTAATATACAGTAAGCCCAGCCTGCAGGGCCAGGCCCTGCGTTAAGAGGAAGGGCTCAGCACCACTTATTATCAGCCTAAGGGTTGGTTTACACTACAACGACTTGGGATCCGACTTGTCAGCCAGGGTGGCTTTGGCCAATTATGGCTCAGGGGGTTTAGTACACGCCCCACAATATATAAGGCGGCCCTGTGTAGTGTGTTCTGGTGTTGAGAGAGAGAGAGTCATTTGATTTAAGTTAGATAGAGTAGGCAGGCGAGTCAGTTAGCTGCACTTACAGTGTATTGTGTATATATGTATATACATCCAAGGTGTTGTATATATATATATATATACACATATATATATATATATATATATATATATATATATATATATATATATATATATATATGTACACTGTATTCACATAGTTGGCAACATTGCAAAAAAAATATGTGGGACACTTTTTTGGCTGTAGGCGGAGCCGTACAATATTTAGGGGGCGGGGCATTTGTTTGTAGGCGTGACTTTGCAAAAAAAAGGTGGAAAAATGGGCGTGGGTTACGTGAAATAGTGGGCGTGGCTCAAGAGGGTGTGGTTAGAGCCTGAGATGAATGAGGGGGGGAGAGGGAAAGGGGGAGAGGGAAAGGGGGAGAGGGGAATGATGGGACAGCAGCCCCAGATCCTACACAATAAAAATATGTGTATTCTAGAAAGTTTAACAATCAGCAGATAAAGATACTCCAAACACCTGGTGTTAACGCTTCAATCATCCCGGCACCATGGTTGTTATGGTGTCAGGATGATTGAAGCGCATTATTTCTATTATTACATTGTAATAAAAAATTAAATCATTCAACTCACCATAATGCTGAATCAGTGGGATCCCTGAGCATGTCACTAGCCACGTCGCCTGCCACCAGCAGAGTCTGTCCTTGCATCAGGTGCCCCCAGCAGAGTCTGTCCTTGCATCAGGTGCCCCAGCAGAGTCAGTATAGATCCCCTCAGTGCAGACCCCCCTCCATCAGTGCAAACCCCCTCAGTGCAGACCCCTTCCATCAGTGCAGACCCCCTCCATCAGTGCAGACCCCATCAGTGCAGACCCCCTCAGTGCAGACCCCCTCCATCAGTGCAGACCCCCTCCATCAGTGCAGACCCCCTCAGTGCAGACCCCCTCCATCAGTGCAGACCCCCTCCATCAGTGCAGACCCCCTCAGTGCAGACCCCATCAGTGCAGACCCCCTCCATCAGTGCAGACCCCCTCCATCAGTGCAGACCCCCCCTCTATTAGTGCAGCCCCCCCTCTATTAGTGCAGACCCCCCCTCAGTGCAGCCCCCCTCTATTAGTGCAGACCCCCCTCTATTAGTGCAGTCCCCCTCAGTGCAGCCCCCCTCTATTAGTGCAGACCCCCCTCAATTAGTTCAGCCACCCCTCAGTGCAGCCCCCATCTATTAGTGCAGACCCCCCTCAGTGCAGACCCCCCTCTATTAGTGCAGACCCCTCTCAATTAGTGCAGCCCCCCCTCAGTGCAGCCCCCCCTCTATTAGTGCAGACCCCTCCCCCCCTCAGTGCAGCCCCCCTCAGTGCAGACCCTCCCCTCGTCCAGGAGCGGCCGGTGTTCTGCAGAGAAAGTTCCCCTCTGCAAATAAGGACCCCCTGTACTGCGCAGTACAAGCCGGCGGAAATAGCCGAGCTGGGGAACTTTTCGGCAAGACACGGCAGCGCCGTGTGTTCAGTGGAGAGGGGAGGGGCCGTGCAGCTAAAGAAGCCGATTCATTGGCTGCACGGATCGAGCCCCCTTCCTCTCTCCACTGAACACTAGGGGGAAGATCGAGTGGCGGCGCCGGCCACCATTTTGCTGGAGCCAGCTGGTCCAAAAATTAAAAAAAAACAACATTCCTGATTTTCCTGATGGAAATCCCAATTCGGGACAGCCTCCAATCCAGGGCCGTCTTTAAGGCAGGGCAAAAGGGGCAGCTGCCCAGGGCCCTGTCATTGTTGTGGGGCCCAAAGCAGCTGCCTCATACTTGCCAACTATCCCAGTATTCCTTGTCCCTGGAAGTTTTAGTCCCTTGCTGTGTCCTGATATATCAGTGTGAAGTGATGCTACCCAGCTCTGCCCTATTGTTGTTTACAGATGACTCACCTGCAGACCCTGTGTTTACATGTAAATAACTGGCATTCATATGTAAATAGCTGCATCCGGTGGCATAGATATGTATATAAAGGCGGCATTCATATGTATATCATGCCCCCCTGCAGTGAGGAGATGATGTGCTGTAACCTCTAGCAACCAATCAGTGAGGAGTATTACTGTACAGTAATCTCTAGCAACCAATCAACATGCAGAAATCATGTGCTGTAACATCTAGCAACTAATCAGTGAGCCGTAATGTGTGCTGTAACCTCTAGCAACCAGTCAGTAAGCGGTAATGATACACTGTAACCTCTGACAACCAATCACAATCACTGCCTGATCTGATACAGTAAACTGATTTTAAGTCTAGCTGATATTTATTGTATGTCCCAGAGCAGGTGGAGAGCGAAAATGTTATGGGAGAGGGGGCCCAAGAAAACATTTGCCCAGGGTCCAATCAATATTAAAGACGGCCCTGCTCCAATCGGGACGAGGGTCCCAAAATCGGGATTGTCCTGGGAAAATCGGGACTGTTGGCAACTATGTATTCAGTTTAGCTAGATCCGTTCCTGTTATTCTTTTGCTACTACTGACAGGCAGGCAGGTGTTTTTACAGTATTTACAGCTACCTGAAGAAAATTGCTGGTGTTCTTCTGATCCTATTAGTCCTATTAGCTACAGTATTTACAGTTAGTGTATTGCGTCCTCTGCACAGTGTGCACCTAAAGCTACCTGAAGAAAATTAGTGGTGTTCTTCTGATCCTATTAGTACAGTGTCAGGAAAGGGTCCGTCCGCTGGTAAGATATATCATTTGGCATGCAGTACTGGGGTCCACCAGCAGGTGTCTCCTGGCAGTTTGGAACTGTCAGGGGAATCTTTCGCTGCTGGTGTTATTTCATCTTTTGGCCGCAGTACTGATGTCCACCAGCGGATGGATCCTGGCAGTATGGAGCAGACAACACTCCCTGCGCTCAGGTGTTACATGAAGACAATTATTGTCAGTCCCATAAATACCCGGCAAGCCCTCACATGCTTGCCTTGGTATCTCTCTCCTTGAGCCCTGACCTTCTTTGCCTGTTTACCGATCCTGAGCCTGCATCCGACCTTGCTCCCGAGCTTATCCTGACCCGGTCCCTTCTGTGTTCCTGTACCATTCAGCCCGATCCATCCCCTCTCTATCCCGTTGGTTCCCTGTCCCTCATTTACTGATCTTCCTGTGTATGACCTTGGCTTGGCTAACATTTACGCTTCTGGAATATCCCTTGTCCTGCTGACCTGCCGTGTATGACCCTGGCCTGGCTGACATCTGTGATTCTGGTACTGCCCCTTGCTGTATATATTGTTATTGTTGGTGGGTTTGTTGGGTTGGTTGTGCACTGTTTATATTTTCTGATTTATCATCTATTTTAATAAATATCATTATTCACTTTACATGCATTTTGGGTTATCTCTGTGTAGTCCACACAGTCTGGTCTACTAAGTCTCTTGACATACAGTACCGCAGGCAGCTGCAGTATTTACAAGTTAGTGTAGTGCGTCCACTGCACAGTGTGCACCTAAAGCTACCTGAAGAAAATTGGTGGTGTTCTTCTGATCCTATTAGTATCGCAGGCAGCTGTAGTATTTACAAGTTAGTGTAGTGCGTCCTCTGCACAGTGTGCACCTAAAGCTACCTGAAGAAAATTAGTGGTGTTCTTCTGATACTATTAGTAGGGTCAGGGGAGCTTGGTTTTTTTTTCCGCACGCCAGTGGGCCATGATCATGGATGCATGCACTGTCCTGTCACCATCTGAGGAGGGCACGAGGATGGTGAGCAGTGACAGTGCATGCATCAGTGACACTGTCCCCCTTGTCCACCTGTTGGAGCACATGCTGTGTGGAATAATGGACAGGGCACTTGAGGCAGAACAGAGGCAGGAAGAGGAGGACTTCCTTAGCTCTCAAGGCCCCCTTTATCCAGACAGTGTTCCTGTGTGCCCGCCGATCACACAGGAAGAGGACGAGGAGGAGGAGGAGGAAGAGGAGGATTGTGTTAGAATGGAGGTGGAGCCTGGCCCTCAGCATCAGCAGCAGTCTTTAAGGGATCATTTACAGTCCCAAGAAACCCATGTACTTGTACGTGGCTGGGAGGAGGTGGCTGTGGATCATGTCATCCTTAGTGACCCAGAGGACTCCGGACCGAATGCCTCAGCAAACCTACGCTGCATGGCCTCCCTGATCCTGCAAAGCCTGCGGAAGGATCCTCGTATTCATGGTATCAAGGAGAGGGATCAATACTGGCTGGCAACCCTCCTTGATCCACATTACAAGGGTAAGGTTGCGGACCTTATCTTGCCATCGCAACGGGAGCAGAGGATGAAACATCTTCAGGAGGCCTTGCAGAAACGTCTGTGCAACGCGTTCACAGGGACTGGGAGGTTACAAACTCCTGTTCCTGGACAATGTGCTGCTGAGGCTTCGGTCAGTCAAAGAAGGAGCGGTGGAGAAGGTGGCCATCTGACCGATGTGTTCAGACAATTTTTTAGTCCGCAGCCCCAAGGTATGATCGGTTCCAGCAACCATCGCCAGCGTCTGTTTTACATGGTGCAGGAATATCTAGGGGCAAGATCTGACTTGGACACCTTTGCCACCGAAAATCCTCTGGGTTACTGGGTCTTGAGGATGGATCACTGGCCAGAGCTTGCACAGTATGCAATTGAGCTACTGGCCTGTCCTGCATCCAGCGTTCTTTAGGAACGCACATTCAGTGCTGCTGGAGGATTTTTAACCGATCACAGGGTGCGCCTGTCCACCGACTCGGTCGATCGACTGACCTTAATAAAAATGAATCAGTCTTGGATCACCACCAGCTACCAAGCACCTGATGCTGATGTAACCGAATGATTTTTTTTTAAATGTCAGATCCCTTCAAGACTGCCTATGCTGATGCTGAGTGACTATCCTGTTATGCTATCCTCTTCCTCCTCAATGATCATGCTGATAGCTTGTAAGAATATTTTTGGTTCTGGGCGCCGCCACCAGTGGCTAAGGCCCAATTTTTCAGCCCCTGTTTAACAGGGGCGTGTAATTACAATTTTTGATGCAATACTTTGCAGCAGGGCTCATTCCTGCGCTCCAACTATAGTATCTGTGAGGGGTTGCAGTGTTGTGGCACCAGTGCCTAAGGCCCAATTTTTCTGCCCCTGTTCAACAGGGACATGTAATTACAATTCTCGATCTAATATTTCACAGCAGGGCCCATTTCTGCGCCCACCAAGAGTAACTGTGAGGACTTACAGTGTTGTGGCACTAGCACCACCAAAGGCCCAATTTTTCTGCCCCTGCTCAACAAGTGCATGTAATTACAATTCTTGATCTAATATTTCACAGCAGGGCCCGTTCCAGCTCCCACCAAGAGTAACTGTGAGGACTTACAGTGTTGTGTGCAACCCCACCACCACCAAAGGCCCAATTTTTCTGCCCCTGTTCAACAGGTGCATGTAATTACAATTCTAGATCTAATATTTCACAGCAGGGCCCGTTTTTGCACCCACCAAGAGTAACTGTGAGGACTTACAGTGTTGTGGCACCAGCACCACCACCATCTACCCCTAGGAAGGGAAATTCTCTCCTGTAAGAGTTAATATGGGAAAAACGTGTCTCCTCTCCACTGATGCTTTATCACCAATCCTTGTTTCACTAAAAACTCCAAATTGTCAAAAAACATTTGTCATTGGGACAGAAAGTGAGGTGAAATCTTCTGAACAGGTGCACAGACAGCAAAACAAATGTCACAGGGGTGATAACCCTTCCCTATGTTTTCCAAAAAGCGTAAAAATAGATTTTTTTGGCTGGAGCTACATTTTGAAAATGTACTAGTTCAAAATTACAAACAGATTCCACTTAACAACAAACCTACAGTCCCTGTCTTGTTTGCACCGCCTGTATACCGCTGTTCAGAGTATATAGGGCCTGGGGGCCCCACGCCTTTAGTTTTTTTAATTTGGGTGCGGGGTTCCCCTTAATATCCATACAAGACTCAAAGGGCCTGGTAATGGACTGGGGGGGGGGGTACCCATGCCATTTGTCTCACTGATTTTCAAAATTTTCAAATTACATTAAAGCCGCAAGCAGTTTTAAATGACTTTTAATCCTTTAAAAATGTCATTTTGTGCAGGGACTGTTCTAAGCACAGGAAACACCCGCCACTTTACAGGCATAATATAGACACCCCCCAGGTACGATATTTAAAGGAATATTTCACTTTTTTTTTCACTTTAAGCATCATCAACATCACTGCTCCCGAAAAAACGGCGGTTTTAAAACTTTTTTTTGCATTGATACATGACCCCTGGGGCAGGACCCGGGTCCCCAAACCCTTTTTAGGACAATACCATGCAAATTAGCCTTTAAATGTAGCACTTTTGATTTGGAACATTTGAGTCCCATAGACTTCAATGGGGTTCTACAGTTCGCGCGCATCTTCGGTCCGTTCGCAGGTTCTGGTGCGAACCGAACCGGGGGGTGTTCGGCTCATCCCTACACTGCACTACACTGTGTTATATACACTACACTGTGTTGAATACACCGCACTACACTGTTTTATATACACCACACTACACTGTGTTTTATACACTGCACTACACTGTGTTATATACACCACACGGTGTTATATACACTGCACTACACTGCATTATATACACTGTATTATATACTCTACACTACACTGTGTTATATACACTAAACTAGACTGACCGCACAATACACTAACTAATCTCCACTAATACACAGCACTATACACAGCTGCCATGTAAGCAGCCTTATATAGTTGGGGTGTGGACCTAGCCCCTGAGCCATGATTGGCCAAAGGCACCGTGCCATGATTGGCCATTCACGGCTCTCAGAGTACATCGTGCTGTGATTGGCCAAAGGATACAGGTCAAGTGCATGCTTTAGCCAATCAGCAGCAATCAATGCACTGCGAGCCCGCAGTGCATTATTGGGCACTTGGTGGTGGGCACATTTTCCGTAAGCGCCCTACTTGTTCGTTGTTCAACGAACAAACGAACACCCGAAGTTCGAGTCAAACTTACGTTCGACTCGAACATCAAGACCATCCCTAGTTTCCATCATGGATTGTGTCATTTCATCTCTCAGACTTCATCAGGGATCTGAATGCTTGTGCATTGAGTGCATTACCTATACACTGCCAAAACTATGTTGAATCATTGTTGCTTACGGTTAACACAATCCTCCTGCTTCCTAGCAGCTGCAGAGAGCCTTTCTCCTCTCTGTCTGCATTCAGCTGTCCTTAAGCTGGACATAAGAGGTGAGTTTTTGTTTGAACTTTCATAGAAAAAACATTTGTCAGAATGTAATTTCTTGCCATCATTGAGTCAACAAATTTCATTAGAAACTCCTTAACCACTTCCCGACCAGCCGCTGCAGTTGTAGCAGCAGGTTGGCTCCCCTGGGCGAATCAATGTTACCTTACGTCAGTTTGCCTTTTGACCACTAGGGGGCGCGGCGCTAGAGCTGATGCGCGTGCCCGGCGGTCGCGATGACCGCTGGGTACCTACGATTGCTCCACACAGAAGGGAGATCTGTTAATGTAAACAGACAGATCTCGGTGCTGTCAGGGGTGAGGAAACCGATCTGTTGTTCAAACTAAGTATGAACAACAATCGATTTCCTCACCCAGGAAGTTACATCCCCCCACATTTGGAATCACTCCCTAGGTAACGCAGTTAACCCCTTGATCGCCCCCTACTGTTAACCCCTTTCCTGTCAGTGACATTTACACAGTAATCAGTGCATTTTTATAGCACTGACAGCTATATAAATGCCAGTGGTCCCAAAAGTATGTCAAAAGTGTCTGATCTGTCTGCCATAATGTTGCGTCCCCATAAAAATCGCTGATCACCACTATTACTAGTAAAAAAAAAATGCCATAAATCTTTCCCCTATTTTGTAGACAGTACTAACTTTTACGCAAACCAATCAATATGCGCTTATTGCGATTTTTATTACCAAAAATAAGTAGAAGAATACATATTGGCCTAAACTGAGGAAAAAAATTGCTTTTATCATTTATTTATTATAGGAAAAAGTAGAAAATATTGTGTTTTTTTCAAAATTGTCACTCTTTTTTTGTTTATAGCGCAAGAAATAAAAACCGCAGAGATGATCAAATACCACCAACAGAACGCTCTATTTGTGGGAAAAAAGGACGTCAATTTTGTTTGGGTACAACGTCGCACGGCCACGCAATTGTCAGTTAAAGTGGTTGTAAACCCTTACAGACCACTTTGACCTACAGGTAAGCCTAGATCAAGGCTTACCTGTAGGTCCAAGAAATATCTCCTAAACCTTCATGGTTTAGGAGATATTTGCAAAAAGACAGGCACCACTGTCTATGGCGCATGCGCTGTAGACAGCGGCGCGCAGGCGCACTGAGCATGCCATTGCTAATAGCGATATGCTGTTAGTGGCGGCTCCCGTGCGCATGCGTGGGAGTGACGTCATCGTGGCTCCGGCCAATAACAGCGCCGCAGCCACGATACCCGGAAAGAAGATGGAAGCTTCGCAGGAGAAGAGACAGAGGTGACATCGCAGGCTCCTGTGTCAGGTAAGTGACACATAATGGGCTACTATGTGATGCATAGTAGCCCATTATGCTTTACCTTTGCAGGGAAACAAAGAGAAAGTAAACCCATCGGGGTTTACTTCCTCTTTAAAGTGACGCAGTGCCGTATCTCAAAAAATGGCCTGGTCACTGATCAGCCAAATCTTCCGGGGCTGAAGTGGTGTCTTCCAGACTTGCTATATGAAGAGAATCCTAGGCATATAAAACAGGTTTTATTACAATATGTTCAATATTTCCCAAAGGAAAACCACGTTCACAATTAGAATTGTCTTTATTTGAAAAGATTTTTCCATCCTACTCCTTCAAATATATACAATATATGCATTGCACACATTTTTTGTTTTATAGAATAAAATGTACTAAACTTGAAAAACCTTCTCATTCCTAAGATCTATGCATGCAAACTGACAGACGTAACAGGCAGTTAATTATCTCATAACCAAATATTTAATTGACAATGGATAAAAGCTCCCACTCTGGCCTTTGTGCAGATATAGTATGCAATATACTAAGACTCTGTTAACAGAAATCCGTGAATGTGCTAGAATGCTTGGAAATGAGGATATTATGAGCCGACCCTTGCTGTGTGCTTCTTATGTGTAAAATACAGAGATCAGATGTATATGAAAAAAAGCATATTTCATTTCTGGAGCAGTACTGCACAATGCCCCAGGGGCAAGGTAACAGCTGACTGCCAAAAACATTGAGCCTGGGTCACTGGGGAGAAAACCATGTTATTACAAGGATTTCACTGCTGGTGTTTTAAAAGCTATGATCAACACAGTGAAAAAAACAAAACAAAAAGTAAAATAAAAAAGCTCATGAGAAGAATGAGGCAGTTGTCGTAAAAAGGTAAAATTAGAGAATTTTAAGAGATTGGTAAATGTTCAGTACTGGCTTCAGTAAAAGCTTTCTCCTTCCTTTACTCTGCAGTTTCTAGCAGAGATTACTAGAAGACATTATACATAACCGGTGAGGATAAAATGCATGCAGCATCACATCAGCAGCAATTAGAATGAAGCAGATGATGAGCTACAAAAACAGAATGCACATTAGGAGCAATCTCTGCATTGTAAACCTCAAGTACTGTCAGAGGCACAGGGCTTAATAGCACCAACCTGGTGATACGTGGATAATGACATCTGACCACACATCTAACTAGGATACACACACAGATAGCTCAATTATCTGATGCTGTATGTTTCCCTGATTATTATTCAGCCTTAAAATAGAAAAGGCTCTGGAATGACAACAAACTATACATATATTAGTAACCAGCATTTGTGGATAGGCTTTGCTTTGCAGGAGATATACGGTATACTGTGTGTGTTTGCTGTATGTGTTCACTGTAAATGAAAGGATCTACAAACTAGAGGACAGTGACATTTGCTCTTCAACGTCACACTAGAGATGTAAACAACTGGACAATCTCTTCCCATGGTAAGGACAATTGAGGTAAGAGCATGTTCAGCATCAATCAATAATGTTACAGAGCTGTCATGGGAATAACATCTAACTGTAACTAGCCTTGGACCTCAGACAGGGGGGCCTCTATCATTTGTTCCTGTATTGACAGAGCTGGTGTGGGGAGTGCTTGAGTGTGCGTAAGGCCGGCCATAATTATCAGACCTTTCGGACATCTCTTGGTCAACTGAAATGCATATTCACTACTATATGTCCTACAGACAGAACATCATTCATTTTTATCTCATTTCTCCATCACAAGAGAACTATAGAGTATCATTTCAAAATTTCCAGCTTGCCAGCTGCACTATTATTATAATTTGATTTATGATATCGTATGAGACAAGATTGTAGTATGACTGTAATTGTGCCCTGTGCATCAATTTCATTTTTTTTACTCAACGTAAGAAATTGCTGGGCATCCTTTAACCTGAGAGTGGAACCAAGAGTCTGTTGGGGGGCAGTGAGGGGTAAGAGGTGAGAACATGAGCATTGCTAAGATTGTGAAAGACCTTGGGCACCCTTAGCCATCTTGAAGGAAGATGCGATATGGTGCACCTAGCATTCCACTGCGAATGATGGGCTTGGTCACATTGCGCTAACAGCTAGAGGGGCATAGTAGGAAAAGCCATATGCCACAGTCTATGTACTAACAAAATATCAAGTATGTGATGTAAATTATAGCATATAGAAGGCAGGAGTTAGGGGTACATAATGCACATGGCATAAACATCTCTGCCCAGCAAAAATTCTCACCCTTCTAAACAAAAATCTCAAGAAATACCAACTCCCCCGGACCAAAATCCCCACTCCACAGCACCAAAGACCCTACTCCCTAGCGCTGAAATCCCTTCTCCCAAGCACTAAGATCTTGACTGTTCATAGTGCAGGGGTGAGGAGTATAATATACAACTTAGGGAATACAGTGCATGGATCAGGAGAATAATATACAACGCAGCAGTGCAAGAGTCAGGGGTATAATATACAACATAGCATATGCAGTGCAGGGTTCAGAAGTATAATGTACAATATATAGTATACAGTGCAAAGGCCATTACAATAAAGTACAACATTTCATATACAGTGCAGGGGTCAAGATTGTAATGTACAACATAGTGTATACAGTGCATGGGTCGGAGGTATAATATGCAACATAGTGTATACATTGCAGGGATCAGAAGTACTGTATAATGTACAACATAGCATATACAGTGCAGGGAGAGGGCTATAACGTATTACATAGTTTATACAGTCTGGGGACAGGAGTTTAGTGTACAACATAACGTATACAGTGCAGGGTTTCAGGTGTATAATGTACAACATAGCAAGTACAATGCGGGATTTGGAAGTATAAAATACAACATAACGTACACAGTACAGGAGTCAGTAGTATAACATACAACATTGTGTAGACACTGCAGGGGTCAGGAATATAATGCATGACATAGCATATGCAGTACACTGGTCAGGAGTATAATGTACAACGTAGTGTATACAGTGCAGGGGTCAGGAGTATATTATAAAAAAACAATGTATACAGTGCAGGGGTAAGATGTATAACATACTACATAGTGAATGCAGTACAAGGAGACAGTATTGTGTACACAGTGCAGTGGTCAGTAATATTGTGCCCCTTACTGCTGGCCAGTGGGAAAAAAAAGCTCTTGGGGAAAAAAAAGCTCCAGAGTTTGTGTAAAAGAGTTCAGCAATAGACCCCATCATCCTAAAATGGCTAGCCCCTCTTTGCCCCGTCCCACAGAGGACCTCCAGTGCCTTGGTGTCAGTGTGAGTGCACAGTGTGGATGAGCAGGTATGCTATTGTTTTTTTTATATTTCTTTGCAATACCAGAGGGACTAATTCTCTGGCACAGTTACTACCTCCACTCAGCTGTAGCAGCCATTAAAAGTGGGTTAGTCTTTCCTGTTAGGTTCTTTCTTTTACATTATAGAGAGTGCAGCATTAATGAAGCTCACCAATCCCGAGCATGGCAGAGGGATGCAGATCCAGGCAGATATCTCTGAAAGTAATTCATTTTGAGTGGACTATTCCATTAAAGGAAATATCTAGTGAGAAAAATACAGAGGCTCCAATTGAAATGCTGAAAGTGTTACTGTAAGTGCCTGTTTCTGGTCTCAATTCTGATTCACTGATTCAGAACAAGCATTCAGCTAGTTATCTGAGAGAAAATTTAGAACAACTAATCTGTGTATATTTTCCAAAACTCAATGACTCAAAAAGTGCTAAAGCCCTTGGATCAACTTAACAGCCAGAAGAGTTCAGCTACTGTATGGTGGCCTATGTATTTTCAGAGTGAAGGTATCTGATATTATTATTTTATTACAAGACTAGGTTATTAAAAGATAACTTGCTTGATTTTGGTTTTTATTGAATTATGCCTGTTTGTTTTACTTACAGGTAATATTGGCTACACACAGCAAAATTCTTGTATTATTCATTGCTTAGTGAAAGGATTTTTCCATCTTTCTGTATATGCACAAAAAAAATCCAAGTAGCATCTGTTCTATTGTGTAATCTAGAGGTGTTATCTCTGCAGAAAACAATGCTTTCCGAAGCAGGTAATTTATACAAGAGAATAATTTGTAAGGAAGCCAGACAGACACAAAAACATACTCACTTTGTCTCTGACTAGGTTTCGCAATAAGCTGCCTGTCTCTTTCTAAAGTTGATTAGTCCAACAAAGAATAGCATTGCATGTGTACTGAAAGAAAATGAATGTCAGATTGCAGTTGGATGACCATATCTGGCCATGATTCAGAAGCTTGCTGTAATATTTGTTGTATTATAAACCATTATAATAAACCATAATACAGAGTAATTTGTGTCTACCAAATCTGCTATTTTTGGTAGAGGCTGGAGAGTGTAAAGCTTGATACATACAATTTTCTGTAGATTTTTTCCTATAGATTTACCAAAATCATATAGCATAAAGTTAGCTCAAACCTTAAAGGGTCACTCCACTTTCATGGGGAAAAAAAAATAGCAAATAAAGAGAAAATAATATAGCGCATATAATTGAGACACTAATCATATTGTAATTGATTGTTATTAAAAATTACCTTTCCTTTTCAATCTGCAGTTGTTGTAATTATCTGAGAATGCATTGCAGTATGGCTACCTGAGTGTGTACTGACCACTCCCCAGAAACATAATCTCCTGCTTGTGTGATTGGCTCGCCAATTTTCCCAGAAGTCTGACTAAGATACGAGTCATATTTCAGGCATTCCCTTCAACAAAAATGTCATGGGACTGCAGACGTCAAGCCAAACCTGCAAACATGCATAACCTATCAAGAAAAAAACACTCCACAGATAATATTTAGAACAAAATAGGCCGCGGCCTGGTTTATTTGTTTAAATCA
Organism: Lithobates septentrionalis; assembly: GCA_037952835.1. NCBI lineage: Eukaryota > Metazoa > Chordata > Amphibia > Anura > Ranidae > Lithobates > Lithobates septentrionalis. The sequence goes on along the minus strand of JBBDGP010000366.1, from coordinate 367,918 downwards.
GGATTATTTAAAACACTATAAACTTTATTTACTTTAATAATTTTATAAACCAAAATCATCCAGAATTCACCAAAGCTCAACCCAACCACTAAGACTCGGGCTGACCATCATTTCTTTTTAAACATATTCTCACATATCCCCTTTGATTACTTGACCAAAGGGACCCACCACATAAACCGGCCGTGACAAGGGGGGGGGGGTTTGGGAGGGAAGATCTTTGTGACGACTCCTCTCTGGCGACTGGCAAAAATTCCTGTCAGGGGGCCCCTTAAATAGACTCCCAACAAACCCTCTAGAAGGTTCTAAGGTCACTTGACCCTAACTAGCCAATCCCCGGTCAACCCCCTAACCTTCTGGAAGCTTCTCTATCATGTGACCTTATCCCACCAATTAGAATAAGCCCCATTTAAAACCCTGTTAATATTATTAATTTAGCCGACGCCACGGCCCCATGAGGTAAGGGGGACCTAAATAGGCTACCCCCTTTTTACCCCCCATTTTTGGAGAGATACTTTCAATAGGAACATGTTTAAAGCAATGTAGGCCCAGCAGATTTCCTCATTAGTTCTCTTCATCTGCACACCTGACAGTTAATTATGAAACCACTCCCTTAGACACACAGAGGGATTTTTTCAGAATAACAAAAGGTAGGAATCTGCAACAAGGTTTGTTATAATCCTTGCAATGTAGATAGATTACTCAGAGGGGAATGTTTTGTGGCGTTACGCTTTAAGAGTTTCAGTTTGTTTGCAATCAGGGAGGCCCTTGCACTACATGGTTTTGGTAAATCTAAAGGAAATCAGACAACAGTTGTATAGTGTGTATGGGGGTCTAAAGCCTCGTACACACGGTGCGATTGTTGGCAGGGGATTGACTGTTGTCCTAAAATCTTACTGTTAGTACACTCCTTTTGACAATTGTTGTCCAACTTTCGGCCAACAAATGTTGGATGGCAAGCTAGTAAATTTTCAGCAAGCAACGGTTTGACATCAGATTTTCGTATGGTCAGTACACAGATCCGTCACACAAAAGTCGAAAGTACAAACACGCATGATAGGAAGCAAGGAATGAGCCAGAAGCGGTCGGTCATGTAAACTAGAAGGCATAAACTGAGATAAAATCTTAGGAACAAAGAACACGGAGGAGAGATGGGTTTGCTTTAAGAGCATATTAAATAAGGGCATTAGCCAATGCATCCCATTGGGTAATAAATTTAAAAGAGCGAACAAAAGTCCTGGATGGCTTAACTCCAATGTAAAAGTGCATAAAACGCAAAGGATAAGGCCTTCAAAAAATACAGGGTTGAGGAATCATCATCAGCATTCAGACTTTATAAAGAATGCAACAAGAAATGTAAGGGTGCAATAAGGACGGCTAAGATAGAACATGAGACACAAAGCGGAGGAGAGCAAAAAAAATTCCAACAAATTCTTTAAGTATGTAAATAGTAAAAAAGGGAGGACAGACCATATTGGCCCCATAAAGAATGAGAAATGACATCTGGTTACAAAGGATGGGGAGATGGCAAAGGTATTAAACTTATTCTTCTCCTCAGTATTCACAAGGGAATCGAGGGGCTTCAGTAACCAAAACTGCAGTGTTCATTCACATGACACAACACAGGAAGCACCTCCATGGTTAACAGAGGACAAAATTAAAATTAGACTTGGGAAACTTAACATTAATAAATAACCTTCTATGAGGAGGTGAGTTGCCATCTAGATAAAGGAAGGCCCGTAGACGTGGTGTATCTGGATTTTGCAAAAGCATTTGACACAGTTCCCCATAAATGTTTACTGTACAAAATAAGGTCCGTTGGCATGGACCATAGGGTGAGTACATGGATTGAAAACTGGCTACAAGGGTGAGTTCAGAGGGTGGTGATAAATGGGGAGTACTCGGAATGGTCAGGGGTCGTTAGTGGGGTCCCCCCAGGGTTCTGTGCTGGGACCAATCCTATTTAATTTGTTCATAAATGACCTGGAGGATGGGATAAACAGTTCAATCTCTGTGTTTGCTGACGATACTAAGCTAAGCAGGGCATAACTTCTCCGCAGGATGTGGAAACCTTGCAAAAAGATCTGAACAATTAATGGGGTGGTCAACTACATGGCAGATGAGGTTCAATGTAGAAAAATGTAAAATAATGCATTTGGGTGGCAAAAATATGAATGCAATCTATACACTGGGGGGAGAACCTCTGGGGGAATCTAGGGTGGAAAAGGACCTGGGGGTCCTAGTAGATGATGGGCTGAGCAACGGCATGCAATGCCAAGCTGCTGCTAATAAAGCAAACAGAATATTGGCATGCATTAAAAAGGGGATTATTTCCAGAGATAAAACGATAATTCTCCTGCTCTACAAGACTCTGCTCCGGCCGCACCCGGATTATGCTGTCCAGTTCTGGGCACCAGTCCTCGGGAAGGATGCACTGGAAATGGAGCGAGTACAAAGAAGGGCAACAAAGCTAATAAAGGGTCTGGAGGATATTAGTTATGAGGAAAGGTTGCAAGCACTGAACTTATTCTGTCTGGAGAAGAGACGCTTGAGAGGGGATATGATTTCAATATACAAATACCACACTGGTGACCCCACAATAGGGATAAAACTTTTTTGCAGAAGGGAGTCTGAACGACTCGTGGCCACTCATTAAAATTAGAAGAAAGGAGGATTAACCTTAAACTACGTAGAGGGTTCTTTACTGTAAGAGCGGCAAGAATGTGGAATTCCCTTCCACAGGCGGTGGTCTCAGCAGGGGGCATCGATAGTTTCAAGAAACTATTAGATAAGCACCTGAATGACCGCAACATACAGGGATATACAATGTAATACTGACATATAATCACACACATAGTTTAGACTTGATGGACTTGTGTCTTTTTTAAACCTCACCTACTATGTAACTATGTAACTAGCGTTCGTAATGGAGAATTAACATTTGTGCCGTGGCGAATTATGAAATATCTAAATGAAGCGCACATTCTCTTCTTCTTTAATGGGATAATAATGAAGCTGCTTTGCTGTTTATACTGATGGAGTTATGGCAAACATATTTTAAAAGGATTTTTTTTTATACTGATACCAAGAATATTATTATAATGCTTGTTTGTTTTTTTGGGCAAGTTATCACAACACCATTATCCCGGAGTTTTTAAGATCAAAGATACAACTGTGTTGGTGTCCCTTGTTAATTTTACATTGTATTTTTTTTAAATGTAACTGCCTACTCCCAAACTGTCATTTGAAGTAAAACACATCCAAGTACTATTCATATTTTTTTTATTGTGCAGAAAAAAATGAAACAAATTAAATTAGACATGCTATCTGCCATCCAAATACAAAGAACTTAACCCAAAAGTGCACTCTATGCATACAAAAATATAGAAAATATAACAAATTAAATCATTATTAAAAAAAAAAAAAAAAAAAAGGTCTTGTTGCTGGTATTGCTACTGACCGCCATGCTGCTGTGGTGGGTGGGGTGGCTGTGGTGTGTGGGTTGGCTGTGGAGGTGGTGGAGATGGGGCCACAAAATCCGAAATGTGGCCCCTCACCCCTTTGTTGAGGAGCTGCAGGATGAGTTCCTCACACCTGCTCCTTTGTTCACCGGCCATCTGTCTTAATTTATTGCCAGTCACACACCCAAATGCCTTAGCCTCACCTGGGTCTGTTTGGAGCGCAGTAGTGGCCTGGCTGAGGAAGGAAGCTGTGTCCTCCTCCAGATTCCTGCTCTTCCTGGCCCTTTTAGCAGCAGGACGTAAGGGAGGGATATGCGACTCCGTCTGGCCACTGGATCCTCCAGACTGACACTTTCCTGTGTATGAAAATGGCACATAATTAGAATCTTTTTTAGGGTTTGGTCATATATCACACACATTTTTGATCTCCTCACTGTTGCAAATTGAATGTGGAGAAATAGAAAAGACTATCATTCTGACCCCAGCATTTTTCATTCTTGTTCAAATCATTTTTTAACACTACTGTCTATTGATATGGAAACCACTTTGTTAAGGCAGAAATATCTTACCAATAGTCTAGTTATCATCATTTTATTTTTGGCTACAAATATGTTCAACAATGCTATACCTGGGTCAAGCTGGGCTCCTCCACATCTTCATCCTGTGCATCAGGACCTGTGCGGATGTCAGGAGCTGATGTCAGAGGGAGCGTAGACAGCAATGGCCTGGGTTCTGTCTGGTCTGTCAAAAACCGCAGGCTGTGGTAATAATTCAGCTCCCTTTTAAATGTAGTCCTTGAGCAGTTAGCAATCTTTTGCTTTATGTAGCTGGTGTCTGCCCTGGGCTACACTGGTTTGACCAACTTGACCAGTTTCTCCAAAGCTGCTTTCCTCAATATTTTAGATACCACTGCTGACCTTCTAGAGACAGGGCAGCTCCTGGTACATCTCTCTTCTGCATACAACACACACGGCAGAACATTCGGGAGGGACAACATGGTGGATTTGGAGGATTACAGGCAGCCTCGTGGTGGTGGAGCTCATAGGAGGCACAAAGCAACTCCCATGAGACAGGGTGAGATGGTGGAAATGGTGCACAACCTAGAGAAGCATGATTATGACTGCAAGATGCGCAATCACAAAAGGCCCAACAGCCGAAAGGACATCATTTTGGAGAAGTTCATCATCGTTTTGCAGTGCGAATTTTCGGTCAAAACCGAAAGGACCAAATCTGAAAACCATGGTCTGATCTAAAACACCGGAAACAAGACCAGATGGAGTAAATACATCAGATCATAAAAAAGTAAGCAATACTTTGATCTAAACTATATGTATATGTGTAAATTAGCTGTCTGTATATGTTCTTTCTCCAAGTAGCTCTAGAGAATTCTATATAAGCTTTTCTAAAATCTTTGTATGATTTGGGATTCCAAAGATGAAGGTAAATATAAAGCATATATGAACATTCTTATTTGGTCATGTTTTTGGCCATTCCTTTTTTTATGGAACTTATTGTTTTTCCTACTTTCAACAGGGAGGCACCAAAAAAGGAGGCCCCGGTCAAGCCACCACAAGGGACGAAGGGAGGCTACCCTAGCTCAGCCCCAACAGGGGAGGAAACAAGGCCATCTTCCCCCCAAAAACATATGTGCCAACTTCAAACACACTCATTTAGCCACTGACAGAGGTATTTCTAGGTGGGCCAAAGGCCATGGGCTTAAGGCAGACCTTAAGGGGTAAAGAACACTTTCTGGTTGCTGCCTGGCTCTTTAGTACCCATTAATGCAGCCTTGCCAGTGTAGACATGGGTAGAGGAGAGGCCCTGGGGCTCCCAGTCACACAGAGTCACGCCTGCTAGGATGGTCATCATATATCCCGTATCCCATAGGAGACAAGAAGGGTGGGGGAAACTGCAGGACCTTTTCAATGTTGGCACATGTCAAGTGTTTGCCCTCTCTAAAATGCCATCACCTTCCCTTTTCTATGCATTTTTCACATTAAAAAAAACAGAGTGCTGCATGGTGGAGTCCACTAGTTAGTAGCAAACATTGACATCAGACAAAGTGCAAGGTTGGTCAACTAATGTAGCAAAATGGATGCTAGAAACAGATGTGACTTGGGGTGGCTTAATGAATGGTGTATTGTTTCTTTTTAGAGGAAAGTGAGTGTGGTAAGCTCACCCGGGATGTTTCTTTAGAGCCATGGGATCTGACTCCTGGACCCAGCACAGACATTGCCATTGTGGTCGTCAAACCTCCTGACCCGAGTCACAGTGAGGGCCAAAGTGAACCAGGTACCTGAGTTTGGGAGACCCAAGCACCAGGGCCAAGATTACAGAATAGTTGCAGTGTGTACATTCCTAGTAGTGTAGTTGTCTACAGGGCAAGCAGGTTGCAAGCAACAATAGACTGGGTAGGTAAGTATTTCCAGAATTTGAATAGTAACTTGACCATAACTCACTTGTATGGCCTCAGCCACTTGACCATCGTTCCCTAATACTTTTTACTCTTCTTACTAGGTCATGATCTTCCACGATGTACTATTGGCAGAATGAGTGCAGACATGTTGCATTGTTTGAAGGACCTGGAGCAAAGTAAGGAGGCTGCCACTGCTTTACAGCGAACAATAAGAGATTTTGTGGACATGCTTGCCAGATTTAATTTCCTCTTCCCTGGTCTGAAGATTATTGTTTCACTTGTTGGCTCCTGTTTGCCCTTTTAATAATTACCATGTTTTTATGACTTTTAAATGTGAAAGTTTAGGGACAGAACTTAGCGTTTCTACACTCCACGCCTCTAGGTGCACCACCAGGTCCTGTTTTCTAGATTTTCCTCAGTCTAAAAATGACTGTGCAAATTACTAACAGTGAAAATTACAACATCCCCTGTGCCAAATTAAAGAAATCTCGAAAACATGACCTGGGTTTGCATCCTGAGGAGGAGAGTTGGGAAACACTGCCCTAACTAATGAGAATTGTAATGTTTATGTGTGTTTTATAATCTAAAACCCCAAATTTTTGTGTTTTATAATCTAAGCCCCCAAATTGGACCTTAACACTCTTATTTCCCCCATGATCCCATGCCTAAAATGTGTTACTCATAACTAAAGTAGCTCAGAGGAAGAGGTTGCACCCCCAAAACGCGTCCATTGATACCCCATGATGAAAGATAGCACATGTTGACACACTGTGTGTTTTGTGGGTTTAGAAAAATAGATGTTTGTAACTACACACATTTTAGGCAGAGTGGCAAGAAGAAAGCCATTGTTGAAAGAAAGCTATAAGAAATGACTACTTCTGTACATAATATTGTAAGAAAGAAGAAAGCCATTGTTGAAAGAAAACTATAAGAAGTCCAGTTTTCGGTTTCCGAGAAGCCAAATGGGGGACACAGCAAACTGGTCAGATGAGACCAAAATTTAACTTTTTGGCCTAAAAGCAAAACACTATGTGTGGCAGAAAACTAACACTGCACATCACCCTGGACACACCATCCCCACCGTGAAACATGGTGGTGGCAGCATCATGTTGTGGGGATACTTTTCTTCAGCAGGGACAGGGAAGCTGGTCAGGGTTGATGGGAAGTTTGGGGGCGCCCAGTACAGGGCAATCTTAGAAGAAAACCTGTTAGATTTAAAAAACTTGAGACTGGGGCGGAGGTTCACCTTCCAGTGGGACAACGACCCTAAACATACAACCAGAGCTAAAATGTAATGGTTTAGATCAAAGCATATTGAATCTGTGGCAAGACTTGAAAATTGCTGTTCACAGACGCTCTCCATCCAATCTGACAGAGGTTGAGCTATTTTGCAAAGAAGAATGGGCAAAAATGTCACTCTCTAGATATGCAAAGCTGGTATTGACATACCCAAAAAGTATTGACTCAGGGGGGCTGAATACAAATGCACGCCACACTTTTCACATATTTATTTGTAAACAATTTTGAAAACTATTTATCATTTTCCTTCCACTTCACAACTTCGTACCACTTTGTGTTGGTCTATCATATAAAATCCCAATAAAATACATTTATGTTTTAGGTTGTAACATGACAAAATGTGGAAAATTTCAAGGGGTATGAATACTTTTTCAAGGCACTGTAGAATGTGATCTTAAAGGTAAAAACTTACCCTAATATTGCAGGATTTGAATGATGGCAGAGCAGGTCTCTGGAATAATGACTCCCAGAGCCTGGGGGGAGATCCCAGTCGTAAACTTGAGGTCCTGGAGACTTCTCCCTGTTGCCAAGTACCACAAGGTGGCTATGAGCCTTTGCTCTGGAGTGATGGAAAGCCTCATACATATGTGTCCTGCTTCTTAATATAGCGGGACACCAATGCCAGGAGTTGGTGAAAGCAGGGGTCTGTCATCCAAAGATAATTCGGAAAATCACCCGGATTATTCTCCTGGAGCTCCCGCAGCAATGGCATATGACATAATTGGTCACGATTAAGCAACCAATTCTTGGTCCAAGAACTCCTCCTGTTCCTGGACTGGACTTGGGTCAAAGCAATAACTCCTAGTCCAATAATCACACGTTCCCTCCTCTGATTACGCAACATAGATGGTTGACAAATGGCCGTTCAGAAACGAACTGAAAAGGGCAAATCAACATTAACCAAACTTCTACTAATACGAAATTAGCAGAAGGAGCCCAAAGGGTGGCTCTTGAGAAATGAACTTCCTCTTTATAGTCTCTTAGTACGTCTAGTACGTCACTACGTTCGTGTTTGTTGCACGACAATTGTGTGCCGTTAGTATGCAAGACAAGATCCTGGCACATGTCCTTAAGACAAAACGCTGACGCTCGGTTGGCCAAAAATTGTACCATGTGTACGAAGCTTAAGACCTCAGTCAGAATTGGACCATCAATCAGTGACAGCTGTTGGGTGTTAAAAGGTAACTGTTTCTTGTTCACAGCGCCTAGCAGAGGAAAGCATCAACTTCCTTTGTGTCTCTCAGATGTCATGTGACAGAAGACAGAGATCTGCAAAGGAAGGCAATGCAGGGAAAAAGCAAAACTGTGAAAAGTGTTGTGCTTATTTGTTGTTAGCTGAATAAGGATTATTTGTGGTTGTGGCATGGCATTTGTTTAAATTTTATTTAGATGAGTCGTTATCATTTTCATAGGGCACCAGTAATCTTGTTAAACTCTCAAATCACTTCACCAATTAAAATCCCAATTTTTTAGCATATATATATATATATATGTAAAAATGTGTGTTACATTTATCCAGGTTCTTTAAAACAATACCCACCTTTCATTATGGCCATCAATCACTGCAGTACTGCAGCGCACTTAGTGTGGTACACTTTATGTAGCCCCCAGGAAACTGTCCCTAGTATAAAAAGGCTGGTTGGTTGTTTAAACAAAAACTATGGTGAATCCTGCTGCATTAAAGTCTATGTAGTCCTTGTAGTTCCACAGCTGTGCACTGTGGCAAACAAGAGAGGGGAGAATAAATGAAGGCCAATATGTCAGGGCCAGCCTTAGGCAGGGAAGCAGAAGTAATCTCCAGGATATGTAGGAGAAGAAAATAATGCAGGCGCCTCTGAGTATCGACTGTTACAAATTGTAAACCATATTAGTAAAATTCACTTTTAATTACTCAATGACAGGCACATCTTAAATGTATGGTCCCGTGATGCATCTGTGGCACTGGTCCGCATGGAGAGTCATCCTGGCCACTTTGACACATTGTCCTAGCTTGTCCTGGCTGGCAAGATGGTGGTGTGTAGGAGGAAAGCCAAGATAGAGGGGTGGAACACCTTCTGGATCGCATCGCTGGTCGTGATGACGTCACTAGTTGTTTAAACCTTCCAGACTAAAAGTCCTCTTCTGACAGTCACTAAGTGGAGCTCCACCCAAAAGTGGAAGCTGTGCTTGTTTGCTTCCTCCCCCCCTCCGGTGCCACATTTGGCACCTATTGGGGGGGAGGGGGAGCGAGTACCTGTTTTTGACAGGTACCTGTCCCCACTTACAGGTGATCCCGCCTCAGCAAGGTCCCCCGGAAGTTCAGCCCCCCCATTTTCCTCCCCCCACCACCGGGCCATTCACAAAGCGCAGCACGCTTCACGCATGTGCAGTAAGGAACTGGCTTCACTGCCGGTTTCTCTTACAAAGAATGGCAGCGGCAACACCCAAGACCCGATTGAAAGATTGTCTGGGGTTGCTGACATTGCGGGATCCCTGGCCAGGTAAGTGTCCTTATAGTAAAAGTCATCAGCTACAGTATTTTTATCTGCTGATTTTAAATTTATTTTTTTTGGGGGGGGGGGGGGGCTGGAGCTCCTTTTTAATGTATTAATTTCTTTTAATGCAATCTGGTTTAAAAGCAAGTTTCATAAATACATTTATTTTGATGTCCATTATTACCCAAATAATTACCCCCAACATTAGGAGGTATTATACTGACCAACAATGTAGTGAGACACTTTACTGACCACTAATGAAAGGGGGCATGACACTGGCCACTAATGGAAAGGGGCACTACACTGACCACACTGCACAGTACATACTCCTGACCTCTGTGCTCTGTAAGCTGTGCTAGTTATTACATTCTCATGATCATCGCTTTTTTAGGCTGTGGTGTAAAACTCTTGTTTGTGGAGCAGTGATTAAGGAATATTTTGCGTGTGCGAGGATTGCAGCATATGTGTGCTCTGTATACAGCAAGCAGATTCAGGTTCTTTTTAGCAATGTCCCTTTAAACCATGCCCACTTCTCATGTAATGTATTTGCATACCACAGCTTTAAACTCTTCAGGGGGCCCCAGATGCTTCACAATTAACACAGCTTACTGTAGAACACTGGACCAAGACAAACCATCAATTTTCCAAGTGGACAGAAGGGCAACATCAGCACACCCGTGGAGTAATCTTACTGCTCACTCTGTTCTCTTCTCCTGTCAGCATTGGTTGGCTGCTGTGTAGACAATATTGCGAGGCTGATATTAAAACAATTTCAGGTACTTGCATATAAAAATGTAATTTTCTTGTTCATACATCACGGGACACAGAGCCTTTGATAATTACTTAGTGGGTTAGATAGTCACCATCAGGTGATTGGACACTGGCAACCCTAATTACAAGGCGAGTTCCTCCCCTATATAACCCCTCACATATGGAGAGCACCTCAGTTTTTTCGCCAGTGCCTAAGGTGGTTGGTCACGTTAAAGATGTGCTAAGAAGAAAGCTCTGTTTGACAGTCTCTGCGGAGGCCTAGGAGCTATAAAACCGGATCCATGCCTCAGGCCAATAAATACACCTAAGATGAATGGTACCCGGGCCTCGTGAAAGAAGAAACGAGGTTTTGCCTGTAATGTCTCTCTTTGTGGACTGGGCTCTGGGATCCAGCGCTTTGGTGCACAAATTTAAGTTGCGCGAAAAGTTCTACAGGTCCAGGGAAGAGGATCCTGTGGGTAGGAACCCAGAACCCTGAAGGTTGGCACAACGCTACTCGCCGTGATGGGTGAAGGTTGGATCTGTCTGTTCTCAGTAGTTCCTGTGGCGGGGATAAGGTAAGTGAAGACAATTGATCCTAAAGTATACACATTATGGATTATCTTCTTTTGAGTAGTTTGCATGTCTTACCTGGTTTCCGCCACTAGAGGGAGTAAGAGACATACCTGGTGTATACTTACATGCCATCCAGGATACACGCTCAGTGAAGCTGGTCTGAGAAGTCGCTCACCTCCGCTGCAGGCTCTGCCACATAAACTGATCCCACGCAGTCCGGGGGTCCCGCGCAGTCCTCAGGTGGTCGCCTTTCTCCCCCCTTGCCGTCGGCCACCGCCATGATGATCCTACTCACATGCACGCACAGGGGGAACGCTTTTATGGTGGTTTCGGCGGGGAAGTAGGGGGGGCGTGGTTGCAGCGCCGTGCGCATGCAGCGTGCATGGTGCACCAGTGCACAGGCGCAAAGTGGCTATGTTTAAAGCCCAGTACGCCGGAGTTCCTGTAAGCGGTGGGACACAGAACTGCGGGCAGTAAGCATCTCAGTGGATTCGGATCCAGGCATACCTTAGACACCTACTCGGCATCAGGTTGTGCAGACTGAGCTAATGTTAATATTGTAAGACTAATGCACAACAGTGATTGCATTTGTACTAGTACCTCTGCTTTGCAGCTTAGGACTATGTCTCCCATGGTGGTGGCAGCATCATGTTGTGGGGATACTTTTCTTCAGCAGGGACAGGGAAGCTGGTCAGGGTTGATGGGAAGTTTGGGGGCGCCCAGTACAGGGCAATCTTAGAAGAAAACCTGTTAGATTTAAAAAACTTGAGACTGGGGCGGAGGTTCACCTTCCAGTGGGACAACGACCCTAAACATACAACCAGAGCTAAAATGTAATGGTTTAGATCAAAGCATATTGAATCTGTGGCAAGACTTGAAAATTGCTGTTCACAGACGCTCTCCATCCAATCTGACAGAGGTTGAGCTATTTTGCAAAGAAGAATGGGCAAAAATGTCACTCTCTAGATATGCAAAGCTGGTATTGACATACCCAAAAAGTATTGACTCAGGGGGGCTGAATACAAATGCACGCCACACTTTTCACATATTTATTTGTAAACAATTTTGAAAACTATTTATCATTTTCCTTCCACTTCACAACTTCGTACCACTTTGTGTTGGTCTATCATATAAAATCCCAATAAAATACATTTATGTTTTAGGTTGTAACATGACAAAATGTGGAAAATTTCAAGGGGTATGAATACTTTTTCAAGGCACTGTAGAATGTGATCTTAAAGGTAAAAACTTACCCTAATATTGCAGGATTTGAATGATGGCAGAGCAGGTCTCTGGAATAATGACTCCCAGAGCCTGGGGGGAGATCCCAGTCGTAAACTTGAGGTCCTGGAGACTTCTCCCTGTTGCCAAGTACCACAAGGTGGCTATGAGCCTTTGCTCTGGAGTGATGGAAAGCCTCATACATATGTGTCCTGCTTCTTAATATAGCGGGACACCAATGCCAGGAGTTGGTGAAAGCAGGGGTCTGTCATCCAAAGATAATTCGGAAAATCACCCGGATTATTCTCCTGGAGCTCCCGCAGCAATGGCATATGACATAATTGGTCACGATTAAGCAACCAATTCTTGGTCCAAGAACTCCTCCTGTTCCTGGACTGGACTTGGGTCAAAGCAATAACTCCTAGTCCAATAATCACACGTTCCCTCCTCTGATTACGCAACATAGATGGTTGACAAATGGCCGTTCAGAAACGAACTGAAAAGGGCAAATCAACATTAACCAAACTTCTACTAATACGAAATTAGCAGAAGGAGCCCAAAGGGTGGCTCTTGAGAAATGAACTTCCTCTTTATAGTCTCTTAGTACGTCTAGTACGTCACTACGTTCGTGTTTGTTGCACGACAATTGTGTGCCGTTAGTATGCAAGACAAGATCCTGGCACATGTCCTTAAGACAAAACGCTGACGCTCGGTTGGCCAAAAATTGTACCATGTGTACGAAGCTTAAGACCTCAGTCAGAATTGGACCATCAATCAGTGACAGCTGTTGGGTGTTAAAAGGTAACTGTTTCTTGTTCACAGCGCCTAGCAGAGGAAAGCATCAACTTCCTTTGTGTCTCTCAGATGTCATGTGACAGAAGACAGAGATCTGCAAAGGAAGGCAATGCAGGGAAAAAGCAAAACTGTGAAAAGTGTTGTGCTTATTTGTTGTTAGCTGAATAAGGATTATTTGTGGTTGTGGCATGGCATTTGTTTAAATTTTATTTAGATGAGTCGTTATCATTTTCATAGGGCACCAGTAATCTTGTTAAACTCTCAAATCACTTCACCAATTAAAATCCCAATTTTTTAGCATATATATATATATATATGTAAAAATGTGTGTTACATTTATCCAGGTTCTTTAAAACAATACCCACCTTTCATTATGGCCATCAATCACTGCAGTACTGCAGCGCACTTAGTGTGGTACACTTTATGTAGCCCCCAGGAAACTGTCCCTAGTATAAAAAGGCTGGTTGGTTGTTTAAACAAAAACTATGGTGAATCCTGCTGCATTAAAGTCTATGTAGTCCTTGTAGTTCCACAGCTGTGCACTGTGGCAAACAAGAGAGGGGAGAATAAATGAAGGCCAATATGTCAGGGCCAGCCTTAGGCAGGGAAGCAGAAGTAATCTCCAGGATATGTAGGAGAAGAAAATAATGCAGGCGCCTCTGAGTATCGACTGTTACAAATTGTAAACCATATTAGTAAAATTCACTTTTAATTACTCAATGACAGGCACATCTTAAATGTATGGTCCCGTGATGCATCTGTGGCACTGGTCCGCATGGAGAGTCATCCTGGCCACTTTGACACATTGTCCTAGCTTGTCCTGGCTGGCAAGATGGTGGTGTGTAGGAGGAAAGCCAAGATAGAGGGGTGGAACACCTTCTGGATCGCATCGCTGGTCGTGATGACGTCACTAGTTGTTTAAACCTTCCAGACTAAAAGTCCTCTTCTGACAGTCACTAAGTGGAGCTCCACCCAAAAGTGGAAGCTGTGCTTGTTTGCTTCCTCCCCCCCTCCGGTGCCACATTTGGCACCTATTGGGGGGGAGGGGGAGCGAGTACCTGTTTTTGACAGGTACCTGTCCCCACTTACAGGTGATCCCGCCTCAGCAAGGTCCCCCGGAAGTTCAGCCCCCCCATTTTCCTCCCCCCACCACCGGGCCATTCACAAAGCGCAGCACGCTTCACGCATGTGCAGTAAGGAACTGGCTTCACTGCCGGTTTCTCTTACAAAGAATGGCAGCGGCAACACCCAAGACCCGATTGAAAGATTGTCTGGGGTTGCTGACATTGCGGGATCCCTGGCCAGGTAAGTGTCCTTATAGTAAAAGTCATCAGCTACAGTATTTTTATCTGCTGATTTTAAATTTATTTTTTTTGGGGGGGGGGGGGGGGCTGGAGCTCCTTTTTAATGTATTAATTTCTTTTAATGCAATCTGGTTTAAAAGCAAGTTTCATAAATACATTTATTTTGATGTCCATTATTACCCAAATAATTACCCCCAACATTAGGAGGTATTATACTGACCAACAATGTAGTGAGACACTTTACTGACCACTAATGAAAGGGGGCATGACACTGGCCACTAATGGAAAGGGGCACTACACTGACCACACTGCACAGTACATACTCCTGACCTCTGTGCTCTGTAAGCTGTGCTAGTTATTACATTCTCATGATCATCGCTTTTTTAGGCTGTGGTGTAAAACTCTTGTTTGTGGAGCAGTGATTAAGGAATATTTTGCGTGTGCGAGGATTGCAGCATATGTGTGCTCTGTATACAGCAAGCAGATTCAGGTTCTTTTTAGCAATGTCCCTTTAAACCATGCCCACTTCTCATGTAATGTATTTGCATACCACAGCTTTAAACTCTTCAGGGGGCCCCAGATGCTTCACAATTAACACAGCTTACTGTAGAACACTGGACCAAGACAAACCATCAATTTTCCAAGTGGACAGAAGGGCAACATCAGCACACCCGTGGAGTAATCTTACTGCTCACTCTGTTCTCTTCTCCTGTCAGCATTGGTTGGCTGCTGTGTAGACAATATTGCGAGGCTGATATTAAAACAATTTCAGGTACTTGCATATAAAAATGTAATTTTCTTGTTCATACATCACGGGACACAGAGCCTTTGATAATTACTTAGTGGGTTAGATAGTCACCATCAGGTGATTGGACACTGGCAACCCTAATTACAAGGCGAGTTCCTCCCCTATATAACCCCTCACATATGGAGAGCACCTCAGTTTTTTCGCCAGTGCCTAAGGTGGTTGGTCACGTTAAAGATGTGCTAAGAAGAAAGCTCTGTTTGACAGTCTCTGCGGAGGCCTAGGAGCTATAAAACCGGATCCATGCCTCAGGCCAATAAATACACCTAAGATGAATGGTACCCGGGCCTCGTGAAAGAAGAAACGAGGTTTTGCCTGTAATGTCTCTCTTTGTGGACTGGGCTCTGGGATCCAGCGCTTTGGTGCACAAATTTAAGTTGCGCGAAAAGTTCTACAGGTCCAGGGAAGAGGATCCTGTGGGTAGGAACCCAGAACCCTGAAGGTTGGCACAACGCTACTCGCCGTGATGGGTGAAGGTTGGATCTGTCTGTTCTCAGTAGTTCCTGTGGCGGGGATAAGGTAAGTGAAGACAATTGATCCTAAAGTATACACATTATGGATTATCTTCTTTTGAGTAGTTTGCATGTCTTACCTGGTTTCCGCCACTAGAGGGAGTAAGAGACATACCTGGTGTATACTTACATGCCATCCAGGATACACGCTCAGTGAAGCTGGTCTGAGAAGTCGCTCACCTCCGCTGCAGGCTCTGCCACATAAACTGATCCCACGCAGTCCGGGGGTCCCGCGCAGTCCTCAGGTGGTCGCCTTTCTCCCCCCTTGCCGTCGGCCACCGCCATGATGATCCTACTCACATGCACGCACAGGGGGAACGCTTTTATGGTGGTTTCGGCGGGGAAGTAGGGGGGGCGTGGTTGCAGCGCCGTGCGCATGCAGCGTGCATGGTGCACCAGTGCACAGGCGCAAAGTGGCTATGTTTAAAGCCCAGTACGCCGGAGTTCCTGTAAGCGGTGGGACACAGAACTGCGGGCAGTAAGCATCTCAGTGGATTCGGATCCAGGCATACCTTAGACACCTACTCGGCATCAGGTTGTGCAGACTGAGCTAATGTTAATATTGTAAGACTAATGCACAACAGTGATTGCATTTGTACTAGTACCTCTGCTTTGCAGCTTAGGACTATGTCTCCCATGGTGGTGGCAGCATCATGTTGTGGGGATACTTTTCTTCAGCAGGGACAGGGAAGCTGGTCAGGGTTGATGGGAAGTTTGGGGGCGCCCAGTACAGGGCAATCTTAGAAGAAAACCTGTTAGATTTAAAAAACTTGAGACTGGGGCGGAGGTTCACCTTCCAGTGGGACAACGACCCTAAACATACAACCAGAGCTAAAATGTAATGGTTTAGATCAAAGCATATTGAATCTGTGGCAAGACTTGAAAATTGCTGTTCACAGACGCTCTCCATCCAATCTGACAGAGGTTGAGCTATTTTGCAAAGAAGAATGGGCAAAAATGTCACTCTCTAGATATGCAAAGCTGGTATTGACATACCCAAAAAGTATTGACTCAGGGGGGCTGAATACAAATGCACGCCACACTTTTCACATATTTATTTGTAAACAATTTTGAAAACTATTTATCATTTTCCTTCCACTTCACAACTTCGTACCACTTTGTGTTGGTCTATCATATAAAATCCCAATAAAATACATTTATGTTTTAGGTTGTAACATGACAAAATGTGGAAAATTTCAAGGGGTATGAATACTTTTTCAAGGCACTGTAGAATGTGATCTTAAAGGTAAAAACTTACCCTAATATTGCAGGATTTGAATGATGGCAGAGCAGGTCTCTGGAATAATGACTCCCAGAGCCTGGGGGGAGATCCCAGTCGTAAACTTGAGGTCCTGGAGACTTCTCCCTGTTGCCAAGTACCACAAGGTGGCTATGAGCCTTTGCTCTGGAGTGATGGAAAGCCTCATACATATGTGTCCTGCTTCTTAATATAGCGGGACACCAATGCCAGGAGTTGGTGAAAGCAGGGGTCTGTCATCCAAAGATAATTCGGAAAATCACCCGGATTATTCTCCTGGAGCTCCCGCAGCAATGGCATATGACATAATTGGTCACGATTAAGCAACCAATTCTTGGTCCAAGAACTCCTCCTGTTCCTGGACTGGACTTGGGTCAAAGCAATAACTCCTAGTCCAATAATCACACGTTCCCTCCTCTGATTACGCAACATAGATGGTTGACAAATGGCCGTTCAGAAACGAACTGAAAAGGGCAAATCAACATTAACCAAACTTCTACTAATACGAAATTAGCAGAAGGAGCCCAAAGGGTGGCTCTTGAGAAATGAACTTCCTCTTTATAGTCTCTTAGTACGTCTAGTACGTCACTACGTTCGTGTTTGTTGCACGACAATTGTGTGCCGTTAGGAGGTATTATACTGACCAACAATGTAGTGAGACACTTTACTGACCACTAATGAAAGGGGGCATGACACTGGCCACTAATGGAAAGGGGCACTACACTGACCACACTGCACAGTACATACTCCTGACCTCTGTGCTCTGTAAGCTGTGCTAGTTATTACATTCTCATGATCATCGCTTTTTTAGGCTGTGGTGTAAAACTCTTGTTTGTGGAGCAGTGATTAAGGAATATTTTGCGTGTGCGAGGATTGCAGCATATGTGTGCTCTGTATACAGCAAGCAGATTCAGGTTCTTTTTAGCAATGTCCCTTTAAACCATGCCCACTTCTCATGTAATGTATTTGCATACCACAGCTTTAAACTCTTCAGGGGGCCCCAGATGCTTCACAATTAACACAGCTTACTGTAGAACACTGGACCAAGACAAACCATCAATTTTCCAAGTGGACAGAAGGGCAACATCAGCACACCCGTGGAGTAATCTTACTGCTCACTCTGTTCTCTTCTCCTGTCAGCATTGGTTGGCTGCTGTGTAGACAATATTGCGAGGCTGATATTAAAACAATTTCAGGTACTTGCATATAAAAATGTAATTTTCTTGTTCATACATCACGGGACACAGAGCCTTTGATAATTACTTAGTGGGTTAGATAGTCACCATCAGGTGATTGGACACTGGCAACCCTAATTACAAGGCGAGTTCCTCCCCTATATAACCCCTCACATATGGAGAGCACCTCAGTTTTTTCGCCAGTGCCTAAGGTGGTTGGTCACGTTAAAGATGTGCTAAGAAGAAAGCTCTGTTTGACAGTCTCTGCGGAGGCCTAGGAGCTATAAAACCGGATCCATGCCTCAGGCCAATAAATACACCTAAGATGAATGGTACCCGGGCCTCGTGAAAGAAGAAACGAGGTTTTGCCTGTAATGTCTCTCTTTGTGGACTGGGCTCTGGGATCCAGCGCTTTGGTGCACAAATTTAAGTTGCGCGAAAAGTTCTACAGGTCCAGGGAAGAGGATCCTGTGGGTAGGAACCCAGAACCCTGAAGGTTGGCACAACGCTACTCGCCGTGATGGGTGAAGGTTGGATCTGTCTGTTCTCAGTAGTTCCTGTGGCGGGGATAAGGTAAGTGAAGACAATTGATCCTAAAGTATACACATTATGGATTATCTTCTTTTGAGTAGTTTGCATGTCTTACCTGGTTTCCGCCACTAGAGGGAGTAAGAGACATACCTGGTGTATACTTACATGCCATCCAGGATACACGCTCAGTGAAGCTGGTCTGAGAAGTCGCTCACCTCCGCTGCAGGCTCTGCCACATAAACTGATCCCACGCAGTCCGGGGGTCCCGCGCAGTCCTCAGGTGGTCGCCTTTCTCCCCCCTTGCCGTCGGCCACCGCCATGATGATCCTACTCACATGCACGCACAGGGGGAACGCTTTTATGGTGGTTTCGGCGGGGAAGTAGGGGGGGCGTGGTTGCAGCGCCGTGCGCATGCAGCGTGCATGGTGCACCAGTGCACAGGCGCAAAGTGGCTATGTTTAAAGCCCAGTACGCCGGAGTTCCTGTAAGCGGTGGGACACAGAACTGCGGGCAGTAAGCATCTCAGTGGATTCGGATCCAGGCATACCTTAGACACCTACTCGGCATCAGGTTGTGCAGACTGAGCTAATGTTAATATTGTAAGACTAATGCACAACAGTGATTGCATTTGTACTAGTACCTCTGCTTTGCAGCTTAGGACTATGTCTCCCCGCAAGAGGGCTTCAGGGGGAGGTAAAAGAGGCACTAAGAAATCACCGCCTAGATCTAGGGGTTCTGAACATGCTTGCAGGATACC
Organism: Lithobates septentrionalis; assembly: GCA_037952835.1. Taxonomy (NCBI): domain Eukaryota; kingdom Metazoa; phylum Chordata; class Amphibia; order Anura; family Ranidae; genus Lithobates; species Lithobates septentrionalis. The sequence goes on along the minus strand of JBBDGP010000366.1, from coordinate 348,587 downwards.
ACCCCCCCCCCCCCCCCCCGAAAGACTGGAGACAGCCTTACAGGATGAGTCTGTGCCCCTGTCAGGCTTTGCAGCCTCTCCCAATGTTACAGTCCCTGTATATGTCACTGAAGACACTATGAAGGCTGCATTGGATGGTTTAGAAGGAAGGATTACTAATTTTATCACAGCTTCCTTAAAGAGTAGCAGAAAAAGGGGTAGATCCCATCCCTCTGCTCTGGGTTCCCTCTCGGATGAGCATTCAGATAATGATGAAATATCCCTATCTGGGGATGGGGATCAGGAGCAGTCAGAAGATATAAGGGAAGAGGAGCTCTCTTCTGCCTCCCAGTCCCTCAAAGTACAGGTGCAATATTATACTGAGTTGGTGCGTACCACATACAGATTGCCCTCTGCTGAGGCTGCCATATTCTCTGTTTCCTCCTTGGGATCCCGGAAATCCCCACAGGCTGCGTATACCTTCCCAATTCATCCCTTGCTGGAGAAATTGTTGTATGATGACTGGGGTCACCCAGATAAACTATTTTCTCCTCCTAAGAGGTTTTCTATGCTTTATCCGAGTTTACCAAGAAATGGGGGGTGCCAGCAATAGATGCGGCTATTTCTTGTGTGAATAAAAGCCTGATCTGTCCTGTGGACAGTGCTCAGGGGTTCAAAAATCCAACTGATTAGAAGCTGGAAACTTTATTTAAAGCCTCCTTTTCTATGGCTGGTGCTGTGGTTCAGTCTGCGGTCGCAGCAATTGGCATGTGCCAGTTCCTCAAGGAACAAATGAAGCAGGTGCTTAACCTCCTCACCACTGAGGAGGTCGAGATTTATGCAGACCTTCCTAAAGCCTTGTGTTTTGCGATTGATGCCATTATGGATTCTGTTCAGCAAGCATCCCACCTTACTCTCCTGCTGGTACACATGCGCAGGGTCCTTTGGCTTAAGCATTGGGTAGCTGAGGCTTCATGCAAAGAATATTTGACTGGATTCCCAGTCCAATACTAGGGGAAAGGTCCAAGGCCAAGCCCAAGGCCAAATGAAGTCTTGGGGTCCAATATCTTTTAAACAGAATCCGCTCAGTATTTTCCACCCTCCAGGGGGGAGAATTTCTGGCATCAATAGACATGTGCCAATATTTCCCGCTCACCAAAGATTTCTAAGGTTTGCGGTGGATTAGCGCCACTTCCAATTCATGGCCCTACCTTTTGGTCTTGCTACCTCTCCTCGAATGTTCACGAAAAACGAATGGCCCGGGGCATAACAGTGACAGCTTATCTGGAAGATTTGCTACTCGTAGAACTGTCCATAGTAGCGCAGTAAAGTACTTAGAGTACCTAGGCTGGGTCCTCAATCTAGAGAAATATTCCTTACAGCCCCTAAAAAGGCTGGAGTATTTGGGCATGGTCATAGACACAGTCCAAAGCAGAGTATTTTTACCCGGGTCAAAAGCCAAAGCCATAAAGAATTTGGTCCGGGTAGTCATAGCAAGAAAAAATAGCTCAATTCGACTATGTATGAGACTATTAGGGAAAATGGTGGCCTCTTTCGAGGCTGTTCCTTACGCTCAGTTTCACTCAAGGCCTTTACAGAGCAGCATCCTCTCTGCCTGGAACAAAAGAGTGCAAGCCTTGGATCTTCCAATGTGCCTATCTCCATGGGTAGGCCACAGCCTCAATTGGTGGTTACTGACCAAGAATCTACTGAAAGGAAAATCCTTTGTTCCAGTTACTTGGAAAGTCGTAACCACAGATGCCAGCCTAATAGGCTGGGGAGAAGTTCTGGAAGAAGCTTCCACCCAGGGAAGATGGTCCAGAACCGAAAGGCTCTTGCCCATCAACATTCTATAGATCCGGGCAATTCGCCTAGCCCTCAGAGTCTGGACTTACAGGTTGCAGGATTGTCCTCTCCGACAATGCTACGGCAGTTGCCTATATCAATCACCAAGGGGGCACCAGGAGTCTGGATGCCCAAAAAGGGGTGAATCACATTTTTTCTTGGGAAGAGAGGCATGTTCCTTGCCTCTCTGCGGTCTTCATTCCGGGGGGTAGAAAAATGGCAGGCGGATTTCCTAAGCCGCCAGCAGCTGTGTCCAGGAGAATGGTCTCTACACCCCAACATATTTCAGGCCATATGTCGAAGATGGGGCACCCTGGATGTAGACCTGTTTGTAGACCTGTTGAACCAGCTTCCAGGTTCAACAAAATCTGGACAGCTTTGTGTCAAGAACAAAGGATCCGCTAGCACAAGGGTCAGATGCCTTAACGATTCCATGGGATCAGTACTCTCTGATCTATGCGTTCCCTCCAGTCCCGCTTCTCCCACGATTCCTTCGGAGGGTCAAAAGGGAAGGAAAGCCGGTAATTCTGGTGGCCCCGGCTTGGCCCAGACGACCTTGGTATGCAGAGATAGTAAAAATGGCAGAAGGAAGACCTTGGGTTCTTCTGCTGCGCCCAGATCTACTCTCACAGGGTCCAATATTCCATCCTGCCTTACAAAGTCTAAATTTGATGGTTTTGGCTTAGGTTGAGACCCACATTCTGAAGAGTCGTGGCCTCTCGGGCCAGTCCTGTCCACTCTAGTTAATGCTAGGAAGCCTCCAGGCTCATCTACTACAGAATCTGGAAGGCATATGTTTCCTGGTGTGAAACCAGGGGGTGGCATCCTAGAGATGAAGCTGGCCTTGAGCACTATCAAGGGCCAGATCTCGGCCTTGTCGATATTCTTTCAAAGACGGCTTGCATCTCATTCCCTGGTCCGGGCCTTTGTTCAGGGGGCACTACGCTTGAATCCGATGGTTAAGCCTCCAGTGTGCCCATGGGATTTGAATTTGGTTTTGTCTGTTTTACAGAAACAACCTTTTGAACCGTTGCACCATGCTTCTTTAGTTCTTTTGACAAAGAAATTGTTTTTTCTGGTAGCCTTATCCTCAGCTAGAAGGGTATCGGAGTTATCAGCTCTTTCTTGTAAAGAGCCATATTTGGTTATTCACAAAGACAGGGTGATGTTTAATAATAATTTAATCATAGGTACATTTAAAATGATAGAGACAGAATATCAACCAAAAATCTAGAAAAACACGATACAAATGTTATCAATTGAGTTGCAGTTCGGTGAGTAAAATAAGTATTTGATCCCCAAGCAAAACATGACGTAGCACTTGATGGAGAAACCCTTGTTGGTAAGCACAGAGGCAAGACATTTCTTGTAGTTGGTGACCGGGTTTGCACACATCTCAGGAGGGATTTTGGTCCACTGTTCTTTAGAGCTCTTTCACACTGGGGCGGGGGGCGGCGTCGGCGGTAAAACGCTGCTACTATTAGCGGCGTTTTACCGTCGGTATGCGGCCGCTACCGGGGCGGTTTTACCCCCCGCTAGCGGCCGAGAAAGGGTTAAATACCACGGCAAAGCGCCTCTGCAGAGGCGCTTTGCCGGCGGTATAGCCGCGCCGTCCCATTGATTTCAATGGGCAGGAGCGGTATACACACCGCTCCTTCACCACTCCGAAGATGCTGCTGGCAGGACTTTTTTTACCGTCCTGCCAGCGCATCGCTCCAGTGTGAAAGCCCTCGGGGCTTTCACACTGGAATGAAAGCAGCGGCACTTTCGGGTCGGTTTGCAGGCGCTATTATTAGCGCAATAGCGCCTGCAAAACGCCCCAGTGTGAAAGGGCTCTTACAGATCTTCTCAAAATCCTTAAGGTTTCTTGGCTGCCGCTTAGCAACTCGAAGTTTCAGCTCCCTCCATAAATGTTCTATAGGATTAAGGTCTGGAGACTGGCTAGGCCACTCAATTACCTTAATGTTCTTCTTCTTGAGCCACTCCTTTGTTGCCTTGGCAATTTGTTTTGGGTCATTGTCATGCTGAAAGACTCATCCATGACCCATCTTCAGTGTTCTAGCTGAGGGAAGAAGGTTCTCCTCCAAGATTTTACAATACATGGCCCCATGCATTGGCCCTTCAATGCAGCAAAGTCAGCCTGTACCTTTAGCAGAGAAACAGCCCCAAAAGCACAATATTTCCACCTCCATACTTGACTGTAGGGATGGTGTTCTTGGGGTCATAGTCAGCATTTCTTTGTAAGTGGGCAAACTTACAAAATCTGCAGGGGATCAAATAATTATTTTCCCACACTGTACAAGGCATAAAGCCTTATACATAACAACTGTATGGAAGCATAAAGGTGTTTGCATAGCCTAGGTAATTGTGAGGTAGACATTCCCATACAGAAGTATGAAATCAGCTTGGAAGAAAAGAAACATGAGTACTCAAATTTGCCTAGTATCGGTAACAGAACTGCAGTCATCTTTTTTTTAAATTTCTTTTATCTGGAAAAGAGGTTAATCCTGTACTGCTTATCCAAATAATTCCGAATATTTCCCAGATACAGATCACAAGCTGTTCTGCTATAGCTATTACAGAATCATTTAGAAAATAGGAATCAGTGGTGGCACTGACTGCGCATACATGGCCAAGTCGGGCAATGTAAGTGAAAATAAAACACTTCCCCCTCAGACCTTATTATGTATTTATTAAAGGGTACAGCGTGTGGTTTGATCAGAATACAATGTACATGTTGTGCTATATGCATTGCTGAGCGGCTGCACAAATCTCCCTTCCTCCTCTACTATAAAGTACAGCTCTGCCTTGGTACAATGCAGCAATAAAATGCGCAATACCAGTGGGACCCTCCAGTTTGATGTAGAGGGCTTGGCCACAACACCAAATTGTACAGCTCTGAATCAATAACTAAGTGAATTATTTAGCAGCCTGGATCCTATTAAAGCTAGAAGGGAGGTGTGAGATAGACAGAAACACATTTACAATTGGCATATTAATCTGGTGTGGTCTTTAAACACTGTCCTAGAAAAAAAAAGCAATCATGTACCACCCTCCGTACAGCTATGTTACCAAACGCAGATCATGTTGGATTATTATTTTATGTAACTAGGTTATTTTCATTTTTTATTAATGTTTTATAGTGGTTGCAGTGTCAAGATGTATTACATCACACCAGTGTGCTCTTTTTATGTGTCAGCGCTCTTTTATGTGCCACACCTTAGATTGCCAGGTTTCCCGTGGAATCACTGTGAGTCCATTGCATGGCTGGCGTACTGATTTCTGGATTTCTGCCCGGACAGACTGATGTCTGGTGGATGCCAGATACAGGATCCCATCAGTCCATCTGCTTCTTCTTCCGAGCTGTTTATTTAGACCTCAGCATATGCTGCTGCTCCTTCTTTATCACCATATCCTCCTCTCATCAGGAGCTCTGATAATTACAAATCCTGTTATTCTAGGAAACAGCCTTCCTGTATTAGAGACACAGAAATTCATATTGCAAGGGTACACCTTACCAATTTGATCTTGTCTGTTTGCATGTTGTAAGTCCTTAATAATATACAGAATAATGTACCAACTACTGTTAATTTATTCATGTCATTACCATTCTCCGAGGAATTCAGTGAGCCTGTAAATGCACAAGGCCACTGTATTTATAAATGTCACTAACCCCCAAGGTGAATCCTAATATACTTAATCATTTATTGTGAGGATTTGATTTTTAGGCTGACATGTCAGACAAGCTAAAATTCATTGATGGACAATCTCAACACCTTCTCAACTTAACAATAATGCAATTTGCTGACCCTACTTATTCTCCAACAAAAGACCATTAAAGCATACACTATATTACCAAAAGTATTGGGACGCCTGCCTTTACAGGCACATTAACTTTAATGGCATCCCAGTCTTATGCCCCGTACACACGGTCGGAGTTTCCGACGGAAAATGTGTGATAGGACCTTGTTGTCGGAAATTCCGACCGTGTGTGGGCTCCATCACACATTTTCCATCGGATTTTCCGACACACAAAGTTTGAGAGCGGGCTATAAAATTTTCCGACAACAAAATCCGTTGTCGGAAATTCCGATCGTGTGTACACAAATCTGACGGACAAAGTGCCACGCATGCTCAGAATAAATAAAGAGATGAAAGCTATTGGCCACTGCCCCGTTTATAGTCTCGACGTACGTGTTTTACGTCACCGCGTTTAGAACGATCTGATTTTCCGACAACTTTGTGTGACCGTGTGTATGGAAGACAAGTTTGAGCCAACATCCGTCGGAAAAAATCCTAGGATTTTGTTGTCGGAATGTCCGAACAAAGTCCGACCGTGTGTACGGGGCATTAGTCTGTAGGGTTCAATATTGAGCTGGTCCATCCTTTGCAGCTATAACAGCTTCAACTCTTCTGGGAAAGCTGTCCACAAGGTTTAGGAGTGTGTCTATGGGAATGTTTGACCATTCTTCCAGAAGTGCATTTGTGAGGTCAGGCACTGATGTTGGATGAAAAGGCCTGACTTGCAATCTCCGCTCTAATTTATCCCAAAGGTGTTCTATTGGGTTGAAGCCAGTCAAGTTCATCCACTCCAAACTCGCTTGTCCACACTATATTGCCAAAAGTATTGGGCCCCCCCTCCAAATCATTTGGTGGAGGGGGGATTATGGTGTGGGGTTGTTGTTCAGGGGTTGGGCTTGGCCCCTTAGTTCCAGTGAAAGTAGGGCTGGACTGGGACAAAAATTTGGCCCTGGAACTCATCCAGACTGGCCCACTTTACTCCAAACACCTGATGTTGGCGCTTCAATCATCATGGCACCATGGTTAGTATGGTGTCAGGATGATTGAAGTGCATTATTTTTATTATTACATTTTAATAATTAATGAAATAGTTCAACTCACCATTATGCAGAATCAGTGGGAGCCCTGAGCGTGTCACTTGCCATGTCCCCTGCCACCAGGTGTAGCATGTCACTTGCCACGCCGCCTGCCACCAGATGCAGCGTGTCATTTGCCATGTCGCCTGCCACCAGATGCAGCGTGTCACTTGCCACCGTTGCCTGCCACCAGATGCGGCGTGTCACTTGCCACGTCGCCTGCCACCAGATGCGGATTGTCACTTGCCACGTTGCCTGCCATGGAGATGGTGCGCACTGTAGTGGCTGCCGTGTCCAGAGCAAGAAGCAACTCTGTGGACAGGGGAGGAGAGAGAGATACACATAAGTGTAGCATTAAAACAGCTTTTATTCCACTAAAAGAACTTTACTGGCAAAGGGAGTAGGGCAAAAGGCATTAAGACACTGTGCAAGAGTCCAGGCTTATCATCAATCTGAATTAAAAGCTGTCATCACATCTGCTCCATCGTGCATTCCACTGCCACCAGGAAGTAGAAGTACACACCGGTACTCTGCATCTACTGGCCCGATCGGTTCCCGCTGGTGGCTTCTAATTCAGATTGATGATAAGCCTGGACTCTTGCACAGTGTTTTAATGCCTTTCACCCTACTCCCTTTGTCAGTAATGTTCTTTTAGTGGAATAAACGCTGTTTTAATGCTACACTTAGTTGGCGCTGTGTATTTCTCACTCCTCCCCTGTCACTGAAACCAGGCCACTGAGCCATCGGCCCACCGGGAAACTCCCGGTAGTCCCGATGGCCAGTACAGCTTTAACTCTTCTGGAAAGGCTGTCCACAAGGTTTAGGAGTGTGTCAATGGGAATGTTTGACAATTTTTCCAGAAAGCGCATTTGTGAGGTCAGGCACTGAAGTGGACGAGAAGGTGTGGCTCACAGTCTCCGCTCTAATTAATCCCAGAGGTGTTCTGTCAGGTTGAGGTCAGGACTCTGTGCAGGCCAGTCAAGTTCATCCACCCCAAACTCGCTCATCCATGTCTTTATGGACCTTGCTTTGTGCACTGGTCCAAATCATTTGATGGAGGAGGGATTATGATGTGTGGTTGTTTTTCAGGGGTTAAGCTTGGCCCCTTAGTTCCAGTGAAGGGAACTCTTAAGGCTTCCGCATACCAAGACAATTTGGACAATTTCATGCTCCCAACTTTGTGGGAACAGTTTGGGGGATGGCCCCTTCCTGTTCCAACATGACTGCACACCAGTGCACAAAGCAAGGTCCATAAAGACATGGATGAGCAAGTCTGGGTTGGAGGAACTTGACTGGCCTGCACAGAGTCCTGACCTCAACCCGATAGAACACTTTTGGGATGAATTAGAGTGGAGACTGTGAGTCAGGCCTTCTCATCCACATCAGTGCCTGACCTCACAATTGCGCTTCTGGAAGAATGGTTACACATTCCCATAGACACACTTCTAAACCTTGTGGACAGCCTTCCCAGAAGAGTTGAAGCTGTTATAACTGCAAAGGGTGGGCCAACTCAATATTGAACCCTACGGGCTAAGACTGGAATGCCATTAAAGTTCATGTGCTTGTAAAGGAAAGTGTCCCAATACTTTTGGTAATATAGTGTATGCTTTAATGGCCTTTTGTTGGAGAATAATGCGTTTAAAGGCAGGCGTCCCAATACTTTATATATAAACACTGTCTTATCTTTCCCACGCATAACAATCATCCAAACATTTCTGTTTTCTGTACTGCTCATAAGTGGTAAGGAGTAATTACTTGACTGCTCAGGAGGGACAACGTACTGAATTTTTGAATTTTCTGTGATTTCCTTGTTACCCCAGTCATACTACTGTACACTTCGTTATATATCATAGTACCTCCGTGTTGGAACTGTATATGATAATCCGCTTTTGTAACCTTGCAATTAATTTACTATAAAAACATACATAAACAATTATTTAAAAATTATTTTATAATTGACAAAACTTATTGATAATTGTTTTAAGATAATACCTAAATGCACTTCCGATTGTCTGAGGATGGTAATGAGCCAACTCTTTGACTTTTTTTTACTATTAGTTAAGATTTTGATCAGCACTGCAGCACTACAAGAAACTTCTGATGTATTATGTAAAATGTTGAGAAAAATAAAAATGGAAACATATTGTAATGAAGGTTCTGAGTAGCACTGCTGATGTATTGAGTTCTGAAGAAGAATAAAAGGCAATATATACTTGTATACTGTATGGTGTTGTGACTCATGGCATTGACTTAAAGCATTTGTTACCCCAACATTTCATATTCCTGATATGTGCCTGCTGTAACATGTACTTGTATGAGAACGTACCCTGTTCTCTTTGTATTGCTTCCTGTGTGTGAAATCCCTGGTGATCCTGCCAGTCCCTCTGCTTTACTATTAAAAACTGACCACACTAAGCAGGAGAACACATTGTGGTCAGTTCTCTAGCTATGCTGGGAACTCAGCCTGCCCTCCTCCAATGATCAGACTTATATCGAGACCCCCCCCCCCGCTGCACAGCCATTCACTGGGAAGATCAGTGTGCTGCTGCTTCTCCTCCCCCCAGCTCTTATGCAGCTGAGAACAGAGGGAATGTGATCACTTATTAAAAAGGGAAAAAAGGATTTTTATAATGTTGTTTTATATCTATACAAAAATGTTTTGTGTTTTATTTCTATTTTAAACGTAATGGGTTGTTTTACAAGATGATCATTTATTCATATTATTATTATTATTATAATACAGGGTTTATATAACGCCAACAGTTTGCGCAGCGCTTTACAACATGAGGGCAGTACAGTTACAATACAATTCAATACTGGTGGAAGCAGAGAGCCTTGCCCGTTAGAGCTTACAATCTAGGAGGGAGGGTCCAGTGATATTTTTTACAAACACTTTAAGGACAGGAAACATCTTAGACCCAGATTTTGCCCCGCTGTGAAAATGGCACACAATAGCGAACTTTCAAAAATGTCATAATCTCCAGTTTGAGTGAATTGGTCTCATCTAAGTGGAATTTAGAACCAGGCAAATTGATTTTCTCATCTCTAACATTAGCCAAAACCTTGACTGTCTTTGGGCAACTGGTTACCTAAACAGTGAGTGAGGAGGAATGACTGAGGTCAATTCAATATAATTCTTATATATATATATATATATATAAAATGCAGGATTATATAGCGCCAACAGTTTGCACAGCGCTTTACTATATAAGAGGGGACAGTACAATTACAATACAGTTCAGTACAGAAGGAATAGGAGGGTCCTGCTCATGGAGCTTACAATCTAAAGGGAGGGGTGGATGGTACCAGGGCTTTTTTTCTCAAACAACAATAGGTGCTGGAACTTAACCACGACCCCACAAAACCCCTCCCCCTACACACACCCTCCAAATCATATCAAATAGTGGGTGTGGTCAGTCAAATTTCACAAACAGTAGAAGGGTCATAAAGGGGCATTAAATACCAGGCCTGCATTACACATTGGGGTTGATTTACTAAAGGCAACTAGACTGTGCACTTTGCAAAGTGCAGTTGCACTCTGCAGGTGCAATTGCTCCAGAGCTTAGTAAATGAGGTAAAGCTTCACTTTGCAAAGAACACCCAATCACATGCAAAAGAAAATAAAAAAACAGCATTTTTGCTTGCATGTGATTGGATGATGGAAGTCAGCAGAGCTTCTGCTCATTTACTAAGCTCTGGAGCAACTGCTCTTGTAGAGTGCAGCTGCACTTTGCAAAGTGCACAGTCAATTTGCCTTTAGTAAATCAACCCCACAGAGTGCAGAGCTGTCACTTGTAAACACAGAAATCAGACTTCTGTGTTTACAAGTGATTGTGGTGAGTAGGCACCAAAGGGTCTGAGCCAGAGGTGGTGAGTTCCACCAAGTTCCCCCTGAAAAAAAACCTTGGATGGTACAAAAGGTAATAGCTGCAGAGGATGATCTGGTGAAAGTGACTCAAGAGGGTGTCACCTCATCTTGTTATGTCTGTAAGGGAGCTTAAGGAAGGAAGTTCAGATTGCACTATGTATGCACACTGGTATACACCAGTATAATACTATACAGTACCAGTACTGCCAGAGGCACTTGCATAAACGGGTTCAAAGACACCATGTCACAAACTAAAAATTGCAGGTTAAATGCACAGAAATATCAAATGTTTTACATGTTTACTAACAGTGTTTTTCCTTTCCATAAATTATTGTTTATTCGCTTGCAATGTGCCTCTGAACTTGGTGGAAAATTTTAATACAGTTGGAAAAGTAAATTCTGTAGCACCCCCCCCCCCCCTTGCATGTTATATCAAAGGGCCAGTTTACTGTCCTTCAGGCTTCAGGGGGGCCAGACTGTGGCCAGTGGGAGTAGAAAATGCCCTGGCACTAATGCTCCATCATTGGCTTTAATGGGAGGAATAGTGCCCCATTGTTGATATCAATGAGAAGAATAGTGCCTGATTGATGGTGTCAGTAGGGGGAATGATATATCATTCCCCCCCCTTTTTTTTGTTGGGGGGGGGGGGTTTCTGAGGGGGGATCGGGAGTTAAGGGTGTAGTATCTCTATCTCTTTAAATGTATTTTTTGATCATGAATTTTTAGAAATAAGGCCATTCTAGAGGTGACATTATAGGATAGATCCATTCTTTTTGTACTTGTATATGTGTTATGTATTTTTTGAGTGTTTTTGTATGTCTATAATAAATTAAGAAAAATAATTGAAACCCAGTAGGGGGAATGATGGCCCCCTCATTGGTTTCAGTTGGCGGAATAGTGCCCCAAGGGCCAGATAAAGTCAAGCAAAGGGCCACAGTTTGGAGACGACTTGAGTGACAGCTCGAAATCTGCTGGAGCTGCTGACATTACAAATTACAAACCATTACAAAATGGATGGATGTACCCAGCAGCAGTCTCAGGGCTTTTGGATGTCTATAAAAAAGAAAGCGTTTACAGGAAAATAAGATGCATAAAATATAGTAAATACACATTAACATTTGGGAACACTGTTGAAATGAATCCTCTAGTGACAAGGCTTCTTTATTGGATGTCCATTGTGTAATCTTTTATCTGTGTATATGAAATATATCTCTGCTATCCCATTTTTTGGTAAGACAGTCTAATGTTCAGCTGCATAATCACTGTTGTTTTACATGCATTCAAAAGTAAGCACATTTTAGATCACTCTATTTCATTAGCTTGGATGAACACTGCTTGTTAATCAATAGCCCCACGTGACATTTGGAATAGCACTCTCATGTAACTGCAATGCAAACTCTGAACTTACAAGATAATCAGTTTATTCTCCTAGTCAGCTGCAGAAACAATACTCTAACAGCTAACTGAAAAATAACATTTCCTAAGACAAACTGACATTTGTATATACAGTAGTAACAGGCAGACCCATTTTAATTTAACACAATATTCTGTAAACTTACTAACACATTTTTTGATGCTAACTTTTAAGAACAAATCTTGTGTATAAAACCTGGCATACATTAGGCCTCATGCCCAAAGGATGATTTTTTAACTCTCTTAGAAGACAGCAGCGTTTTTGCCTGACGCTTGTAAAAGTGTCTAAAGCTTTTAGGAGCTTTTACAGGCATCAAGATCTTGGGCATTAATTCATTTCATTAGCCAGAATAAACCATTTATATTATTTGCGTTATAGCAGCTTTTAGTAGCATCAGGAGTTTTTTCTGCCCAAACACTGCTGCTCCTGGATGCACTGGCTGCTAAAAGCCTATGTGTGCTTGGACACATAGGCTAACATGGAGTGTCAGGGAAAAAAAAACCCAAGACGCCCCTAGAAAGCAGCTGTAAATAGCAGAACTTACATAACTCATTCAATTCTATTCTTTTGAAATGGACAAAGACTCCAAAGTTCTTTTTCTCTCCTATTTCTTTATTTCCTTTTAAAATACCGGTATATTGCCTTGTGTTAGAATATATTGTCTTGTTTTACGATATTATTAATGAATTAACTATTCTTTAATTGTAAATGAGCTTCCTTATACTAAATGTATGTTATTATTCAATGTTATCTGTACATAATCTCCGTACTCAATAAAACTATTTTGACAAGGAAAGCAGCTGTAAGAACGTCCAGTGTACATGACTATTGTATACCAGATGTATCTAGTTTCCCTTTAATATCACACCCTTTAAACCTGCTACGTACCCCCATCCCTATTTACCCCAAATAATTGAGACCACACCCATCTGGAGTAAAATATTGGCCGTAGCAGCCAATTATCTTTATTAATAATAACCAATAAAATTAATTTCAATATCAACTTAACGTAACTGTATAAAAACACCTGACATATCAGTTAAATACTCCCGTTGGTCTTTGCAGGGAAAAACCCACCAATCTTAAACTCGATCCAATCAGGCACTGCGGTACCTTAACTAAAATAGGCCTCCAGCTGACATGCTAGCTCGGAGACAACAAACCAATTGACCGCAGTGCACCCAATAACCAGTTCCAGCTAAAACCTCCGTTAGCTGGAATACCACCAACGGGCCTCATACTACTGATGGGTCCCAAACTTTACCATAACTGGGGTTTAATCCTTCACCCGCAAAGACCAACATCACGCCACTGCCACGACATTCCAACATTTGAAATTGTACCAACAAAATCCATATAGACCATACTTACCAATTTTAGGGAGGGAGGAAGGGAAGCTCTCTCTTCCAGACCAACTGAGCTGGGAAGGGACCTTGCCCCCTGTTCAGTTAATTTTTGCTCCACCCCTTCCTAATAACCTACCAATCCCAATTGTTCTAACATAAACATCCCTCAAACTATGTTCCACTGTTAACTCTGTCATGCCCGCCCTTTGCTTATTATTTTTATTTCTTTGCTCCGGGCTTTCTTGACTATTGTATACCAGATGTATCTAGTTTCCCTTTAATATCACACCCTTTAAACCTGCTACGTACCCCCATCCCTATTTACCCCAAATAATTGAGACCACACCCATCTGGAGTAAAATATTGGCCGTAGCAGCCAATTATCTTTATTAATAATAACCAATAAAATTAATTTCAATATCAACTTAACGTAACTGTATAAAAACACCTGACATATCAGTTAAATACTCCCGTTGGTCTTTGCAGGGAAAAACCCACCAATCTTAAACTCGATCCAATCAGGCACTGCGGTACCTTAACTAAAATAGGCCTCCAGCTGACATGCTAGCTCGGAGACAACAAACCAATTGACCGCAGTGCACCCAATAACCAATTCCAGCTAAAACCTCCGTTAGCTGGAATACCACCAACGGGCCTCATACTACTGATGGGTCCCAAACTTTACCATAACTGGGGTTTAATCCTTCACCCGCAAAGACCAACATCACGCCACAGCACACACCAGGGTAAAGCCTTACCCTTGTGTGCCCTGCCAAACCCTCAATGTTCGCTGTATCCCATCCTGTATTCCCAAAGCCCACATCGTTCAGGTGTACCCCATCTCTCCGCAAGTAACGCCATGTATCCACCTTTAACACCATCTGCCTGATAGCCAACCCACCATTCCTGACCACGAAACCACTGACTTCCTTGTTAACCATCTTACGGGCCCCGTTAACCTTGTCCACCGACCTCGCCAACCTCCACGTAGTACGTGCCACGATGTCCGACCACACAATCAACATGTGTGGAAAAGCCATCCTAAGTTGCCAAAATCAAATTTGATGTCTCGCACCAAATCTAACATTGACCTGAGCCCCAGATCATTGCCGCCAACGTGTAACACCCACCCGTCAAGAGGCCTATCCATACGTGCAAATCTACGCACCTACGACACCGTTCTACCCCATAGCATACCAGGCCCCCCAACCACCGGAGACAGGCTTCCTGTCTGGAAAAACCCCAACTGTCTCCCATCCCTTCTGGCATCACCTCTCCTCGCCCCCCAACACATATAGGGGTGGCCCACTGTCCAGACCAGGCACTGCGTTTGACCTGAAAGAAAAGAAAAAACAAAAAACAAAAAAAACAAACCCCCCAATAATAATAATCAGATAGACACCCCAGCACATATAATCTTTTCAATGTACTCGTAGCCACCCTTATCCTAAAGGAATGGGATGAAAACTTTTTTTTTTTTTTTCTTTGATCCCCCAAACCAAGTGCCCCCAAACATTTATTGAAAATTTCAATGAATTGAAAAACGCGATAACGACAACCCATCCTGATGTACCAAAAGGGGGGACCACCACCCCCCTTTTTTTTGGCAAGAAACCCCCCGCACCAATTGTACTGGGCACAAGGGAGAACCTGGCAGTGAAAAAAAAAACCTGCACCGTTATTCCCTTGTCCCGCTGATTCGTTTTAGATTTTGTAACCAATATGGACAATCTGTCCTCCCCACAACTGACATCCATTACACCCAATCCCCCATTTTTCTTTTTAGAGGGGCTGACTAATTCGCTAATTCGAAACGCCCCGAAAAACGCCAAGGCGAATGCCACCTTAAACAAAACGACCTCATAACCTGACGAACAAGTAATGTCTAACTGCGCCACTGTCCTACCTAATAGCTCGAACGAAACCGGGCGCCTAGCGTCCCTCCCCAGCTTAGAACGCCAGTAAACCTTCAATGCCTGCCCAACCCAAAATTCCTTAGTAAAGTCAGATAAACCTTGAAGTTTTAACCAAAACGCCAGGCCTGCCAACTTCTTTTTCAACCCAGACACCGACACCCCATCCTCCAGATTCCGGGAAACAAAATACAAAAAACCAACAACCAGAAATCTTGTTCCTCATGGCCTTCCACCACCTGTTGCAGCATTGATACCCAATCCTGCCATACTCTGTTGTAAGCTGACCACGTCGCCTCGCTCACTGACTGTCTAATCCATCCCGCTACTCTTCCAAGGCCATCCTCCACAGCCGCTCGGGACAAGGGACCCCGTTCTGCTCCGCCCCTGGTACCAACTCCCGCAATCTGTCCCACTGAAAGCGAGATAGTGCATCAGCAATGACATTTTCCACACCAGAGAGGTGCACAGCATAGATGCACACATTCCGCTGCCAGACAGCGCAATACAAGGTGTCTGAGCAACCTTACCACCGGCGGTGATGCAGCTGAAACCTTGTTAATTACCTGTACCACCCCCAGGTTGTCCCCGTGAAATCTAACTTTCAAATTCCTGAAAGATTCCCCCCACAACTCCACTGCTAATACCACAGGGAACCGTTCAAACAGTAACATGTTCTTTACTAAACCTGCCCCCTTCCACGACTGAGGCCAAGGCCCTGCACTCCACTTACCTTGGAAGAAGGCTCCAAAAAACAGCAGAAACCACCGCATCTGTGTACAGCTCCCGATCCAAATTGCTAACTGGCCCTGACATCCACAACGCACTGCCATTAAAATTAGCCAGGAGCGTGTGCCGTACCTACAGGTCTTCTCTATGAGCCTTCACCAAGCGCACATAGTGCTTGGGGGACGTAACCCCTGCCGTACTTGCCGACAGCCGCCTGCAAAATACCCTTGCCATGGGCAAAATGCGACACGCCAAATGTAACTTACCTAATAAGGATTGCAGGGTGCGCAGCCGTACTTTGCGAAATCCCATTATTCCCTGAATCTCTGCTTGCAAAGCCGTCAGCTTATCTTCCGGCAGCCTGCACTCCATGTCTAACATGATGCCTAAGAAACTCAACACCGTCCGTGGACCTTCAGTCTTCTCTGGGGCCAATGGAATACCAAACGTATCTGCAACATGTTCCAGCGTAGCCAACAGGACCGCACAAAACTTCTGACTTGGGAGGGCCCACGCAAAGGAAATCGTCCAAATAGTGAATGATTGAATTTATTCCCGCGACGTCACTCACCACCTACTCTAGGAAGGAACTAAACTGTTCAAACAACGCGCAGGATATAGAACACCCCATAGGTAGCCAGCAATCTACGTAGTGTTCCTACTGCCAACAACAAACGAAAAACTCTCCGGGTGAACCGGTAGCAAACGAAAAGCCGACGCTATGTCAGCTATCGCCCTAAGTGCCCCCCGCCCATACACCCAAACTACCGCTGCATCAAACGACGTATATGAGACCACACAGACCTCTGGGTCGATGGCATCATTCCCCGAACCCCCTTTAGGGTAGGAAAAATTCTGAATAAGCCTAAATTTGTTAGGCTCTTTCTTCGGCACAACGCCTAGCGGTGCCACTACCAAATCTGATATTGGCAACGAAGGAACATTCCCACTTATGCGGCCTAACAAAATTTTCTTCCCCAGTTTCTCCTAAACCATGTCAGCATGTTGTAAGGCTGACCGCAAATTGCATGACAGCGGGGGAGTATCCATTAAACGTGAAGGGATTCTAAAACCCTCCGCAAATCCCCGACCAAGTAACCGCGCTGCCTCCCTGTCTGGGTATCTATCTAGGAAAGGTTGCATCTTTGCCACTTTCACCGGCGTTCTCCCCTTTTTCCCCCAGGGTCGCCGGTACGGCCCTTTCCTTGTTTAAAAACACCGGGACACCGTGTGTCCCCCTCCACAACCTGAACCTTCGTGCTTGTACTTGCACGACCCCCCAAATCTACAGGAACCCTTATTAAACTGCCACCCCTTGAAACAACAGAGCCGTCGGCCTAGCCGAGGTCATAAGGCGCATCCATAAGCTGATGTCCTTATGATCCCACTTCAAGGACAGGCGTATAGCCCTCCGCTGCCTAAAAACTGCTCGTCATACCGCAGCCAAGCTATTCCCCTGTAACTCTGAATGCCACACCTATAGCGTCCAAATAGCCCAAACAATGACGAGCATTGCTCTGGGTTCTTTTCCCCAATAACACTTGCCAATATTGCAACGGCCTGCAGCCAATTCGCAACAGTCCTGGGGATAAGCCTCTACCTCCTTTTCTCCTTGTCCTCCTTCTTGTTATCCTCCGGCTTAACCCTATCTAAGTTACATTTTACCAGCGGTAGGAGCGCAAAAATCTCCACGTATTCCCCTTTCCTAATTTTTCTCGAACTTCAGGTTTTAGGTGCGCTCCGATGGGCCCCTCAAAACCCACCTAAACCTCACATTTTTCTGCATCTGCCAGTCTCACCAAATCTTGTTTTTTCGCCCCTTCCCCTGTCCCCCCCCCCCCCGGCGGCTTAGGCACCACCTCCTGCACTGCCACCCCAGCGACCTCCGTCGCGGGCGCCGCTTGTTCCGTAGCAGGCACGGGGGGAGTCCCTGAGCCCGTTGACCACCCGACCCTTGCCCCCCCGACCCCAGGATCCACCCACCGCCGCAGGAAACTGAATCCCAATTGTCCCCAGCTCAAATTTTTTCCTAAATCCTTCAAACCTGCTCAGAATTCCTGCAACCCCAATTCCGCCGTAGCGCGGCCAACCGCCCACGCGGCCGGAGTGGGAGGCACAGTCGCATCCGACTGCCCCGCTGCTCCCTGACCCCCACTGTTAATCTCGCCCCCCTCCCCCACAAGATTACCAACAACACGTGAAGGAATAAACATGGACTTACCGAGATGCCTGGGAAGGGTCCCACCAGCCGAAAGTCCCGTCTCCACTGCAGCATGACGTCCCTGCTGCCCATCGTCGTCCGACTGCGACAGCTCTCCTTCTGACCGGTCTTCTCCTATCTCCGCTTCAGTGGCCGACAGTCCTCCAGCAGACACCTCCTTGGCCGCCGGGGATCCGCGGTCCTACAGAGCTCCTCCTCTGAGCGCCGGATTCACCCACTGATTTGTGGGTCGCTTTTTTATGGGCCCAATGACATCTATCCCACAGTGCCGCACCAGGCCACTGCCCGCTTCTGTCCTCTCTCCCTCCCCTCTTACGTGCCCCCCAGCCCCAGCTTTGGGGTGCCTGGGTGCCGTTGCTGCCATCCTCCCATGCTGAAGCCCCGCCCCTGCTGTGGAAACGCCAGGGGCCTGTCTCCCTGCTCCATCTTCGCTAGGCCCAGCATCCGCCTTGGAACTGCTGGCGCTACTCCTGGATGCTCCACGGACTGATGGCCTCTGCCCCCCCCCTTCTCCCCACCTCATGTGCCGCCGTGCGCTTCGCGGGAGGCCCAGAAACCGGCCTCCCTGCCCGAACCTGCTGTCTCTGCTCTCTGGGAGGGAGGGGGATAGAGGGATCTGGCTGGGAGCGAACCCCCCCTTTCCTGCGCCACCGCGCGCTTCGCGGGCGGCCCAGAAACCAGTCGACCCGCACGGAGCTTCTGACTCTGCACCCTGGGAGAGAGGGGTAGAGGGGGATCCGGGGAGAAACGAGCCTGGCGGCCTGGACCGCCGCGCTCGCACCGACTCACCCACCGCTGAAATGGCCGCTGAGGCACTGTCACCCAGCGCCGCATCCAGGCTGCTCTCAAGCCATCCAGGTCCCCTGGACGCCGTCCCGGCCTTCAATCTTGCAAACAGGGATTCACAGCGGCCATGCTGCAAGCTCTCTCTTCCAGACCAACTGAGCTGGGAAGGGACCTTGCCCCCTGTTCAGTTAATTTTTGCTCCACCCCTTCCTAATAACCTACCAATCCCAATTGTTCTAACATAAACATCCCTCAAACTATGTTCCACTGTTAACTCTTTCATGCCCGCCCTTTGCTTATTATTTTTATTTCTTTGCTCCGGGCTTTCTTGAGGCCTTAAGTTCATAAATAAATTCTGTAGGATAGTGAATGAGGACACAACAACTGTGAAGAGTTTAAAAGTATGAATGAAGAATTTCTTCTTTAACTAGGAAATATTCCAACATTTCTTTCCATAATTATTTTTAAAATTCCGAATATAGTAAAATGGTGTGTCTCCTACATACATAAATGACACCAGTAAAAAAAAAAAAAAAATATATATATATATATATATATAAATTATTATATATATATCACAAAAGTTGAGCGCAACCCTCACATTTTTGTAAATATTTTGATATATCTTTTCATGTGACAATACTGAAGAAATGACACTTTGCTACAATGTAAAGTAGTGAGTACACCCCTAAGTGAAAATATCCAAATTGGGCCCAAAGTGTCAATATTTTGTGTGGTCACCATTATTTCCCAGCACTGCCTTAACCCTCTTGGGCATGGAGTTCACCAGAGCTTCACAGGTTGCCACTGGAGTCCTCTTCCACTCCTCCATGACAACATCACGGAGCTGGTGGATGTTAGAAACCTTGCACTCCTCCACCTTCTGCTTGAGGATGCCCCACAGATGCTCAATAGGGATTAGGTCTGGAGACATGCTTGACCAGTGGCAAGGCAGTGGTCGTCTAGGTGGTGTGTTTGTGGTAGTTATTATGTCGGAATACTGCAGGATCTCTGCCAGGTCTTGTTAATCTGGCAGAGACTTGCGTCATATCTATGCATGCGCCAGATCGCTGTTGAAGATGGTGCTGGAGAAGAGCGACAAGGAGAGTACTTGTGCTTCAAGCATGACAGTGCTGGACTTCATGGTCTAGTTAGTATGTACAGTATATTTCCAAAAGTATTGGGATGCCTGCCTTTACAGGCACATGAACTTTAAAACGGAGTTCCACCCAAAAATGGAACTTCCGCTTTTCGGAATCCCCCCCCCCCCCCCGCAATGTCACATTTGGCACCTTTCAGGGGGGAGGGGGGAGCAGATACCTGTATAATCCAGGTATTTGCTCCCACTTCCGGGCATAGATAGCCGCAGTATCCGCGGATATCTATGCTATATCCGGGCCCTCCTCTGTCCACTCCGCTGTCTTCTGGGAGACACAAAGGTCCCAGAAGACAGTAGGGACCAGTGGAATCGCGCAGCGCGACTTGCGCATGCACAGTAGGGAACCAGGCTGTGAAGCCGCAAGGCTTCACTTCCTGATTCCCTTACCGAAGATGGCGGTGCCTCCACCTGAGAGCCAAGGGACAGATCGGCTTCGGGTGCCGACATCGCAGGTGCCCTGGACAGGTAAATGTCCATATTTTAAAAGTCAGCAGCTACAGTATTTGTAGCTGATGACTTAAAAAAAAAATAACAAAAAAACGGCAGAATTCCGCTTTAATGGCATCCCAGTCTTAGTCCATAGGGTTCAATATTGAGTTGGCCCACCCTTTGCACTGGAACTAAGGGGCCAAGCCCAACCCCTGAAAAACAACCCCACATCATAATCCCCCCTCCACCAAATGATTTGGACCAGTGCACAAGGCAAAGTCCATAAAGACATGAAGGAGTGAGTTTGGGGTGGAGGAGCTTGACTGGTCTGCAGAGAGCCCTTACCTCAACCCAATAGAGCACCCTTGGGATGAATTAGAGCGGAGACTGTGTGCCAGGCCTTCTCGTCCATATTAGTGCCTGACCTCACAAATGCGCTTCTGGAAGAATGGTCAAACATTCATATAGACACACTTATAAACTTTGTGGACAGCCTTCCCAGAAGAGTTGAAGCTGTTATAGCTGAAGAGGGTGGGCAAACTCAATATTGAACCCTACAGACTTATGCCCCGTACACACAGTCAGACATTGAACGGACATTCCGACAACAAAATCCTAGGATTTTATCCGACGGATAATGGCTCAAATTTGTCTTGCACACACACGGTCACACAAAGTTGTCAGAAAATCCGATCGTTCTGAGCGCGGTGACGTAAAACACGTATGTTGTGACTATAAACGGGGCAGTAGCCAATAGTTTTCATCTCTTTATTTATTCTGAGCATGCGTGGCACTTTGTGCGTCGGATTTGTGTACACACGATCGGAAATTCCGACAACGGATTTTGTTGTCGGAAAATTTTATAGCATGCTCTCAAACTTTGTGTGTCGGAAAATTCGATGGAAAATGTGTGATGGAGCCTACACACGGTGGGAATTTCCCACAACAAGGTTCTATCACACATTTCCGTCTGAAAATCCGACCGTGTGTACGGGGCATAAGACTGGGATGCCATTAAAATTCATGTGAGTGTAAAGGCAGGTGTCCCAAAACTTTTGGTAATATCGTGTATGTGGTTTTTTTTTTCCATTTGGGACAGGAACAAGTGTTAGGCATTGCTTATTTTTGGGGGGCTAGTGAGGGTTAAATTGCCCTTTAAGTTTATAAATAGTTAAACTTAAAAAAAAAAAAATTACTGTAGCTGCTGACTTACCTGTATAGGGATCCAGTGCTGTCCTCACCCGAGCCAATCCTTCAGTCGGCTTCTGGTCCATGCACCGGCATCTTAATTAAAGGAAAATGACTTTGAAGCCTTGCGGCTTCACAGAGCCATCTTCGCACTGAACACGCACAAACCGCGCTGTGCTTTGTGAATGGTCCTGCAGTTTTCTGGGACCTGTGATATGTCCCAGAGGGCTGCGGGGGAAGGAGGGGCCGATCGCCTCAGTGATCTGACTGGAAGTGGGAGTGGGTACCTGTCAAAACCAGGTACCCACTACCCTCCCCCCTTCAAAAGTGCCAATTGTCAAGGAGGAGGGAGCGAGGATACAAATAAGCGGAATTTCCCCCTTTGGGTGAAGTTCCACTTTAACAATAAAAATTCCTAAATGTCACAAACAATAAAACCACATTTTTTTTATTTATTTACATTTTTAGTACCTGGTGATCATGCTAGTTGATTACTCTTTCTCCAGCAGAGTGACAATGTTAAATGTGCTGAAGTGGATTCACTACAGAGTTGTCACCCTTCTCAGTGTTGTAGCCCTGAGGACTACAGTGCTGCATAGTCTTGCACTATAAGGAGAAGTGTTATCAACATTGTCACTGCTGATAAAGCTCTTTCTTACTGCCATTGAATGCCGGCCTCACTTGGTGCAGCAACTGCAATGGGCCCTCTATGATCCAGGCTCTAGCGGATTAAAAACCCAAAAAAGTTCCTGTGATGATGTCACAAAGACAAAGAAGAGATTTGTGGGCCTTCTAGCAGAAGTTAGATATAAAATACACCTAGTATGTCTTTTCAGGGGAATGGGAGTTCTATGAGCACAAATACATTTATGCCTGGTACACACAGGCTGAATATCAGCCAGTTCAACAGAAACCGGCCGACATTTGGTCTGTGTGTGCACCAGCCTGTCTAGCAGTCAGACAGGCATGCTGGAAAACCAGCATCCAATCGGCATCCGATCAGCGCTGGCAGCCAATGGCTGTGAGTGCTGACCGGTGTGTTCTAGCGCGGGGGGGTCAAAAACTGATAGTGTGTTCTAGGCTTTAGACAGGACAAACTTAAATAAGGGGTAGGCCAATCATGCTGGTATCACAGAGAACTATGCATTTTTAATGGAACCGCACATCAGAAGCCGTTTGCCTATATGCCCAAGTGCCTAAATAAAACTTTGAGCTGACTTTAAACAGTGAGAGGGAGGGGGATGAATCAATGAATCACAACTCTGATTCATTTTGTTGTCATTGCAGACTGAGCTATTGAGCTCTGTAAAGAATTGGCTTCTTTCTGAAGCTTCAGTTGCTAGCTGCTTATGAAAATACAACATATTGCAGTATTTCATATTTACCTAAAATAAATATATTTTTAAAAAGTATTATTTCATCCTGACTGCAACAAAAAAAAATGACATTCGTAATTTGGTTCACTTAAATCCAAAGACATGAGTAGAATTTTATAGTGTGAAAACTAGACCAAGACGTAAGATGCCTGGCCACAATGAAAGAACTATGGTGACTAAAATTGCTGACCTTTGGAGTCATATGTCTTTATCTATACACTTGGTTTGAGTGAGTGACCCAAAAGTCACATGGTCATCTTTACAGCCACACATCTAGCATTTTTAGAAGGAGAAGCCAGGAATGACTGTCTACATGCTTTTCCAATGACGCTCTTCCCTTAACAATCAAAAAAAAAAAGAGAGTGAACCTATTAGAAGGGCAACTATGAGCAACATTGCCAAAAGTAGTGAAACTCCTGTTGCATACTTCACCTGTAGTATATCTTTAAAAAAAAGTGAAATAGCCACTAGTTACAAATATTCTCTTTATTTTATATATTGCTCTAATGTATTTAAAATTACACTGTGAGTTAAAAATAATTCTGACTATATAATGCATTTGTGTAATTTTTGCTTGAGGAACCTGCTCTCCAGAGTGGTGTTTTGTTACCCGTACTCTGTAATGCTGTTTCAATGCATTATTTATTTTACCAACATGATAGACCAATGAATCCAGGCCAGTGGGCATGTTTTTGCTCAGTGTATGCATTTTAAACCTTGTCCAGTTCTTCATGCTGTGATAATGGTAATATCCACAGTACTAAAATAGTGTCACAGATCATGGGACAGGACTTTCTCCACTTTCCGTATGTGCCAAATAATGACTTGATCATTAAATGGGGATAGCATATTGATCTGTAGAGACACTAATAAGGACATAAGTTCATGTTGTTGTGTAATTCTCTATAAAGGGGTTGTAAACCCTCGTGTTTTTTCACTTTAATGCATCCTATTCGTTTTACTCACCGGAGCCCATTCGTTTCCACGGCGGAGACGCGCTCTAGCTCTCTGCCTGGGGTTCTCGGCTCTTGATTGGATAGATTGATAGCAGCGCAGCCATTGGCTCCCGCTGCTGTCAATCAAATGCAATGACGCGGGCGACGGGGGCAGGGCTGAGTCCAGAATTCTGTGTCGACGGACGCAAATGCTGGACTTAGGAGCATGCGCCCACGCAGTAACCCCCTGGGAGAAAGCTTCTCCTAGGGGGTTTACAGATGCCAGGAGGAGCCGCGAGTGCCGCCGGGGGACCGCAGAAGATGAGGGTTCGGGGGCCACTCTGTGCAAAAAAAACTGCACAGTGGAGGTGAGTATGATTTGTTTGTTATTTTAAACAAAAAAAAAACAAGGGTTTAGTAACCCTTTTATGCTGCGTACACACAAGCGGAATTTCCGTCAGAAAGAGTCTGATGGGAGCTTTTCATCGTATATTCCGACCGTGTGTATGCCCCATTGGACTTTTTCTGTCGAAAAATTCAGACGGACTTAGATAGAGAACATGTTCTATATTTTTCCGACGGAACAAATTACTATCGGAAAAAACGCTCATCTGTATGCTGTTCCGACGCACCAAAAATGATGCATGCTCTGAAGCAAGTACGAGACGGAAGCTATTGGCTACTGGCTATTGAACTTCCGTTTTCCTAGTCTTGTCGTACGTGTTGTACGTCAACGCGTTCTGGACGGTCAGAATTTGGTGTGACCGTGTGTATGCAAGACAGCTTGAACGGAATTCCGTCGGAACTCCATCGTAAAAACCTTCAGAGTTTATTCCAACGGCAAAACCGGTCGTGTGTACAGGGCATAAGCCTTGAGGCAACACAAGGGCATATGTTTGATCTGGGATGGCTAACTCTTGTTGCTGGGAGCTCCACCTTAAAAAAAATTATTAAAAGCCAGCAGCTACAAATACTGCAGCTGCTGACTTTTAATAAATGGACACTTACCTGTCCCAGGGTCCAGCTATGTCGGCAGCCGAAGCCGATCAATCGCATAGCTCTCGGCTGCCCCCGCCGCCATCCTCGGTCAGGGAATGGGGAAGTGAAGCGCTGCAGCTTCACTGCCCGGTTCCCTACTGCGCATGCACGAGTCGCACTGCGCCTCTGCCCTGGTCCCCGTTGTGTTCTGGGAACTGTGTGTTTCCCAGAACACAACAGGGGGGGGGGGGGTGGGCATTTGCGGATATTCTGCGGCTGTCTAAGCCCGGAAGTGGCTGCAGATACCTGTTTTAGACAGGTATCTGCACCCCCCTCCCACCTGAGAGGTGCCAATTGTGGCACCAGAGGGGGGGAGGAATCCGATGAGTGGAAGTTCCACTTTAGGGTGGAACTCCGCTTTAAAAACTTTTTAGTTAGATTATGTTTTGGACTGTGATGGTTATCCCTGCAAGGAAACATTTTGTTTTGGTTCCTGCTTTGTTACACACTGTCCAATAAACATGGGCAGGAAGATTTTAAACCCACTTGACACTTGAATTACATCTGCACAAGCTCTCCACTAAGCTGAACCCCAATGCAACGATGCTATGGAGCCCTTGTATACAGTATACATGCTGCATCAGGACTCAGTTTAGCAATGCTCACGTATATTCAAAATACTTCACTCATTGCAATACCCATACCTCCCAACTGTCCCTGATTTCTAGGGACTGTCCCTAATTTGGGGCAATGTCCCTCTGTCCCTCACTCCTCATTTGCCACTCATTTTGGTAGGATCTATATAGATGTATGTAAAATGCACTTTTTATCTATCAAAAAGTGTTTCCCAGTGCTAAACCTTTCATCTGATTTCTAAATTGCTGGATTTGTAAATTCCAAAAGCCAATATAAAGGAATAGTAGTGGTAAAAAAAAAGCACTCGTGGGTATAACCAATTTTGTTTTTTTTGTACAATTCTCCTTTAAGGGGGTGTGGCAAGGGGTGTGTCCTATGCCTGCATAATTTTGCTGATAGGTGTCCCTCATTCCCATCTTAAAAAGTTGAGAGGTATGCTATACCTTGTACTGTACGTCCACTGATTGAGAAAATTATTTGAGAGAAGATTTATGTGTTGCATTGTGTAATGGTAGATTTACATGTTTCCATTTGCCAACAAAAGTGACACAATGATTTTTTCAATTACTGGCTGAAGACTCTGGTGTTTCATAGTATGGGCTCAATTCATCCTATGCCAGTGGGCTCAGCTGTATTTCTGCTTGCAACTATCACTCAACTGTGCATGCTGATCAAGTCTTGATCAATTTTAAATCAGTAAATAAAAAACTGTACGTTATGCTGAGCGATAATTACAAGCAATAGAAGTTTAACATTCTTTGTAAGCAAGTAGGTTTAAAAAGAAAATGATAAGCAATGGTATTTGCTGACTCAGTGCTGATAGTGTTCTTACATGATCAGCATGATACACATTAAAAAAGGCATGGCTTTCTCAGACGTGCCCCCTGACACATACTTCTGCTATGTCAAAGCTGAATTTCAGGCACAACAACTTTTATTTAAAGTGGTTGAAAATCCTTCCCTACCGTAAAGTGAAGTGACTAGCCTCAGGTGATACAGAGATAAAACCTCCTACATAAGTTGTACATGTTTATCTGCAACTCTCTCCCCTCTACAGCCTACTAAATCACACAGATCAAAGGTTTTTTTTCAGCTCCACAAGGCAGGCTGTAGGGATTTGACATCACATACTGCACAGACTAGAGAAGCGAGCTCACTGTACTCTGAGACCTGAGTGGAGGGAATGGACCCCCCCCCCCCCCCCCCACACACACACACACACTCACTCACAGGGAAACATGGACAGTTGAGACTGTCAATCAGCTGCTGGGGGGAGGGGGCATTTCCTGGGATTGACTGGTGTCGACATAACCTCTTAAGGAGTGACTCATGCAGAATGCAGACAGCAAAAGAAGGCGACAGCAGAGGCAAATGACACTTGGTGCTTTGGATTGAGGCAAGTACACACCACAGAATAAGAAGTGTAGGAAAGTGCAGTCTATTTCCTCCATTGCAGGTGATGCTCAACCAGGGTGGCATTGCAGGGGAGGGGAAGTCAAGAGAAACATGGTTCCTCTTTTGGTTTCCAGGGTCACTGGGGAAGCTGTCTGGTTGAGTGCTGCTGCCCCATGTGACTCCGGCAGCTATCTTGGGTCAGGCAGAGTCTATTTAAGGCTCTGGCTTCCAGGCTTGGCGCGCATTTCGCATTTGGGTATTGTAGGGACAGGTCACCCGTATGATAGGGACAGTGATTAGTGGCAGGGAGTGGTTCCTGATGAGTAGGCAAAGGATGGGGACATGACATCCTACCTTGAGACCTCCCCATTTGGGTCCGGACCGGCCAGGCCGGCTTTCGCCCCTCAAGACAGATGCTGTCGGCACATCTGAGACTTGCTCTACTACACCTTGCTGTGACATACTGTAAGGCCCCTTTCACACTGGGGCGGTAGGGGGCGTCGGCGCTATTTTTAGCGCTGTTTTGCCGCGGTATTCGGCCGCTAGCGGTGCGGTTTTAACCCCCCGCTGGCGGCCAAAAAAGGGTTAAAACCCCCCGTATAGCGCGGCTATAGCCGCGGTATTGCCGCGGTATAGCCGCGCTGTCCCATTAATTTCAATGGGCAGGAGCGGTGAAGGAGTGGTGAATACACTGCTCCTTCACCGCTCCAAAGATGTGGCTTGCAGGAGATTTTTTCTTCTCCTGCCAGCGCACCGCTTCAGTGTGAAAGCCCTCGGGCTTTCACACTGAACAAACAGCGGAGGCTGTTTAGGGGCGGTTTGCAGGCGCTATTTTTAGCGCAATAACGCCTGCAAACCGCCCCAGTGTGAAAGGGGCCTTTGTGTTCCTGGTCAGGTGCTGTTGTGTCTGTTGTGAATTACTGGATTCTGCATTAATACAAATTCTGTTCTCTGCAACCGGAGTCTGTGTAATTACTGCTGCTGCACCACACTGCACCTCCCCACATATGTTTTGTTCATTTATCATGTCAGAGGTTTAAAACCACCAAAATATATTCCCCAATAACTGGAGGATATAAATCCACTTTTGCGTGTGCATAATACCTTTGCAAACCAAGTTATTACCCTTTCAGTGTAGCAGTGACATCATCATTGTACTGTACATAGACTTACATAGACGTACATAGAGCAGAGCTGTGGGGGTAACCCAGCAGGTCTTCCCACTGCCTGCAGAAAACTACAAGAGGTGGCAAAGACAACACCAGTCACTCTTCACCAGAAGAGAGGGCAGCAGTGACTGTCTTTTTTCACAGGCAGCACTTCATGCTAGATTACTGCACAGATCTGGAAAAAATACACAACGCACACCAAGATTCAAGTAAGAATACACATGCCTCTCTTAGTTAGACAGTATTTTATAATCCTGGAGTTCAGCTTCAATACCATCTCTGATTCAAGAGCAGACATAAAGTGTATGTTACCCCAACATTTAATAGTCCATTTAATACTATTTAGAAAGTATTTGTATTAAAAAGTATTTTCTTTGCTTCCCTTGTGTGAAATACCTGGTGATCAGAGGCATAACTAGAACCTTCAGGGCCCCAGTGCAAGAAACCATGAAGGCCCCCCTGATCCCCAACTGGGAGTCTTGCCACTGATCCCTGGGCCCTTTACTCCCATCGTGGGACAGTTTATTATGGTCCCGTAGCAGACCAGCTTCCTGCCATATTGAGGTCCCCCCCCATGGTGGCGAATGCCAGAGCCCAGTCGCAAGTGTGATCTTTGCGACCCTGGCAGTACTACCACTGGTGTCAGTAGTTTTTTTTGTTTTTCTTAATTATATTTTACCATTTTTTTTTTTTAGGACCCCTGTTGGGGGGGGGGGGGGGGGGTTTGATGACCCTGGATGTCTCACTTTTAAAAAGAGAAAGGGACTGAGGACAAGTTCATCAGTCCCTTTCTCTGCAGCCTCAGCTGCACTGAATGAATTGACAGGAATAGCTCTGTACAGAGCTTCCCGTTCATTCATAGACTGAGGCATAGTAAACACAGTTAACTATGCCCCAGCTATGAATAAATAAAAAATAAAAAAAAAGGATCCCTGACTCTATTCATTAAAAAAAGGAAGGGGCTGGTAAATGACACATTTACCAGCCCCTTCCCCATCCTGACAGATCCCCTGCAGCAGCCGGCAGGAGGTGGGAGAGGGAAACCCAGCAGCAGGGGGAGTATGGCCAGGGAACCACACAGGGGCCCAGGCAACACAATAAGGATAGAGAGGGGGCAAGGGCGGCACGTGGAGGAACCAATGCCCTCCATTTCCCTCCTGCAGCTGCTGAATGTCTGTGGGAGGGAGAGGAGGAGAAGCGGCATTCAGGGGCTACATGGAGGGATCGGTTCCTCTACAATGTCCACATACTGCCGCCCTCATAACAAGGCATACAGGGGGTCGCACGGGCTCCCTGGAGCATGGGGCTGGGTAGCAATGGTGACTCCTATGACCCCTGTTTGTATGCCCCTGCTGGTGATCCTGCCAGTTCCTCTGTTTTCCTATTTCAATATGACTACGCTAGGCATGGAAGCACATCCATTCTAGTGTGGTCAGTTTTCTTCTTTGCTTGGTAGCACTACCTACTTGGTAACACAGCTTGCCTGTACTTCAGTAGTCATGTCCCCCTGTGAAACATTTCACCATGAAGATCAGTGTACAGCTGTTTCTCTCCCTCACGCCCCCCCTCCCGCTCAACGCAGTCTCCACCCCCAGTTCTCTAAGCCCTATATGCAGCTGAGCACAGAGGTTGTGTGATCACTTTTAAAAAAAGAAAAAAAAATGATATATATATATATATATATATATATATATATATATATATATATATACAGTGGGGGAAATAAGTATTTGATCCCCTGCAGATTTTTTAAGTTTGCCAGCTTACAAAGAAAATAAGGGTCTATAATTTTTATCATAGGTGTATTTTAAATGATAGACACAAAATATCAACCGAAAATACAGAAAAAACACATGAAACAAATGCTATAAATTAAGTTGCGGTTCTGTGAGTGAAATAAGTATTTGATCCCCAAGCAAAACATGACTTGGTGGAGAAACCCTTGACAAGCACAGAGGTAAGACGTTTCTTGTAGTTGGTGACCAGGTTTGCACACATCTCAGGAGGGATTTTAGTCCACTCTTCTTTACAGATCTTCTTTAAATCCTTAAGGTTTCTTGCCTGTCACTTGGCAACTTGAAGTTTCAGCCCCCTTCATAAATTTTCTATAGGAATAAGGTCTAGAGACTGACTAAGTCACTGCATTACCTGTGCTTCTTCTTGATCCACTTCTTTGTTGCCTTGGCGATATGTTTTGGGTGTATTGTCATGCTGGAAGACTTATCGATGACCCATCTTCAGTGAAGGATTGGGAGAAAGTGCTGTGGTCAGATGAGACCAAAATTGAGGTCTTTGGCATTAACTCGAGTCACCGTGTTTGGAGGAAGAAAAATGCTGACTATGACCCTAAGAACACCATCCCTACAGTCAAGCACGGAGGTGGAAACATTATGCTTTGGGGCTGTTTCTCTGCTAAAGGTACAGCCTGACTCTGCCGCATTGAGGGGCCAATGGATGGGGCCATGTTTTGTAAAATATTGGATGAGAACCTTCTTCATTCAGCCAGAACACTGAAGATGGGTCGTGGATGGGTCTTCCAGCATGACAATGACCCAAAACATAACGTTAAGGCAACAGAGGAGTGGCTCAAGAAGACCCACTCACTCACTGAACTGCAACTTAATCTATTGCATTTGTGTTATGTGTTTTTTCTGGATTTTTGGTTGATATTCTGTCTCTATCATTTAAAATACACCTATGATAAAAAATTATAGACTTAATTTCTTTGTAAGTGGGCATACTGCAGAGGATCAAATACTTATCTCCCCCACTGTGTATATACATACATACAGTATCTCACAAAAGTGAGTACACCCCTCACATTTTTGTAAATATTTTATTCTGTCGTTTCATGTGACAACACTGAAGAAATGACACTTTTCTACAATGTAAAGTAGTGAGTGTACAGCTTGTGTAACAGTGTAAACTTACTGTCCCCTAAAAAAAACTCAACACACAGCCATTAATGTCTAAACCGCTGGCAACAAAAGTGAGTACACCCCTAAGTAAAAATGTCCAAATTGGGCCCAATTAACCATTTTCCCTTCCCAGTGTCATGTGACTCGTTAGTGTTACAAGGTCTCAGGTGTGAATGAGGAGCAGGTGTGTTACATTTTGGTGCTATCACTCTCACTCTCTCATACTGGTCACTGGAAGTTCAACATGGCAGCACATGGCAAAGAACTATCTGAGGATGTGTAAAAAAAAAAGAAATGTTGCTCTACATGAAGATGGCCTAGGATATAAGAAGATTGCCAAGACCCTGAAATTGAGCTGCAGCACAGTGGCCAAGACCATACAGCAGTTTAACAGCTCAGGTTCCACTCAGAACAAGGCTCGCCATAGTCGACCAAAGAAGTTGACTGCATGTACTCAGCGTTATATCCAGAGGTTGTCTTTGGGAAATAGACGTATGAGTGCTGCCAGCATTGCTGCAGAGGTTGAAGGGGTGGGGGGTCAGCCTGTCAGTGCTCAGACCATTCGCCGCACACTGCATCAAATTGGCCTGCATGGCTGTCGTCCCAGAATTAAGACTCTTCTAAAGATAATGCACAAGAAAGCCCGCAAACAGTTTCCTAAAGACAAGCAGACTAAGGACATGGATTACTGGAACCATGTCCTGTGGTCTGATAAGACCAAGATAAACTTATTTGGTTAGGATGGTGTCAAGCGTGTGTGTGAGGAGTACCAAGACAAGTGTGTCTTGCCTACAGTCAAGCATGGTGGTGGGAGTGTCATGGTCTGGGGCTGCATGAGTGATGCTGGCACTGGGGAGCTACGGTTCATTGAGGGAACCATGAATGCTAATGTGTACTGTGACATACTGAAGCAGAGCATGATCCCCTCCCATCGGAAACTGGGCCGCAGGGCAGTATTCCAACATGATAACGACCCCAAACACACCTCCAAGACGGCAACTACCTTACTAAAGAAGCTGAGGATAAGGGTGATGGACTGACCAAGCATGTCTCCAGACCTAAACCCTATTGAGCATCTGTGAGGCATCCTCAAACAGAAGGTGGAGAAGCACCAGATTTCTAACATCCACTAGCTCTGTGATGTCGTCATGGAGGAGTGGAAGAGGACTCCAGTGGCAACCTGTGAAGCTCCGGTGAACTCCATGCCCAAGAGGGTTAAGGCAGTGCTGGAAAATAATGGTGGCCACACAAAATATTGACACTTTGGGCCCAATTTGGACATTTTCACTTAGGGGTGTACTCACTTTTGTTGCCAGCGGTTTAGACATTATTGGCTGTGTGTTGAGTTATTTTGTGGGGACAGCAAATTTACACTGTTAAACAAGCTGTACACTCACTACTTTACATTGCAGCAAAGTGTAATCTCTTCAGTGTTGTCACATGAAAAGACAGAATAAAATATTTACAAAAATGTGAGGGGTGTACTCACTTTTGTGAGATACTGTGTATATATATATATATATATATATATATACATACACAGTGGGGACAGAAAGTATTCAGACCCCCTTAAATTTTTCACTCTTTGTTATATTGCAGTCATTTGCTAAAATCATTTAAGTTCATTTTTTTCCTCATTAATGTACACACAGCACCCCATATTGACAGAAAAACACAGAATTGTTGACATTTTTGCAGATTTATTAAAAAAGAAAAACTGAAATATCACATGGTCCTAAGTATTCAGACCCATTGCTGTGACACTCATATATTTAACTCAGGTGCTGTCCATTTCTTCTGATCATCCTTGTGATGGTTCTACACCTTCATTTGAGTCCATCTGTGTTTGATTATACTGATTGGACTTGATTAGGAAAGCCACACACCTGTCTATATAAGACCTTACAGCTCACAGTGCATGTCAGAGCAAATGAAAATCATGAGGTCAAAGGAACTGCCTGAAGAGCTCAGAGGCAGAATTGTGGCAAGGCACAGATCTGGCCAAGGTTACAAACACATTTCTGCTGAACTTAAGGTTCTTAAGAGCACAGTGGCCTCCATAATCCTTAAATGGAAGATGTTTGGGAAGACCAGAACCCTTCCTAGAGCTTACCATCTGGCCAAACTGAGCTATCGAGGGAGAAGAGCCTTGGTGAGAGAGGTAAAGAAGAACCCAAAGATCACTGTGGCTGAGCTCCAGAGATGCAGTTGGGAGATGGGAGACAGTTCTAGAAAGTCAACCATCATTGCAGCCCTCCACCAGTCGGGGGTTTATGGCAGAGTGGCCTGACAGAAGCCTCTCTTCAGTGCAAGACACATGAAAGCCCGCATGGAGTTTGCTAAAAAAAACACCTGAAGGACTCCAAGATGGTGAGAAATAAGATTCTCTGGTCTGATGAGACCAAGATAGAACTTTTTGGCCTTAATTCTAAGCGGTATGTGTGGAGAAAACCAGGCATTGCTCATTACCTGTCCAATACAGTCCCAACAGTGAAGCATGGTGGTGGCAGCATCATGCTGTGGGGGTGTTTTTAAGCTACAGGGACAGGACGACTTGTTGCAATTGAGGGAAAGATTAATGCGGTCAAGTACAGGGATATCCTGGACGAAAACCTTCTCCAGAGTGCTCAGGACCTCAGACTGGGTCGAAGGTTTACCTTCCAACTAGACAATGACCCTAAGCACACAGCTAAAATAACGAAGGAGTGGCTTCACAACAACTCCGTGACTGTTCTTGAATGGTCCAGCCAGAGCCCTGACTTAAACCCAATTGAGCATCTCCGGAGAGACCTAAAAATGGCTGTCCACCGACATTTACCATCCAACCTGACAGAACTGGAGAGGATCTGCAAGGAAGAATTGCAGAGGA
Organism: Lithobates septentrionalis; assembly: GCA_037952835.1. Classification (NCBI taxonomy): domain Eukaryota; kingdom Metazoa; phylum Chordata; class Amphibia; order Anura; family Ranidae; genus Lithobates; species Lithobates septentrionalis. The sequence continues at coordinate 314,557 of JBBDGP010000366.1, read as the reverse complement.
TCCCCAAATCCAGGTGTGAAAAACTTGTTGCATCTTTCCCAAAAAGACTCATGGCTGTATTAGATCAAAAGGGTGCTTCTACTAAATACTGAGCAAAGGGTCTGAATACTTAGGACCATGTGTTATTTCAGTTTTTCTTTTTTAATAAATCTGCAAAAATGTCAACAATTCTGTGTTTTTCTGTCAATATGGGTGCTGTGTGAACATTAATGAGGATATGCAATATAACAAAGAGTGAAAAATGTAAGGGGGTCTGAATACTTTCCGTCCCCACTGTTTATATATTGCCTTGTATTTCTATGTTAAAGTGGGGTTCCACCCCAAAAAAAAAAACTACATGAAAATCCTAAAAAAAAATACAAAAAAAATTTGGATATTTTTTTTTTTTACTTACCTCTAAATGGCTGTTGCTAGGGGGTCCCTCGTAGTTTGCCTCTTCCAGTGCCTAGGCTGGTGACATCACTTCCCCCTCGGCACAGGAAGGGCTCAGCTCTGCTCCCTCTCTCCTGTCAATCATCTGGGACCCAATCACGGCGCGCGGCGCCGCTCGCGCATGCGCAGTGGGTGCCAGGCTGTGAAGTTGCAATGCCGGCGCCGCTGAACGGAGGGGAAGACGAGCAGGGCTTCGATCCCCCGCATCGCTGGACCCAGGGACAGGTAAGTGTCCAATTAAAAGTCAGCAGCTGCAGTATTTGTAGCTGCTGACTTTTAATTTTTTTTTTTTTACTGGAACTCCTCTTTAAACTGAATGGGTTGTTTTACAAGTTAAAGGTTCACATATACTTTAACCCCCCCCCCCTCCAAACACATGTACACACACAACATCAGCTTAGCACTGTGCCTTGAAATGTATTGGTGCCTCCAGCCCTAGAGAAGTGTGTTATACTGACAGATATCACTCTCCCCCTCCCTAGTTGTTTGCACTGTTATTCACACTCCTGACTCAGAAATGATCCTGCTTAGCACTGTATTACCCCCGGAAATGTCCATTTGACTTCACCCCTGGCTTAGTAGCCCATTGTACCTAAAAAATATCACTTGTTCCATCTCTGGCTTCTTTCTCCAAACATCCTCCCCGCCATTCTAGACATACCAGATGATTGTCCTTGGAAATAATATACTCCCCATCTTGGCTGAGCACTCTCATATTTGCTTAATTACAAAACCTATAGCAGCCAGAAATCAAATTACTTCTTTAAGTAATCTAATTTTAGTAAGGTGAAATCTGATTTCATCAACTGTCAGACATAAAACAGAACTAAACTCTCCAATTCTTTACATCCAAGGAAGCTGTCATCTTAGCCTCTGTATGATCTGCAGCTGCCATGGAGCTGCCCATATGACTGAGATTACAAGCTACTGTAACAGGTATCATTCACAGCGTGCCTCCAATGTAAAACTGTTTTGGGGAACTGTTTCATTGATGGGTTTAGTTCCACTTTAATGTAACCTTTAAATCTCTGACAGGAGCTGAAATGTCAGGCCCTGACTGAGTAAGTAAAAGGTTCATAAGGCACAAAAATAAATCTTACAAAATAGGCTGAAACAATTGACAATACTTTTCTAGCAGTAGGTCCCTTTAAAACGAACTGTGTCTAATTCAGGAAAGCATTTGTGACAGTTGCGTTAACAATACCAACACCTGAGACAAATTCAGGTAGTTCTTACAACTGCAACTTATGCTGGCCATGCACTATACAGAAAATCGGCCGAACCCATTTTCGAAAAACTAACGTTCGACCGTGACCGCAAACGATCGTGCCATCATATAATGACCGATAAATTGTTCAGTGGACATGAATAAATAATTTTTTGTTCGTTTTTTTACATATACCTAGTGCAGAAAGTTCGGACAGGAAACACATTAACCTTGCAATTTATCGTACGTTCGGCAGAAATTTACCAAACTTCCCGTTCGTTTTTTTACCACAAAAACGTCACAAATGATTATCGATTTGTTTCCATTAACTTGCCCAAAAAACGAACGAAGTGTCTATACGAACGATTTTTCGGCCGATTTTTCATATAGTGTATGGCCAGCATAAGAATCTGTCGCTATAGCTGTGACAGTTTTAAAAAAAAAAAAATACTACCCATTGTCAGATTAGGAAGCTGGTCATAATAAAAATCTAAATAATCAAGAAGGAACCGATCCACAAGCATTGTAACCTCAGCCCTTGATGACATCAACCCTGACAAAACATGCAGGGCAGAGTCCATGTCTGTGAAGTCACCACGCACGCCAAGGTTACAATGCCTGTGGATTGGTTCCTGGCAACTTTTTACTTTTATTCATATGCTGGATCATATCTGCAACACTGATGTTGGACGAGAAGGCCTGGCTCACAGTCTCCTCTCTAATTCATCCCAAAGGTGTTCTATCTGGTTGAGGTCAAGACTATGTGCAGGCCAGTCAAGTTCCTCCACCCCAAACTCGCTCATCCATGACTTTATGGACCTTGCTTTGTGCACTAGTCCAAATCATTTGGTGGAGGGGGGATTATGGTGTGGGGTTTTCTTTCAAGGGTTGGCCTTGGCTTTGGCCTTCCAGTAAAGGGAACTCTTAAGGTGGCAGCATACCAAGACATTTTGGACAATTTCATGCTCCCAACTTTGTGGGAACAGTTTGGGGATGGCCCCTTCCTGTTCCAACATGACTGTGCACCAGTGCACAAAGCAAGGTCCATGAAGACATGGAAGAGTGTCTGTGGTGGAGGAACTTGACTGGTCTGCACAGAATCCTGACCTCTGCAGATACAATGTGCTGCTTAGCCAGGGATGGGGAGAGTGATATCTCCAGGTACGTGTTTCTTAGCCAGGGATGAGGAGAGTATTATCTTCCAGGTATAATGTGCTGCTTAGCTGGGGGTGGAGGGGAGAGTGATATCTTCCAGGTACAATGTGCTGCTTAGCTAGGGATGGGAAGAGTGATATCTCCAAGTACAATGTGCTGCTTAGCTAGGGATGGATAGCGTTATATCTCCAGGTACAATGTGCTTCTTAGCCAGGGATGGGAAGAGTTAGTCATGGGCGTGCGTACAGGGTGTGACAGGTGTGCCTAGGCACACCCTAATCACTCTGCACTGTGCAGATTCCCCCTGCTGCTTGGCTGCAGAGAAAGGGACTGGGGAATTCATGTCCTCAGTTCCTTCCTCTGTCTCAAAAGTGAGACATCAGGGGTCTGTTTAGATCACTGATATTTCATGAAAGCCCCCCGATGGGGCTCCTAAAAAAATGTACAAAATAATAATAAAGAATTATTGCCAAAAAAAATAATAAAAAAATTAAATTGTAAAAAAAGTACTAATAAAAAAAATAATAAAAATATACTACTGACACCAATCTTTGCCCTACTGACATCGTCCATTGCTCTACTGACATCGTCCATTGCTCTACTGACATCGTCCATTGCTCTACTGACATCGTCCATTGCTCTACTGACATTGTCTGTTGCCCTACTGCCATATACAGTGCCTTGAAAAAGTATAAATACCCCTTGAAGTTTTCCACATTTTGTCATGTTACAACCAAAAACGTAAACATATTTTATTGGAATTTTTTGTGATATACCAACATAAAGTGGCACAAAATTGTGAAGTGGAAGGAAAATGATAAATGGCTTTCAAAATGTTATACAAATAAATATCTGAAAAGTGTGGCATGTATTTATATTCAGCCCCCCTGAGTCAATACTTTGTAGAACCACCTTAGACTGCAATTACACCTACAAGTCTTTTGTGGTATGTCTCTACCAGCTTTTCACATCTAGAGAGTGAAATTATTGCCCATTCTTCTTTTCAAAAATAGCTCAAGCTTTGTCAGATTGGATGGAGAGTGTCTGCACAGCAATTTTCAAGTCTTGTCACAGATTCTCAATTGGATTTAGGTCTGGACTTTGACTGGGCCATTCTAACACACGAATATGCTTTAAAACTAAACCATTCCATTGTAGCTCTGGCTGCATGTTTAGGGTCGTTGTCCTGCTGGAAGGTGAACCTCCACCCCAATCTCAAGTCTTTTGCAGACTCTAACAGGTTTTCTTCTAAGATTGTCCTATATTTGGCTCAGCAGGGACAGCTTCCCTGTCCCTGCTGAAGAAAAGCATCCCCATAACATGATGCTGCCACCACCATGTTTCCTGGTGGGGATGGTGTGTTCAGGGTGATGTGCAGTGTTAGTTTTCTGCTACAATAAGCATTTTGCTTTTAGGCCAAAAAGTTAAATTTTGGTCTCATCTGACCAGAGCACCTTCTTCCACGTGTTTGCTGTGTCCCTTACATGACTTCTCGCAAACTGCAAATGGGACTTCTTATGGCTTTCTTTCAACAATGGCTTTCTTCTTGCCACTCTTCCATAAAGGCCAGGTTTGTGGAGTGCACGACTAATAGTTGTCCTGTGGACAGATTCTCCTAAATGAGTTGTGGATCTCTGCAGCTCCTCCAGAGTTACCATGGACCTCTTGGCTGCTTCTCTGATTAATGCTCTCCTTGCCCGGTCTGTCAGTTTAGGTGGACGGACATGTCTTGGTAGGTTTGCAGTTGTGCCATACTCTTTCCATTTTTGGATAATGAATTGAACAGTGCTCTGTGAGATGTTCAAAGCTTGGGATACATTTTAAAAACCTAACCCTGCTTTAAACTTCTCCACAACTTTATCCCTGACCTGTCTGGTGTGTTTCTTGGCCATCATTATGCTGTTTGTTCACTAAGGGTCTCTAACAAACCTCTGAGGGCTTTATAGAACAGCTTTATTTATACTGAGTTTAAACTATACACACACACAGATGAACTCTATTTACTAATTAGGTGACTTCTGAAGGCAATTGGTTCCACCAGATTTTAGTTAGGTGTATCAGAGTAAAGGGGACTGAATACAAATGCACGCCACACTTTTCAGATATTTTGTTTTGTAAAAAATTGTGAAAAACATTTATCATTTTCCTTCCACTTCACAATTATGTGCCACTTTGTGTTGGTCTATCACATAAAATCCCATAAAATACATTTATGTTTTTGGTTGTAACATGCCAAAATGTGGAAAATGTCAAGGGGTATGAATACTTTTTCAAGGCACTGTATATATATATATATATATATATATATATATATATATATATATATATATATACAGGCCCGGACTGGCCATAGGGCACCAGGGCACTTGCCCGGTGGGCCTGGGCCGCCCATTCCGTGGACTGTTGATGATCAGGGCGCACAGCGGGAGTTAAGCGGTGACCGCGGCCTGGACGGGGTTAACACAGGCCACAGCCGCCGCTCGCCTGCCGCTATTCGGCCGTGCCTGTGTCTTCTCCGGTGGAACTAGCGGCTGCATGGGCTGAGCTGTGTGTACCACACACAGCTCAGCTTCAGAGCCGCGCTGACATTTCCGCTCCTCCTCCAGCCATAGGTGTCCGCACAGTGGGGAAAGGGGGGGGTGCTGCGGGCCGCTGTCAGTATGTCCCCCCCCCCCACCCTTTCTCATGTCGGCGGCACGGGAGAGAAGAAAGCTTCCTGCTTGTTCTTCTTCCCTCCCAATTGGCCACAGCGGAGGGCCAATCAGAAAAAACTAGTGGGGCATCATGGGAAATGTAGTCCCAGAGATAGGAGGCCCAATTGATCTCAGCAGGGAGACGGCTACAGCCTACAGTCCCCAGCATGCACTGTGCTGGGGGAAAAGAGAAAACCCGGAAACAAGCCGAGTAGACTACAGGAGACATGGAAAAAGAAAGAGGACTGTGCTGGGGGAACTAATAGCTCCAGCACCACCAGATAGAGCCACACTGTACCCACACCACCAGAGAGAGAGCGAGAGAGAGCCACGCTGTACCCACAAGACCAGAGCGCTACGCTGTACCCGCACCACCAGTGAAAGTCATGAGAGCCACGCTGTACCCGCACCACCAGAGCGCCACGCTGTACTTGCACCACCAGAGAGCCATGCTGTACCCGCACCACCAGAGAGAGCCACGCTGTACCCACACCACCAGAGCTCCACGCTGTACCTGCACTACCAGTGAGAGCCACGCTACTTGCACCACCAGAGAGCTCCACGCTGTACCTGCACCAACAGAGCTCCACGCTGTACCCGTACCACCAGTGAGAGCCACGCTGTACCCACACCACCAGAGAGCCACACTGCACCACCAGAGAGAGCCGTGAGAGCCACGCTGTACCCACACCACCAGAGCGCCACGCTGTACCTGCACCACCAGAGAGAGCCACGTTGTACCTGCACAACCAGTGAGAGCCATGCTGTACCGGCACCACCAGAGAGCTCCACAATGTACCCACACCACCAGAGCTCCACTCTGTACCCGCACCACCAGTGAGAGCCACACTGTACCCACACCACCAGAGAGCCACGCTGTACCCGCACCACCAGAGAGAGCCATGAGAGCCACGCTGTACCCACACCACCAGAGAGAGCCACGCTGTACCCGCACCACCAGAGAAAGCCACGCTGTACCTGCACCACCAGAGAGAGCCACACTGTACCCGCACCACCAGAGAGAGACACGCTGTACCTGCACCACCAGAGAGAGCCACACTGTACCACACCACCAGAAAGAGAGCGCCATGCTGTCCAGGACCACCAGAGAGAGCAGGTCAGTGTCACTGGGCAGTCTGGGCACAATAGGAGACAGACAGTACTAGCATTGTATGGCCACAATAGGACCAGAACACTGTAATATAAAGGGGACTGCATTTACAGTGCCCCTTTACAGTGCAGTCCCCTTTATATCACAGTGTCCCTGCACATTACAGTGTGCAGGACCAACACCAGCCACCCCTGTGAATGTCTACCGACAACCCCCACCCCGGTCCCTGGAAAAGTTGGCTGCTCAGTCTAAAATGCCCGGGCCTGTATATACAGTATCTCACAAAAGTGAGTACACCCTTCACATTTTTGTAAATATTTTATTTTATCTTTTCATATGACAACACTGAAGAAATGACACTTTGCTACAATGTAAAGTAGTGAGTGTACAGCTTGTATAACAGTGTAAATTTGCTGTCCCCTCAAAATAACTCAACACACAGCCATTAATGTCTAAACCGCTGGCAACAAAAGTGAGTACACCTCTAAGTGAAAAAGGTCAAAATTTGGCCCAATTAGCCATTTTTGCTCCCCTTTGTCATGTGACTCATTAGTGTTACAAGGTCTCAGGTGTGAATGGGGAGCAGGTGTGTTAAATTTGGTGTTATCGCTCTCACTCTCTCATACTGGTCACTGGAAGTTCAACTTGTCACCTCATGGCAAAGAACTCTCTGAGGATCTGAAAAAAAAATGTGTTGCTCTACATAAAGATGGCCTAGGCTATAAAAAGATGGCTAAGACCCTGAAACTGAGTTGCATCACGGTGGCCAAGACCATACAACGGTTTAACAGGACAAGTTCCACTCAGAAAAGGCCTTGCCATGGATGACCAAAGAAGTTGAGTGCACGTGCTCAGCGTCATATCCAGAGGTTGTCTTTGGGAAATAGACATATGAGTGCTGCCAGCATTGCTGCAGAGGTTGAAGGAGTGGGGGGTCAGCCTGTCAGTGCTCAGACCATACGCCACACACTGCATCAAATTGGTCTGCATGGCTGTCGTCTCAGAAGGAAGCCTCTTCTAAAGATGATGCACAGGAAAGCCCTCAAACAGTTTGCTGAAGACAAGCAGACTAAGGACATGGATTGCTTGAACCATGTCCTGTGGTCTGGCGAGACCAAAGATAAACTTATTTGGTTCAGCTGGTGTCAAGCATGTGTGGCGGCAACCAGGTGAGGAGTACAAAGAGTGTCTTGCCTACAGTCATGCATGGTGGTGGGAGTGCCATGGTCTGGGGCTGCATGAGTGCTGCTGGCACTGGGGAGCTACAGTTCATTGGGGGAATCATTAATGCCAATATGTACTGAGACATACAGAAGCAGAGCATGATCCCCTCCCTTCAGAGACTGGGCTGCAGGACAGTATTCCAACATGATAACGACCCCAAACACACCTCCAAGATGACCACTGCCTTGCTAAAGAAGCTGAGGGTAAAGGTGATAGACTGGCCAAGCATGTCTCCAGACCTAAACCCTACTGAGCATCTGTGGGGCATCCTCAAACGGAAGGTGGAAGAGCACAAGGTCTCTAACATCCACCAGCTCTGTGATGTTGTCATGGAGGAGTGGAAGAGGACTCCAGTGGCAACCTGTCAAGCTCTGGTGAACTCCATGCCGAAGAGGGTTAAGGCAGTGCTTGAAAAAAAATGGTGGCCACACAAAATATTGACACTTTGGGCCCAATTTGGACATTTTCACTTAGGGGTGTACTCACTTTGTTGCCAGCGGTTTAGACATTAATGGCTGTGTGTTGAGTTATTTTGAGGGGACAGCAAATTTACACTGTTATACAAGCTGTAAAGTCACTGCTTTACATTGTAGCAAAGTGTCATTTCTTCAGTGTTGTCACATGAAAAGATATAATAAAATATTTACAAAAATGTGAGGGGTGTACTGACTTTTGTGAGATACTGTATACATCTACATACACACACAGATATGTGTTTGAACTTTGGGGTGAACACCATAATACAATAGGCTGACACCTATGATTACAGTATATCTCCAGGTACAATGCACTGCTTAGCAAGGGATGGAACAAGACCATTTCCAGGGTCACAACACTTGGGCAGAGATCGGGGATAAAACTGGCATTTAGCAGGGCATTGCTGACGATTTCCAAGTATAATCTGTTGTTGAGCCAATAATGGGGACACAGGGACAGGATTGCAGCATGTCAGTGTATGCTTGTTGAACAATGTATACATCTCCCACCATGAGTTCTTGTAGAATACAATGTTGTATAGTTAGTGTACATAGAAATCATAGGGCAGTACATAGAGACATGGGGGTCACTGGAGAACCTATGGTATGATAAAGGGGTACAGAGTTTAATGATCTGCACTCTGAGCTGGGAGTCGGTGTGAAATCCGCCTATTGACACTCATCCACTTCCCAGCCCTATACTCCTATATTAATATATCGGCTGCAGCAACAAGCGCCAAGGGACCTGATCGCACATCGGGACCTGTCACCCCGATTAACCCGTGCGTGCCCAGCCGCCGTGCCGCACCGCCTGCCCCGTGTTGCGGGTTGCTCTAGCAGTGAAGCTGTTAATGAGAGGCGTCTCAAGCCAAGCTTTTGGCTACCGCAGAAGTGGGTCAGCGCGGTTGCCATGGAGACGCTTTAGCAACCAATCTTGCAAGCGCTCCCTCAGTATCTCTCCAGAAACCCTTCACGATTAAAGCGTCTTGTGCTGCCGTCTCTTCCTCTCCCATCCCTTTGTCTCTCTCTATCCCTCTCCTCCATCACTTGCTGCATCTGACCGGCCCTGCTCCATGCTGCACCCCTCCTTCCATGTCCACAGCAGCCTTACATCTGCTCGCTGGGGTAAGGGAGGCAAGCAGGCTAACTTGGGGCATCTCTTCGCCTTTTTCTTCAGTCAGTTCTTCTCCACGCCTCCCTGGCACCAAGACTCTGCTTGCCAGCTGGTAAGAAGTGTGCCTGGCAAATGTCTGCTTTACTCATATGTGCCATGTAACATGCCTCTTATCTCTCCTGTTCTATCTATCTATCATTAGTCAGTCTACCTATCCATCTATCATCTATCTATCTATCTATCTATCTATCTATCTATCTATCTATCTATCTATCTATCTATCTATCTATCATTAGTCAGTCTACCTATCCATCTATTATCTATCTATCTATCTATCTATCTATCTATCTATCTATCTATCTATCTATCTATCTATCTATCTATCATCTATCTATCTATCTATCTATCTATCTATCTATCTATCTATCTATCTATCTATCTATCTATCTATCTATCTATCTATAATTAGTCAGTCTTTCTATATATCTTCCATTAGTCTATCTAGCTACCTAATGTTACTCTATCTATCCATCTACCTACCTAGCGATCTTCCATTAGTCTGTCTATCTATCTATCTATCTATCTATCTATCTATCTATCTATCTATCTATCTATCTATCTATCTATCTATCTATCTATCTATCTATCTATCTATCTATCCCACCCACCCTTCAATCTCTCATTTCTTCATTTCTATTTGCCTGCCTTTCTGTCTATGTATAACTTAAATAAAATAGTTCAGTTCATGGATAGCTCTGTGTTTTGCTAGCAGAACCTGTCTTTTTGTATTTGCACTCAAGACTGAACCCATCATATGTTTACCAGGCAGAAGCTTATGTTGAATATTCGATACACTATTGCAGCTTTTTTCAACCAGGTTCCATGGAACTTTAGGGATTCTTCTAGAGGATGATAGAGGTTCCTTAAACTGTGGCTGATTGACCTCCTATCTGATGGTTCATGGTTCCTGCTTAGTTCTAGAGCCAGTGCCTGTTGGTAGAGCTAGTGGCATGACAACAATAATCTTTTTTAGCTGCCTGTAAGGGTGGCATTCTAACCACCACTGTAAGGGTCAGTTTCCTCCTGATGACCACCACTGTAAGGTTAGATGCTTCCTAATGACCACCACTCTAAGGGTTGGATTCCTGTAATGACCACCTCTATATGGGTTAGATTTTTCCTAATGACCACGGCTGCAGGATTAGATTCTTTCTAATGACCACCATTCTAAGGGTTAGATTCTTCCTAATGACCACCACTGTAAAGGTTAGTTTACTGGGTTAGATTCTTCCTAATGACTACCACTGTAGGGGTTAGATTCTAATGACCACCACTATAAGGATTAAATACTTTCTAATGACCACCACTGTAAAGGTTAGATTCTTTCTAATGACTACCACTGTAAGGGTTGGTTTACTGTTATGACCACCACTGTAAGGGTTAGATTCTTTCTAATGACCACCACTGTAAGGGTTGGATTACTGTTATGACCACCACTGTAAGGGTTGAATTCTTTCTAATGACCACCAGTGTAAGGGTTGGTTTACTGTTATGACCACCACTGTAAGGGTTAGATACTTTCAAATGACCACCACTGAAAGGGTTGGATTCTTTCCAGTGAACACCACTGTAAGGGTTGGAGTCTTCCTAATGACCACCACTGTAAGGATTTGATTATTTCCAATGACCACCATTGTAAGGGTTAGATTATTTCTGATGACCACCACTGTAATGCCCCGTACACACGGTCGGATTTTCCGATGGACAATGTCCGATCGGAGCGTGTTGTCGGAAATTCCGACCGTGTGTGGGCGCCATCGGACATTTTCCATCGGATTTTCCGACACACAAAGTTGGACAGCAGGAGATAAAATTTTCCAACAACAAAATCCGTTGTCGGAAATTCCGATTGTGTGTACACAAATCCGATGGACAAACTGCCACGCATGCTCAGAATAAATAAAGAGATGAAAACTATTGGCCACTGCCCCGTTTATAGTCCCGACGTACGTGTTTTACGTCACCGCGTTCAGAATGATCGGATTTTCCGACAACTTTGTGTGACCGTGTGTATGAAAGACAAGTTTGAGCCAACATCCGTCGGAAAAAATCCTAGGATTTTGTTGTCGGAATGTCCGAACAAAGTCCGACCGTGTGTACGGGGCATAAGAGTTGGAATACTGTAATGACCACCACTGAAAGGATTGGATTCTTCCCAATGACCACCACTGTAAGGGTTGGATTCTTTCTAATGACCACCACTGTAAGGGCTAGATTCTTTCTAATGACCACCACTGTACGGGTTATATTCTTTCTAATGACCACCACTGTAAGGATTGGTTTACTGTTATGACCACCACTGTAAGGGTTAGATACTTTTAAATGACCACTGCTGAAAGGGTTGGATTCTTTCCAATGAACACCACTGTAAGGGTTGGAGTTTTCCTTATGACCACCACTGTAAGGATTAGATTATTTCTAATAAACACCACTATAAGGGTTGGAATACTGTAATGACCACCACTGTAAGGGTTATGCCGTGTACACACGGGCGGACTTTTCGACCGGACTGGTCCGACTGACCGAATCCTGCAGACAATCTGACCGTGTGTGGGCTCCATCGGACCCGCAGCAGACTTTTTCAGTCAAAAATCTGACGGACTTTAGATATGGAACATGTTTCAAATTTGTCCGACGGACTCGAGTCCAGTCGAAAAATCCGCTTGTCTGTATGCTAGTCTGACGGACAAAAATCCACACTAGGGCAGCTAATACAGTAGCTACCAGCTTCCTTATTTTAGTCCAGTCGTACGTCATCACATACAAATCCGTCGGTCTTTGGTGTGATCGTGTGTAGGCAAGTCCGTTCGTTCAAAAGTCTGTCGGAAGTCTGTCAAAAGTCTATCGAAAGTCCGTCGGAAAGTCCGTTGGACCAGTCCGGTCGAAAAGTCCGCCCGTGTGTAAGCGGCATTAGATTCTTTCTAATGACCACCACTGAAAGGGTTGGATTCTTCCCAAGGGTTAGATTCTTTCTAATGATCACCACTGTAAGGGTAGGATTCTTTCTAATGACCACCACTGTAAGGGTTAGATTCTTTCTAGTGACAACTACTGTAAGGGTTGGTTTACTGTTATGGCCACCACTGTAAGTATTAGATACTTTCAAATTACCACCACTGAAAAGGTTGGATTTTTCCCAATGAACACCACTGTAAGGGTTGAAGTCTTCCTAATGACCACCACTGTCAGGATTAGATTCTTCCTAATAACCATCACCTTCATGGTTAGATTCTTCCTAATGACCACCACCACAGGGGTTGGATTCTTCCTACTGACCACCATTTTAAGAGCTACTTTTGCCATCTACCCCCAAGTTAGATTCTTTCTAATGACTGCCACTTTAAGGTTTGGACTCCTGTAATGACCACCACTGTACAGGTTATAGTCCTCCCAATGACCACCACTGTCATGGTTAGATTCTTTCTAATGACCACCCCTTCAGGGGTTGGATTCTTTCCACTGACCACCAATTTAAGAGTTATTTTTGCCATGGATCCCAAGGATTTGGTTTTAGTTAGGGTTCCCTAAAATCCAAAAATTATTGTTTAGGTTCCCCAGAGGTAGAAAGGTTAAGAAAGACTGCACTTTTCTGAAAAGTTTTTAGATGGAAGACATATTGTGAACTTTGCACTCTTTATTAATAGGATATCTTATCATTGATGTATTGTTATGTAATAGTTAAATTAAGTTGTTCTTTTGCAATTGTCACCAGCGTTGAGTGTTTATCTATAGCATCATTTCACATTTTGGCCTAAGACAGATCTATGTTGCTATACTCGGACAAGTTTCCTGCTTGCAATCTGTTTTGATTCTGATTTTATTAAACTGCTGATTTTTTTTTTTTTTGCTCAGAGGTTCAAGTCAACTTAAAGAGGGCTCCATGTGTCTGTGCTAACTACCTGGGGCCACTTTGAAGCCAGATCAAATAGCTAATAATGAATGGCCCCTAACCTTCCTCCTCCATCTAATCCCCCACATCTTGTAAGATGCCTGTATAATTGGTCTCACAGTAGCTTCCTATCAATAGAACATCGACTTGCTCAATTTTATTGATCTCTTGAACGTTGCTGGAGAAATGAATCATACCTCCTGCACTTGCGTTGTTCTTAAGGCTATTGTTTTTTTTTCTAAATCATTGTATTATATACAGTGCAGTTTACATTATTATGTTGCTGGTTGCACTATTGCTTTGTTACGCCATACAATATAATAAAACTGGTCACCTTTATCATGTGGCCCACGTATGTCTTCTTAGAGGTTTTGTTTAGTATATCTTATTGTAGAAAACGGCTTACAGTCCCTAACCAGCTAAGTGCAGTGCAGCTCGTAAGCTTCTAGGTGATCTAGGTGACTGTTAAGGAGCTGCGGAACAACACACATATTATTAGTAACCATTACAGTCCCTGGGCACTCATAAAACAACCTGTTCTGTATCATGCTCACACCTTGATCTATAGACAGGTAGGCTCAGGCAGTACATAAGCTGTGCATACTGAATACTGATATGTAAACTGCAGCAGTGCCTGTATCACATGACATGGCACATAGAGAAGGCAGCTTTACTAAAAAAAAAAATGACAATATTATACATTACATCAAGCACCAGCTCTTTATGGAGAAATCTATCTTTATTGTAATGTCAAATATTAGTGTTTATTGATCAGATTGTGTGTCTGTGGTAAGCCTCCCTCTCTCTTTGTCTGACACCATGACTGATTGCAGAACACCTCTCTTAACATTACTTCTTGTATAGATAATATGACTGCCAGAATGATCATTTCAATGTGCAAGCCCGACAGACATACAGTATTCATATACATGTTTAACTAGTACTGACAAAATGATAAACTGTTGCAGCTTTTGTTTTTGACCTATGAGAATTTTTCATGTGTAAAATGTCACACAACAAGGCGAGCAGCAACATGGGGAAATGAGATGTATGTAAAATAGTATCTATGGTCATTTATAAAACTAGTGCTATAAGTAATTTTGCGCTTCTGATCCCAACCAATCAAAATCATTTTCTCATTGTTTAAGTACAGGGAACAAAATAAAAGTTAAAGGTACACTCCAGTCAAACTTATAAACTTTGATTTACTGAAGATAAATTTATTTATTTTTTTATTTCAGGTACTTATATAGCACCATCAATTTACGCAGCGCTTTACATATACATTGTACATTCACATCAGTCCCTACCCTCAAGGAGCTTACAATCTAAGGTCCCTAACTCACATTCGTACATACTAGGGACAATTTAGACAGGAGCCAATTAACCTACCAGCATGTCTTTGGAGTGTGGAAACCGGAGTGCCCGGAGGAAACCCACGCAGGCACAGGGAGAACATGCAAACTCCAGGCAGGTAGTGTTGTGGTTGGGATTTTAACCAGCGACCCTTCTTACTGCTAGGTGAAAGTGCTATCCACTACACCACTGTGCTGCCCGAATTGGCTGTTGCCAGGGAGTTTTCCCCCTAGCTTGGTGGATGTGATAAGAAATCACCTTGCAAAAAATTCCGAATCGCATGCACAGAAAATGAAAAAAAAAAGTATTAAAAAGTTAAAGTGGTTCTAAAGGCAGAACATTGTTTACCTTAACGCATTTCCTGCATTAAGGTAAAAAATGTTTCAGTGGATATATCCCCCCCCCTCTTTACATAGCTGAGCCCTATCTCGATCCAGCACTGTGCCCATCTGCATGATGGTGCTCTCTCTCTCGTCACAGGACTCAGAGACAGCAGTAAGAGGCAGAAGCTACTGCTTCTGTCAATCAAATCCACTGAGGAGAGAGCAGGGCTGAGCCAGGCTGTGTGTGTCTACAGAAACACACAGCCTGGCTTGGCAGCTAGCCCACAAGTGTGCCCCAAAGGAAGCAGCTTCCCATGGATAAGCACTGAAAAGAGGAGTACCCTGGAGTGCTGGAGGGGGACCCCAGAAAAGGGGGTTTGGGGCCGTTCTGTGCAATACTATTGCACAGAGCAGGTAAGAATAACATGTTTAATATTTTTAAAAAAACAGCCTTTACAAACGCTTTTAGGGAAAAATACCTAGCAAAGAGAAAATTCTGCTGCAAAGTGAACAGCCTAATTGCCTTTGGTAAATCAACTCCTTTGAGGCTATGCATGTAATGTGTTCCAATAGGAAAATGATTATGCTCAAAGCAACCAATAAGAATACTTGTCTTGTTTTCAGTTCTGCACTGCAGACCTGATTGATTTAAGCTGGTTGCTAGGAGCAATATGAAAATGATCTCTTATTGGCACAATTAGCATTATACGACCCTTTGTGTTATTCAGTCATGATGTTCTCCTTGTGGAGTTGGCTAATTAAATCCATATGACAACCCTGAATATGCACCTGAAAAATGCAGGGACACAGGCCCCCTGGTTCTGCATACAACCTTCTGTAAGTCTCAGAGAGGGAGGTTTCACAGCACAGAGCCATGTGACAAGAGGCTAACGTTCTGTTAAGAAGGACTATGCAAACCTCATGAATATGGATCCAATCAATTATACAAATGATATAAATCAACTGCTTGATCTTTCTGATAGTTGCAGTGTTTCCAGTATAGCAGTAGCAGTTAAAAGATTGATTTGAATTATTGCCTTGATTTGCCTTTTAACTTTTGGCTGACTATTTGAAAATCATCATTTTTTTAAATTAAAAGTTGCTTGCATTGCAGAGTGGTAGATGATATTTCATCATTGTGCAGTGACAGGTTACATTGTTCACCTAGGGTGAAAATGAGGCACTTCCCAAATATCCCCTGGGTTTGAATGCAAATTGGTGTATTTAGGCCAGGGGAAGACTGGATTTTTTTTTAAACCCGGGGACAGCTATAGTCTAGTAGCTTCTTCCTGTTAGATTTCTATGGGCTACAGAAAGTATACTATGCAAAATGTGCCAAGAAGGCACATTGATTGGTAGGCATGGTAAAAGGTGGGTGCTCCTAAATTGTATGGTTTATTATGAAGCACCTTTTTACATAAGGCAGCATTAGCTTCTGTTTCAGTTCTTAGCATTTGATCATATGGCAGCTCAGAGCTACCAAGGAAATCAGTGCTAGAAGACTTCCCTTTGCCAGATGCTGTGATAACCGATATGACTCGGGAGCAGTTAGCTATATAATTGACTGACTGCAGGTGCTGCTTTGATCGTGTCTAAATGGTGAAGTACCTCTGGGCCACCAGCTCAACATATCGTATTAGTACTGGTTAGGGGGCAAGTGTCTCCTGACCCCCAATGCTTCCTCCAATTAAGGCTGAGGTTCAGGTATATGTTTTATCTATCTTGAATCAGGCTAACTTGAACATTGCAAGAAGCATCTGGCCCAGAGCAAATTCTACAGGCCCACTGGGTTTTATTTTTCTCCATGGTGGATCACCAAGAACACAGTCCATGATCGTGCAGACACTTTTGTATCAATGGCAGTGCTTGTATATAAAAAAAAGGCCTTAGTGCTCATGTTATATGATAGCTTTTCAGATGGCCTTCTCTTTTGGGAGATTCGAGATCCGTGAATGGATTTACGGAGTCTCATCTGGCCCAGAACAAATCCTACAGGCCCACTGGGTTTTATTTTTCTCCATGGTGGACCACCAAGAACACAGTCCACGATCGTGCAGACACGTTTGTATCAATGGCAGTGCCTGTATATAAAAAAAGGCCTTAGTGCTCATGTTATATGATAGCTTTTCAGATGGCCTTCTCTTTTGACAGAATTGAAGGCATGAGATCACTATGAGAAAAAAAAGCTCTTAATTGACAAAGCCACAAGCCATGCACAAATGCATACAGAGTGATATGAACTTTATTACATCATCCAAAATCCTGGACTGGTTTTTAAGAGAATTCAATACATCAAACTGATGTTAGATGGCTTCTTACAGCACTAGGTCAGGCAACTACGATGACATGCTTTAAATGCTTAACGTGTTTTAGCAGAAATTTGTGTTGATGAGCTTCATTGATTGTGTTATATCTGATGAAATAGTTTATTTTCAGCACGTGTGACAGGACAACTGAGCTTATAACAGCCATTTGTAGCAGAGCATTCCTCACAAGTGTCTTTTTCAGCATATAATCCCCTAGCACAGTGGTTGGATAGTGGATATCACTATAACTAAAGAGACCACATCTGTTACAGTGTAATCCTCACACTTCTAATTAAGTTTGATGCCATCTGACATCAGCTTAAAGGAAATGGATAGTGGCTATATATACTGTGTATTTTCTATCCCTATCTGTTGTAGACATACGCTAAAACAATAACATAAAAAAAAGGTTTCATTTTTTTACAGCATTTAACCACTTAAGCTCCAGGAGATTTTACCCCCTTCATGACCAGGCTATTTTCTACAATCTAGCACTACGCTATTTTAACTGGTAATAGCGCGGTCATATAACACTGTACCCAAATGAGATTTGCATCATTTTTTCACACACATAGAGCTTTCTTTTTGTGGTGTTTGATCACCACTGGGTTTTTTATTTTTTGCGATACAAATGAAAAAAGACCAAAAATGTTGAAAAAAAAAACAGTATGTTTTACTTTCTGCTAGATAACATATGCAAAAAAGAAAGAAAGAAGAAAGAATATCTTCATAAATTTTGGTCAAAATGTATTCTGCTACATGTCTTTGATAAAAAAAATCCCAATAAATATTTATTGATTGGTTTGCATGGAAGTTATAGCGCCTACACTGGAATTTTTATTTATTTATTTTATACTACGATCAGTAACTTATAATGGGACTGCGATAGTGCAGCAGACAATCTGACACTAACTGACGCTGGGGGAACTGACTAACTGCCACTGACATCACCAGTGACACTAATACAGTGATCAGTGATAATACTATACATTGGCCCTGTACTAATGACACTTGCTGGGAAGGAGTTAATATCTAGGTTAATCAAGGGGTTAAATGTGTGCTTAAAGTGGTGTTCCGGCCGAAATTATACTTTTTAAATAAAAATACCCCTATAATACACAAGCTTAATGTATTCTAGTAAAGTTAGTCTGTAAACTAAGGTCTGTTTTGTTAGTTTATAGCAGTAGTTTGTTATTTTATAAACTTACAGCAGGCCGTGGCCATCTTAAGTGTGGGCATCTGAAGCCAGACTGTATTTCTTCCTGGATCTCATCCTTGCAGATCTCGCACATGCTCAGTGCAGCACAAGCAGTGTAATAGGTTTCAGGTCAGATTTCCATAGCAACGGCAGTTTCAGAGGAAGTTGCCACCCCACATGCTCAGTGCAGCACAAGCAGTGTAATAGGTTTCAGGTCAGGTTTGCATAGCAACGGCAGTTTCAGAGGAAGTTGCCACCCCACATGCTCAGTGCAGCACAAGCAGTGTAATAGGTTTCAGGTCAGGTTTCCATAGCAACGGCAGTTTCAGAGGAAGTTGCCGCCCCTTCCCAGAAGGCATTGCAAACAGGAAATGATGCGATGGGCCGCGGCCAGGGAGGAGGAAGTGAAAAATGAATACAGCAGATATACAGTAGGTGCTGAGAAAAAAATAAAAAAAATATCCAATTTTGTGCACAGTTTAGTGAGAGATGCTGAAGAGTTGTAAAAGTGGGTGGAACTCCACTTTAACTACTTCCCACCCGGCCAATGTACATAAACGGCCGGGTGGGCGCTCTCTCCTTCTGAGTGGACGTTCAGGAACGTCCCTCAGAAGGAGCGGGATCGCGCGCGCGCGTGCCCGCGCAGCGGCGCGATCCCGATGCGCTCGTGTCCCCCGGACACGGCGCATCTCGGATCGGCAGGAGGGCTCTGTGATTGGCCCTCCTGATCACATGACGGCCGTGTCCAATCACAGCTGTCATGTGATGTAAACACAGCCGGTTGCTAGGCGATCAGCTCTCCTCTCCTCACACGGAAGTTGTCGCTGAGGAGGAGAGGAGAGGGGATCGCTGCAGCCGGCTGATGATCAGTGAGTATGAGCTGTTTTTTACAGCTTTTTACTCACTGATCACCAACCTAGTGTCAACACACATGTAAATACATACATGTAAAACACACACATGTCCCCACATAATGTAAAACACAAACATGTCCCCACATAATGTAAAACACACATGTCCCCAAAACACATGTCCCCAAATAATAAAAAAAGCTGTCCCCCACATATGTCACACTAAAATCACATGTCCCAATGGTAATCTGCACACATATGTACGTGATCACCTGCACACATCTGTACATGATCATTTGCGTACATATGTCCGTGATCACACAAACCAATTATTATACACTTAACAGGATTTTTTTTTTATCAAAAACATGTAGCAGAATACATTTTGGCTTAAATTTATGACAAAATTCGATTTTACTGGATTTCTTTTAAAACAGAAAAAAGAAAATATTGTTTTTTTTCCAAATTTCCACTATTTTTGCGCTTATATCGCAAAAAAAAAAAAATGGAGTCGTGAATAAATACCACCAAAAGAAAGCTCTATTTGTGCGAACAAAATGATAAAAATTTCATTTGGGTACAGTGTAGCATGACCGAGTAATTGTCATTAAAAGTGCGAGAGCGCTGAAAGCTGAAAATTGGTCTGGGAAGGAAGGGGGTGAAAGTGCCCAGTATTGAGGTGGTTAACTATGTGGAATATGAGTAAAGTGTGCTGCTTCTAATAATAGATCTCTAAGTTTCTCTTCCCTGAAGAGAGAGATCTTGATTGCCAACACAGAACTCTGGATTGTGATTGTACACAGCAGATCAGCAGGTCCATGAAGCATTGGCCAGGACTTGCTGACAGGCTCCCATGGTGTACAATCACAGCAGGTGCTGGTGGGGTCTGCAAGTGGTTAAAGCACATTCTTTTTTTTGATAGTGTTACTCCAGTTGGTAACTCTAATTGTCCTGTTGACCATTGTCATGGGGACTGAAAGTGATGGAAAAATCCAGAATTATGAGTTGTCACTAGAAGAGGTGATGTAAGGATTCTTGTTCTGGTGACAACTAAGAGGCGATTATCCACATGGGGTCTAAGGGACAGGAGGTAAGGGTAAATCCCCTGCATTGGAGACACAGATAGATAACATGACAAACTAAAAAAATGTTTTGACTTTGGATATACAGTACAATACTTTAGGCTGTATTTACATGGATGATTACAAATGCTTCCTGTAGCAGGAATCAAAGGTCTCTGGGAATAGCTGTGGCTGGGAAGCCTGTAGAAATTAATAAAAAGCTGACAGCAGCCACATCTGTCCATGGCTGTCAGCATGTAATTGCACATGCCGATATACCGGCTGCAGCTATGGACAAATGATCTTTCTGCATTCATTGCTGATCATCTGTTCCTAACTGTAGGTAATCGCTCAATGTGCAATAACATGCAGACAGCATTGGCCACCTGTCAGCCTGTCATTCATTTGCACGGGCTTCCTGACCACAACTTTTTACAAAGAGCTATGATTTCTGTCACAGGTTTGTGCTAATTATTGCCATAGGGATCTGTTGTTCATTTGTAATTGCCTTTGTGAATGTAGCTCTTAAAGACAGTCTAACCAAGTACCAAATCAACAGGTATTTGTATGGCTTTGCAGGGGGACTAAGAGAAACCACAGATATACTCAGGAGTCTAGCTTTACACAGCTTTCACCCAAAATTCACATATTTTTCCAATTCAATTCAGTTGCAGTTGGAATCAAAGTAAGCAATATCCTTTCCTTGTATTAAAAGAGGTATGGATTGAGAGAGAGACATCATTATATCCCTGTGCAAATCATAAGTAAAACATCATCTGGAATTTGCAGTTCAGTTTTGGGCACCAGTTCCCCAAAAAGGACATCGGGGAACTGGAGAAAGTGCTGAGAAGAGCAACCAAACTGATAAACATGGAGGAGCTCAGCTATGAGGAAAGATTAGCTGAACCTAAGTTAGAAGAGGAGATTAGGGGGAATAAGATCAACATGTATAAATACATAAGTGGTCCATATAGTGTACTTGGTGTAGAGTTCTTCACTTTCAGATCATCACAGAGGACAAGGGGGCACTCTTTACGTCTGGAGGAAAAGAGATTAAACCTCCAAATTTGTAAAGGCTTCTTCACAATAAGAGCTGTGAAAAAGTAAAATAGACTCCCTCCAGAGGTGGTTCTGGCCATCTCAGTAGATTGTTTGAAAAAAGGCCTGGATTATTTCCTAAATGCACAAAATATAACTGGATACTAATCTTTATAGGTAAAGTTAATTCAGGGAATATCCGATTACCTCTTGGGAGCAAATTGGATCATGCTTTATTGGGTTTTTGTGCCTTCTACTGGATCAAATGTTGGTAAAGGATTGCGTGTATGGAGGTTTTCAATTTGTGTGTATATTAGGTTTTTATTTTTCTCTGTGGGTTGAACTGGATGGACTTGTGTCTTTTTTTAGCCAGATTAACTATATAACTTTGTAATTATCTAATTGCAACATTGTATAAATTCTGTGTTAATGTTGCATGAATCTTGTGTGGAAACTTTTAAAAACAGACACCTTATAATTAAAAAAGAAGTATGTTTTTTTTTTTTTTTTTTTGGCTATTCATATATTACCTAGGTTGATGCAGCATCAGACCGATGCT
Organism: Lithobates septentrionalis; assembly: GCA_037952835.1. NCBI lineage: Eukaryota > Metazoa > Chordata > Amphibia > Anura > Ranidae > Lithobates > Lithobates septentrionalis. The sequence continues at coordinate 292,504 of JBBDGP010000366.1, read as the reverse complement.
GCATCTCTCCCCCGCCACCTCTTCACTAAGAACTGAGCCACCGAACATTGTCAATGGCTCGGTTCTTTCACCTCCCCGAGCGGAGAGCTGTTGACTATCAGTCAGCATCACTCCTGCTCTGCTCCTCCACGTTCATTGGAGCGCTGAGCTGTGGAGGGGCGGGGAGCGGCCATCTCAGCAGCTCTCTGAGACCCTGAGACTGCCATCAGTCAAGGCAGCTGGCGGATCTAGACTTTGGAAGTCGGGATGACACGCTGCCTCGACTGATCCTGGTGACATCAGCGGAGAGTGTAATCCAGACCGCTCTACACTGAAAATGGGTCACAGGAGTGCAAAACAAATTGCACTCCTGTGACCCTTAGGAGAAGCCCAGCCTAAAAAGCTCAGCTGGACTTCTCCTTTAAGTGCTACATTTTTTAATGGAAGGCCATAGCTATTCTTTAAGTCAGGTATGTATGATGTATATCTCTTTTCAAATGTTTTTCTGGCTCTCCTTAGCCCCTGTCTTCATAAAAGCCTGTTGTTTGCAAAACTTAATAGCCCAAGCTTTGTTCTGGTCAGAATGCATCTGAAATTTCAGTCAGAAAGAGAAAATCTAAAGCAGTGGCCTCTAAACTGCAGCAAGAGGGCCAGATGAGGCCCTTTAACCAGCCCACGGGACACTACTCTATCCATTGACAACAACAATAGGGCTAAATTACTCTCACTGGCACCAACAATGGGGCTCTATCCTTCCCACTGACACCAACAATGGCACACAATTTCTCCCACTGCAAGAAGTGTGTCACCAGCACACCAGGACAGATCCAAAGCTTTATCCAGTAATCACATAATGGTTATAATAGCAATGTTTGGAGTCACACAGGACTCATTCATCAGGCATGTGACCATGATGGTCACATGTTTATAAAAGGGTTCTGAATGGCTATGAAACTTCACTATTATAACCTTGATGTAATCGCTGAATAAAGCTTTGGATCTGTCTAAGAGATCCTGGTGTGCTGGTGACACACTTCTCACTTTGACTGTTCTTGATTCTAGACGTTGGTCACTGCAGCACCCATCTAAATCTACAGCCAGTTTCAGGAATGTTTGCATTGGGAATATTGAGCTTGAGCTATTTGTTCCACTGATACCAACAATGGGGTACTATTCTTTCTACCAACACCATCAGTGGGGTACATAAATATTTCTTCTACTGACACTACCAATGGGGTACACTACTATTCCTTCTTCTGACACCAAGAAAGGGGTACGCAACTATTTCATTCTTCTGACACCCAGTGCTGTATCTTGACCCTAGGTCGACAAGGCCCAGGCCTAGGGCAGCACTTTGCCCCCTGATGAGGCCGCACTGATGGCCACTGATGAGGCCGCACTGATGGGCACTGATGATGCAGCACTGATATGCTGCACTGATGGAGCTGCACTCATTGGCACTGATGAGGCTGCACAGACAGGGCGGGTCTTAAACCAGAAGGTGTGTAGCCTTGACTGGGGTGAGTAATATTTAAATTAGGGGGTGCATGAGTTTAGTCAGGCCTAGGGCAGCAGAAAACCTAAATACACCACTGGCTGCACTGATAAGACAGCACTGATATGCTGCATTGATGGGTACTGATGAGGCTGCACTGATGGACACTGATGGGGCTGCACTGATATGCTGCACTGATGGGCACTAATGGGCTGCACTGATGGGCACTAATAGGCTGCACTGATAGCCACTGATGAGGCTGCACTTATGGCCACCAATGAGGCAGCACTGATAAGCTGCACTAATGGGGATGCACTGATAAGGCAGCACTGATGGGTACTGATAGGCTGCACTAGTGGCCACTGATGTGGCTGCACTAATGGGCACTGATGAGGCTGCACTGATAAGGCAGCACTGATATGCTGCACTGATAGGTCTGCACTGATGGGCACTGATGAGGCTGCACTGACAGGGCAGGTCTTAAGCAGGAAGGTGTGTGGCCTTGACAGGAAGGGGTGGGTCATATTTAAATTAGGGGGTGCATGAGTTTAGTCAGGCCAAGGGCAACAGAAAAAACCTAAATGCCACTGCTGACACCAACAATGGGGTAGATTTTTCCTTACATTTAGCACAGGTGCTTGGTCCTTTTTTCAGTTCACCTTATTTTTATTATTTTCAAAGAAGGAGAAATAATTGAATCGCCTATGCAGGGACCACAAATAATCATACAAAGTTGGAGATTAAAACAACCAAAAGTGTGAATTAAGGCTTCAATTTGCACGCATTCAAATGTGATGTTCCTTAGAGTTGTGACCTCAAAGCATAGACTTAACTTAGTAAAGAAGTCCCTACCAGGACCAGTGAAAACTGTAACGTAGGGTTACAGACAGTAAAGTAGAAAAAGGGAAGCAGAAGGGGAGGGAATAGAAAGGAAAAGAGCTCACCCCCCACAAACTCAGATCCAAAGCTCAAGAAGATGGATCAAGGGATGCACAGATTGATGGGGTTCAAGGATAGTAAGGCGTAGGAGAGCCCCAAGTCCCACATTTTGAGGAATTTTGGTTGTGTATCATTGATGATACTAGACATCTTCTCATTCACAATCTTTTTTTTTTACTCACATTGACCACCAACCTTGGGACATTGTTTACGCTCAACTAACCATCAAGCCTGGGAAGTATGAAGGACAGAAAACTGGACCTTTTCTTAAGAAGTTTAGGGACCCACTTGTGTAACATACAATCTCTGTCGTGTCTTCTTTTTAGAAATCCCATAACACTCTCTAAATCTTGGGTCAAGAGACTTTCTGACTCTTCTGCCATAAAAGCTCTATAATACTTTGCTAACAGTAACAAAAAAAAAAGTAAATGTTCTTTTCACCTATTTTAAAATGTGAAAATCTCCTAGAGGAGTAAATACTGCAGTGATTAAACAGCGGTCATATGAGTTGAATATTTTTGAATTCGATTCAAACAGATTGTTCACATGAATAGGCTCATTTCACAAAGCTAGGATAGGGATCTTTAGTTTAGCCTTGTGACCACATGTTTCAAATCTAATTTAACTTTGTTAATTTAGTCTGTTATTGTCTTTTTTTCATTCCAATTTTTTTTATAGTTTGATTGTAAGATATTCTCATTTTGTGTGAATCAGTATGAACATTGTAGATTTTATTGCCAGATGTAATGTTTGTAAACAGCTTAAGGTTGCTACAGTCCTTTTCTATCAGTGCCCTCATTTGCAATTTAGTGAAATCAGCATGCTCCCAACGAGTTGATTATCAATCACAGCCAGACAGCCAATGAGGAGAGAGAGGGGTCGGGGCTGAGCTCTTTGTCGCCTGCTTGGGTGCCCCCATTGCAAGCCGCTTGCTCCAGGGGCACTTGCCAGGAAGGGAGGGGCCAGGAACCAAGAAGAGGAGAATTGGGGCTGCTGTATGAAAAACCACTGCACAGAGCAGGTAAGTATGACATGTTTGTTATTTAAAAAAAAATAAAAAAATTTGTCTTTAATACTACTTTAATATCTGCCTTAAATCACTTTGCTAGTTGCATATTGTACTTATTTGTAGCCTAAATACTGAAAATCACATTTAAAACTGTAATTTTGAAACTTTTGGAAATGCCAGTAAAACTTGGCTGTGCTAGTACATTTTGGGTGTCATAAATTTCAATCTGGTAAGTTGGCAACACTGGTCAAGCCCCAAATGCGGCTAGCACTTAAAGCGGAGCTCCAGCCCCCCCACAGAAAAATTAAAAGTCAGCAGATACACATACTGTAGCTGCTGACTTTTAATATTAGGACACTTACCTGTTCTGGAATCCAGCGATGTTGACACCCCAGCCATCGGCTCTCAGGTGCTGTCGCCGCCATAGACTGTAAGGGAAACCGGCAGTGAAACTTTGTGGCTTCACAGCCGATTCACTACTGCGCATGGGGGAAGCGCGCTGCGGTTTCTGAATGGCCCAGCGGCGGGGAAGGAGGAGGGGTGCCGAACTTCTGTCGTACCTTGCCACGGTGAGGTCCGATGGAAGTGGGGACAGGTACCTGTCAAAAACAGGTACCCACTCCCCCCCCCCGAAAGGTGCCAAATTTGACACCAGAGGGGGGGGGGGGGGGAGACAGATAAGCAGAGCTTCCACTTTTGGGTGGAACTTCGCTTTAAGCATGTTTAACTACTTCAGCACCAGAAGGTTTTACCCCCCTCATGACCAGGCCATTTTTTGCGATACGGCACTGCGTTACCTTACCTGACAATTGCGTGATCATGCAACGCTGTACCCAAATAAAATGTATGTCCTTTCTTTCACACAAATAGAACTTTCTTTTGATGGTATTTGATCACCTCTGCAGTTTTTATTTTTTGCGCTAAAAAACCTAAATAGAGTGATAATTAAAAAAAAAAAAAAAAAATATATATATATATATATATATATATATATATATATATATATATTATATATTTTTTTACTTTATGCTATAAAACATATACAATAAAAAAAATTTAAAAAATCGAATTTCTTCATCAATTTAGGCCAATATGTATTCTGCTACATGTTTTTGGTAAACAGAGTCCCAATAAGCGCATATTGATTGCTTTGGGCAAAAGTTATTGCGTCTACAAACTATGGGATACTTTCATGGCATTTTTATTTATTTAATTTTTCTACTAGTAATGGTGGCAATCAGCGGTTTTAAGCAGGACTGCGTCATGGGGGCGGACAAATCGAACACCTGACTGACATTTTTGACACTTTTTTGGGAACCAGTGACATTATTACAGTGATCAGTGCTAAGAATATGCACTGTTACTGTACTAAGCAAAAAGGGATCTGACCCGGAGTAGCGAACAGATAAGGTATGCCACATCCCATAATATAGAAAAACGAACAATGGGTTCCCCTGAGGTGGGATTTTGAAGGCATTACCAAAAAAGGTTCATAGTATGTATAAAAAAAGGATATTTTATTACAAAATACACACACATAATACAAAGATACACCAAGTGACAAAATCAAATCAAACATTAAAAATGCATAGAAACAAATGCATCGAGGACAGCATGTGGGGGACAAAAAATAATCACAATAGACGAACAGTTAGGCATAGGATGGGGTAGGTCTCACTAAACCGACGCGTTTCGGAAAGTCCTTCATCAAGGTTTGACAAGTGAGGTTTATCATCTGTTTAATATTACAGAAGCAAAAAACATAAAGTAGTTAGCATTACATATACATGTGACATAATATGTCCCCCATACCTCATATGTGAGAATGAACTCACTTACCCAATGCAAGTGTTACAAAGAGATTCAAAGCAAATAATCAGCTCTACTGTGGTATCCCAGGCCGTGTGTAATTCTAGAGGATCCAATTATAGGTAGATGGAGTGCTAGGAGAGGTTCATGTGGAGGGCACCATTTCCCTAGATGCTGAGACACGTCACGTCCAAATTAGGGCGCAACGTCTGTGCATGGGCTGGGGTCCACAGAAATCTTCGGACCTAAGACCAAGCAAACAGTATCATGAAGAGTGGCAAATAGGTGGGGGTGAACGCCCCCATCAGACTGGTACAGAGAACCTGTCTATGTGTAAAAGCTAATGGCCAAAGAGAAACATACCTGGGAACTGGAGCCAACAAAAACACCTACAGGGTGTAACGTAGGGAGAGGGGAGGAGGGCACGGAGGACACCTTGCTGACCATCAGACAGACATCAGAAAAGAAATCTCCTCTCCCTACGTTACACCCTGTAGGTGTTTTTGTTGGCTCCAGTTCCCAGGTATGTTTCTCTTTGGCCATTAGCTTTTACACATAGACAGGTTCTCTGTACCAGTCTGATGGGGGTCTTAGGTCCGAAGATTTCTGTGGACCCCAGCCCATGCACAGATGTTGCGCCCTAATTTGGACGTGACGTGTCTCAGCATCTAGGGAAATGGTGCCCTCCACATGAACCTCTCCTAGCACTCCATCTACCTATAATTGGATCCTCTAGAATTACACACGGCCTGGGATACCACAGTAGAGCTGATTATTTGCTTTTAATCTCTTTGTAACACTTGCATTGGGTAAGTGAGTTCATTCTCACATATGAGGTATGGGGGACATATTATGTCACATGTATATGTAATGCTAACTACTTTATGTTTTTTGCTTCTGTAATATTAAACAGATGATAAACCTCACTTGTCAAACCTTGACGAAGGACTTTCCGAAACGCGTCGGTTTAGTGAGACCTACCCCATCCTATGCCTAACTGTTCGTCTATTGTGATTATTTTTTGTCCCCCACATGCTGTCCTCGATGCATTTGTTTCTATGCATTTTTAATGTTTGATTTGATTTTGTCACTTGGTGTATCTTTGTATTATGTGTGTGTATTTTGTAATAAAATATCCTTTTTTTATACATACTATGAACCTTTTTTGGTAATGCCTTCAAAATCCCACCTCAGGGGAACCCATTGTTCGTGTTACTGTACTAATGACACTGGCAGGGAAGGGGTTAACACCAGGGGCAATAAAAGGGTTAAGTGTGTCCCTAGGATGTGCTTGCTAACTGTGTGGGGGATGAACTGACTGGGGGAACACAGAGATCTGTGTTCCTACTTAGCAGGAACACAAGATCACTGTGTTCTTCCCTGTCAGATAGCCGGACCCGCTGATTGTCTCCCCCTCTGGCCAATCGGCATGTGCGCCCCCTCTGTATTGCACAAAATGACGTACAGGTACATCGTTTCGCGCAATAGAGCAGCAGTATATCTGCGGTGGGCAGTCTTTAAGCGTTTACAAACGTTTAGGCACATGGGGGTTTTTTTTGTTTGGCAAATCGCTCTTCTCCTAGTGACTGGCCCTGTTTTTTTTTCTGCCTATAAACACCCTTCCTCTAAACTCCTGTAAACACCTACAGTATGTGTGCATGGACACGTTTAAATGCAAAAAAAATAAAAATTCAAACTCCCTTAAAAGTGGAGTATTTGACGCCTAGTGTACATGAGGCCTTACTGCTAACATACTTCCTTCCAGACAGGATCCTTTTAAGCTCAGTTATAAAGATTGTCCAACATGTTGGGAAATCTTGCTGAACTGTTTCTATTTACCACTTTCACCTTGCATGATTTAATCCTATTCTTAGCCAAATCAGAAGGAAAATCACTGCATAAGACACCTAAAATGGTTGTAAACCCACAACAGTAAAATCAGTCTGTATATGCCGGCAAGCATGCTTGTTGTTCTCACTGTGGAGCCTAAGGGGTTATTACCCTATATTGTGTAAAAAGGCTGTTTGATCCTCCCCTTCTTTTACTTTCCACAATTCATCTCCTGATCGTACAGAGCCTTGGGGGGCACTCTGCGCTTGCCCAGTTTGGTGTGTATTGCTAGAGAGTTTTTTTTTTTTTTTTCTGGGAGAGTGCATGTGATCAGCACAGAGCCAATCAGCACTGTCCAGAAAGAAAGTCAGGGGTCATGCTGCCTCATAGGACAATCAGAGCAGAATAAAAACCCCTCCTACAAGCTTTAACCAGTGCTCGTCCAGACACTGATAGAAGTCACAAGACTGCTATATACTACTGATGAGAAAAAGTATTTAGCAGTTTATATTTACTAAAATAATTGCATTCCCATGTTCCGTGTACTGTGGGAGAGCAGTTATAGTGAATGCAGGGTCCTGGGTTTAGTAACACTTTAAGAATCAGTATAGGGCTAGGAAGATCATGTAATCACCAGCAATATCTGCCTACTTTATAATGCAGAGCAGCCCAGATCTCTCGTCCATACTGTAGTTATATATTTGTATTCCTTTATTCCCCCACAGCTGTAGGAAGAGTATATATTTAAATTTGTACTGCATGCCCACAGCGTGTCTGCAAACATTGTGCATAATTAGTCTGTCATAAAAATCTGTGTTTTGATTGTTTTTGTCTCAATATATCAGTCCTAGGATGAGCTGTCTTGTGATGGCGAGGATAATCCATAATGTTGTTTGACAGACACATTATGTTGCCGTAGATTGCTGTTCAATCAGGTGGAGCTTGCCACTGGCTTTTAATATACAGGGAATATAGGGAAAGGATCATCACATCTCTAGCGGTACCTTAGATGGCGAAGTGTTAGGATAATGATTTGAGCAAGGAAGACTAAAGCAAGCTATGTGGCATGGAAACATCTCACGTTCACACCACTTAATGACGTATAAAACACGCAAGGTGAAAAGAGGGATTCATTGAAACTTGCAAAAAAACTGTGGAAATAGCATATACTGGAAATTCAAAGTCTATGATTCACTGGTTGTCAGATTCCTACTCCAGGGGAGTAAGTAACTGTAAATAATTAAAGTACAAGGTGCAGTTAAAGCATAGCTCCCAACTGTCCCTGATTTCGTGGGACTGTCCCTGATTTGGAGCAAAGTCCCTCTGTCCCTCTTTGCTCCTCATTTGTCCCTCATTTTGGTCTGATCTATAAAGTTGTATATAAAATTCACTTTTTATCAAATAAAAAGTGTTTCACGGTGTTAAACCTTTCATTTAATCTCTAAATTGCTGCATTTGTAAATTCCATAAGCTATATATAATGGAATAGTAGTGGTAAAAAAAAGCACTTAACCAATCATTTTTTTGTTGTACAATTCTCCTTTAAGGGTACGTGGCAGGGGGTGTGTCCTATGCCTACATACTTTTGCTGATAGGTGTCCCTCATTTCCATCTCAGAAAGTTGGGAGGTATGTTAAAGTGATATTAAACCCAAAACAAAAAATGTAATATATTGCAGTTTACCAATCATTAGATGTTTGTTTTCTTTTTTTAACTTCTTTCCGCCTGCACTATAGCCGAAAAGACAGATAATTGCAGGGAGGGGGTACATAGACGTCCTCCCGAGCATGCGCTGTCATGCGCGGCCCTGCGGGCCGCGCACAGTTCGCTCTGTGAGCAGGGAGTTTATTATCCCGGCCCCTTACCACGTGATCATCTGTCAGCCAATGACAGCTGATCACGTGATGTAAACAGAAGATCGGTAATTGTATTATTTTTCCCTTACGCTGTCAGCGTGAGGGGAAAAAAAAGCTGATCACTGACTTCTGTCAGAGGGACATCGGCCCCTCACAAAGAGAGCTGCAGCTGCCTCATCTGTGCCCACCAGTGCCATCTGCCGGTGCCCACCAATGCCACCTATCAGTACCCACCAGTGCCACCTACAAGTGCCCACAGTGCCACCTACCTTTGCCCACCAGTGCTACCCATCAATGCCCACCGGTGCTGCCAATCAATGCCCATCAGTGCCTCATCATCAGTGCCACCTATCAGTGCTGCCTATCAGTGTCACCTACCAGTGCCCATCAGTGCCGCCCTTCAGTGCCACCTTTCAGTGCCACCTATCAGTGCCGCCCATCAGTGCTGCCTCATCAGTGCCTATCAGTGCCACCTATCAGTGCCGCCTATCAGTACTGTTTTCAAAATTTTATATCAGACTATGAAACAGTTTTGCTTTGTTTTTTCAATATTTTTGGTATTTTTTTGTTTTTCTAGCAAAAAAAAAACACAACCCAGCAGTGATTAAATACCACCAAAAGAAAGCTCTATTTGTGGGGAAAAAAAAATGATAAAAATTTCATCTGGGTACAGCATTGCATGAGCGCGCATGACCCCTGTTATAACATAGACTGTTGGACAGGTTAATTTGGTTGGTCAGCAGACTGGTTGGTGAATTGAGCTATGGAATGTTCTGTTTTTGTCTTTTGTCATTCAAAGAGTGACAGTGCTGAAAGCTGAATATTGGTCTGGGCAGGAAGGGGGTTTAAGTGCTCAGTAGGCAAGTGGTTAAGGCCTTTTCCCTCTGTTTTCACCTGAGTTTCTGGCCAGGAACCAACCTCTTGAATTAGAGCATCCCCACTGCTGGATGTATTAGTACAGGGGGCATTGGTGGTTTTCCTGTTAAACGTACTAGCAGATTAAAATACACAAAAGAATGCCAAACCCCAGCTAATACTTTATAAGCAGTTACAGCACACAGCTTTTTTCCTTTTGGGGTAAAGATTTTCCATAAATAAACATAAGCTGATCATTGTAAGCACCCCTGCTAGTGGTAAATGGTTTGCCTCATCCCTGTAACTTATGCATTCTGCTGGAGAGCTTGCTCTTTTGAAAAACAACAGACTTACTGGCTGGATCACCAGATGAAAATAAAGGAAAGAAATACTATAAAAAGAACATGAATGCAACCATCACTAAGGCCTGGTTCACATTAGCGCAATGAGTTTTGAAAGCAGTTTCAAGTATGACTATGCAGTGCAGGGGCTGTGCGATTTTTGTGCAAGTGTTTTGCAATTGTCACTTGATTTTAGTGGCATGCATTTTTATAAGTGATTTTATAGACTGGGTACTGCTGCTGCTGCTACTACTACTACTACTACTACTACTACTGAATTGGGGAAAATAATGCAACAAAATAGCTTCAAAAACACACGTGCATTAATTTCTGATGTGTTCCCTAAATCACACTGCATCGCACCAAAGTAGCACAGGACCCTTAACTAAAGTCACATAGCAACAGCACTGCATTGGTGTGAATAGCCACCATGGAAAACAATGTTATTTCCATTGTCATGCAATTCCGTGCAATCCAAGTCACATCAGAAATCGCACTAGTGTGGAACCAGGCCTAAGAATTGGTAAGCTGGAATATAATACATGTTAGCTTTTGGGTTTAGTACCACTTTAATTGTGATTAACTGCTACTAGCTATACCATGACCTGGACAAAAGACATACAAAGATACTTATACTCTTCAGTCATATCCACAACACAAACACTAGGAATAAGTGGTATTTGGAATTCTCCACTTACATTTTTCTTTGAATGCAAGATATGAAAAATGTAATTACATTTTTTTTTTTTTTTTTATGTTCCTTCAGTGACCTCTGCCACTCTCTGCCAATGTGAGCTCTCACATTGAAAGCTTGTGCCAGCAGTAGGGGGCCTTTGAAAACATTAACGCCCAACTCCAACCAATTTTTTTAATTTTATGTTGGATAGAGCAGGGAAAGGTTTTTAATGCTGGCATTGCTGATATTTCCCCTTACTGCCTGTTATTACAGGAGGTGATAGGAAATATTTCTAACTGGAACAAAGACAAAAAATGATTTTTAGTAAAGCAGGGAAAGCTTAATTGCTGTGCGTGCCATCCTGTTTTGATTACTGCCACAGTCTCCATTTTTTAAACAGGCATCACCAGGACAGGAAGTGAAAGACAATCTCCCTAATAGGATCATAGGATGATATTAACACATGGCAGAATTACAGACCTCCCAACCATCCAGGTTTCTGTGGGACTGTCTTAGGATTTGAACTAAATTCTGGTGTCCCATGGTCCCACCCCATAGCCTGGTGCAGAGTGCTTGGACCACCATCAGAGTGGACCATGATTGATTGCAGTGACAGCTTAGTTGACCACTGCTGTCACTTGTAAACAAACAGCAAGCAGAGGGTGTCTTCTACTACTCACTATTCCTGTGGCTCTAACTGATGACATCATGTAATGCAGATGTAGCCAGGTGCTGGGCTACAGCAATATTCTTCTCTCCCTCTATGTAATGGAATACTGACGTTAAGCTGCGCAAACCTCCTCTGGCCTGCAGGGCGAGTGTTAAAGCCAAGCAAGCCCATTGAGAATTCTGGAAGTTGTAGTTGGAGACTGCAGGCATATGGCTATGCTATGATGGTTACACTACAAATCACCAGAAGCTTTTGGGGAGTGGTTAAGGGGGCCTCTCCTTCTACACCAAGAGGTCACTGTAGCATCCTAGGGACTGGTGAGAAGACCATTTGCCCATTGCTGATCCTGCTAGCAGGGACTGAGCCACTGGGCAAGATATCAAGTGTACCCAGACCATACTGCACCCTATAGCGCTGCACTGCCTCCACAGTGTATGAACTAATGTGTATGTAGCGCTGGTCAAATGTGTTGTGGGTCAAATGTGTTGTACATAGTTCAGATTTAGTTTATTGTCAGATTTGGCCTCTGTTCCAGTTTGGCTGTGTTGCGTGTAGTTTCACACTGTGCCTGTGGGTGTAGTTGTCACCATGGGTCGGTGTTGGAAAGGCAACATGCTAAAGTGAATGAGTGCTCTTCTGTCCCGGAGATAACTCGGCGGAGGTGGTCCTCCGGGTTGCATTCTGGGAGAGGGTATTTATGGGGCAGACGCCATGTTTTTGAGAGCTTTTTGCCTCATGGCCCTCCTGGCCTAGCGGTATGTGTCAGTGAGTGCTATCTCGTAGCCCTCTGGCCTGGAGGGTTGCGGAGCTGCAGCCGTGCAGGTGGACCCAGAAGCCTGTCTGGGACCTGCTATGGTCAGGATGGTCCTGTGCTGTCTGTCCTGCTGGAAGAAGCCAGACAATTGGGAAGATCCAGGGGAGGACCCATCTTGGAAGAGACCATGCAAGGCTGGTCTTAAGAAGGGCCTAGTGACTCGGTTGGAGGACATATCCTAAACCACACTACCGCACAAGTACTGCCGGGTTGGCTTAAAGGTTCTGGTACTGTGTTTGTTGTTCATTGAAAACCACTACATCCTGTGGCAGAGGATCGTACGGGTTTTATTTCACTCAAGTCTGTGGAAGAGACTTTTTGTTCGTGCTGCTAGGTTGGTGAGAGAGACCTATCCGGGCGGGCAAAGATTTAACTCTGAGAGGAAAATATATTCATCCCTAAAATACCAATTGTTCAGTGCTACACCAAGAAAAGGTATTTGAACTTCCCTGCAACTCTCCTTCTACTTCTTTCCTGCTACTTCCTACAGTTATATCCCATTAAAGCATTTGAAAAAATACTCAAGTGACTGTTGCCTACATTGTCTGACAGTAAGCTCAACGGGACTCTAGACCCAGTGCTGGTGAAATTACAGGGGAAAAAGGTAGCGGTAACAGCCGGTTAAAAATCAGCAGCTCCACCGTGAGTTAGTGCTACATGTGGGGGCGTCGTCCGGGATTGTTTGTTATTACTTTAGCAGCCCTGAAGAGAATTTCACCTGGAGTTTATGTTGAAGGAGGTTTCTGGACTTTGTCACTTTTTCCAGGAAAAGAAGGGGTTAAATTGCAGGACTTTATTTCTGACTGCGTAGGCTGCGGGTGAGAAGTAAAAACCCGGGAGCTACATGATCAGAGGAACAAGTGGGAGAAGCTTAACACACTTGTTGCCGCGTGGGACGCGGGTTATGTGTGTTTGGCGCCAAGAGAGAGAGAAGCCTCGTGATCGTATTGAGAGGATCAGAGAGTGCAGTCATGTCTTCTTTCCCATTGGTACCGTCCACTATGGGATCCAAGATGTTCCCTACAAGTACCGCTGTGGGTGCTATGCTGACCGGAACCCTGCTTACAGATACTGGCATTCGTCTGAAGCCGCAGGGGCGGTTCGTACTATACACAGTTGGAGATATCGAAGGGCTGGGCATGCTTTGCCACAAGTGTGAAGGACTGGCCATACATCTCCGTCCATTTGTTCATTGTTTGCAGTGCAGAGAATATTTGTTCACAGTAGAGCAACCTACAATGTCGCCCCCTGCTTATTGTGTGGACTGGGCTACAGGTACCGCGGACATCACCTTCATTTCTACTTCTACCACACCTATCCCCGTTGCACCTGTCCAGAGGAAGGTGGGATATGTGAAGGCTTCCCGCGGCCGTGGTCAAGGCCTACCCCAGAGACTACCTGAACCGGAGCCGGAGGAATATATGGATCCGGAGAAGTCCACATCAGGAACGGGTGAGAGATCAAAGGGGAACATATCTGGGACTCTTTGTAAATATTTGCCAGCAGAAGAGTTGAGAGACTCAGAGATAGATTCTATGTCAGATCTCTCCGGTGATGATGATTTGTTTGAGACAATGTCACAGGAACTATTGTGGGCCCAGGGTGAAGATGTTGCTTCTTCCATAATTTTCTCAGGATGGACAGCCCTGAATTCTGGGAAGATATCACCTTGTGTGGAGTCGCACAGTGCTACCAAAGAGACATTGTCTAAAGTTGCTAGTTTGCTTAAGTTTGAGCTGACACCCGTTGGATCTATGGTGCGTAAATCACCCAATTCTTGTGTGCCTCCCGGTTTGGGGAAAAATAGAACTTTTCCTAGACTTGCCTGTTTACAGAGAGTGCTCACCAAGCGAGTTGCCATGGAATATGGCCTGGAATTTCCCTATGTTACTCAGGAAATTATGCAGGAAATTGAGGCCAACCAGGAACAATGGTACCGTTAAGCTGTTTGGGACTATTTGTCAGTACCAAAACCTTGGATATTCTGTTGCCATGGATGAACGCTTCAATGGATGTTTGCTGCATTGGAACTATGGTCGGCACATTTATGCTGACAAGGTGGTCATTTGCAGACCTGGAAAAGATGACATTGTGTACTTTATCACTACCGTTGATAAACTAGGGAAGAAACTGACATTACCAGATCCCCGGTTTTATTGGTGACTATGCAAAGGAACTGTTGTCTTCTACTCTTTTAAAAAGGAAAAAAAACTTTTGGGGCATATAGTTAGATAGTGTTAGTGTTTAGATCTCCGTGGTCAAGAGGTTTTGTTCACCTCAGCGCTTTTATATCCAAAGATTTCTGTGATAACCGAAGTTTCTTTTACTGAAAAATATATAACATGTCCTGAGATAGGGATGGACTTTTCAAGTTACTTCAGTTTATTAGAGGAAAATATGTGGGAAGAGAGTGTCATTCTTTTGTGGAATGAGGCTTTGCTCCTGAAATGTTAGTGATGCTACTGTACATATTTTGTGTGTGTCTAACTTTGTTTCTTTCAGGAACAACTAGATCTCCTATCAAGCTGTTAGGCTTTTCAGCTAGATAGATAGTGGAGTTTTGTGACATGTTTAATGTGATTTATTTTGCTGATGTGAATATGCCGTTGTCTAAATGTTAAAACTGTGACATTTCTATACTGTCTTTCCTTCTTTCTCATCCAAGTTTTAAGTTCAAATACCTACTCTCAGGCTTGAGAGTTATATTTTTACAGATGTTGAGGACAACATATATTAGAGTGGGGGGAGTATGTAGCGCTGGTAGATTTTTCAATCTACCGCTTATAGGTAAATTTAGTGGGTCAAATGTGTTGTACATAGTTCAGATTTAGTTTATTGTCAGATCGTACGGGTTTTATTTCACCCAAGTCTGTGGCAGAGACTTTTTGTTCATGCTGCGTACCGGCTGCTAGGTTGGTGAGAGAGACCTATCCGGGCGGGCAAAGATTTAACTCTGAGAGGAAAATATATTCATCCCTAAAATACCAATTGTTCAGTGCTACACCAAGAAAAGGTATTTGAACTTCCCTGCAACACTCCTTCTACTGCCCCGTATACACGGTCGGATTTTCCGATGGAAAATGTCCGATCGAAGCGTGTTGTCGGAAATTCCGACCATGTGTGGGCTCCATCGGACATTTTCCATCGGATTTTTCGACACACAAAGTTGGAGAGCAGGAGATAAAATTTTCCGACAACAAAATCCGTTGTCGGAAATTCCGATCGTGTGTACACAAATCCGACGGACAAAGTGCCACGCACGCTCAGAATAAATAAAGAGATGAAAGCTATTGGCCACTGCCCCGTTTATAGTCCCGACGTACGTGTTTTACGTCACCGCGTTTAGAACGATCGGATTTTCCGACAACTTTGTGCGACCGTGTGTAGACAAAACAAGTTTGAGCCAACATCCGTCGGAAAAAATCCTAGGATTTTGTTGTCGGAATGTCCGAACAAAGTCCGACCGTGTGTACGCCCTATAACTCTTTCCTGCTACTTCCTACAGTTATATCCCATTAAAGCATTGGAAAAAATACTCAAGTGACTGTTGCCTACATTGTCTGACAGTAAGCTCAACGGGACCCTAGACCCTGTACTGGTGAAATTACAGGGGAAAAAGGTAGCGGTAACAGCCCACTAAAAATCAGCAGCTCCACTGTGAGTTAGTGCTACATGTATAATAAGAAACTCAAACTATACAGTATCACTGAAATTTCAACATGGAACCTCATGACAAAGAACTCTCTGAGGATCTGAAAAAAGAATTGTTGCTCTACATAAAGATGGCCTAGGTTATAAGAAGATTTCCAAGACCCTGAAACTGAGCTGCAGCATGGTGGCCTAAACCATACAGCGGTTTAACAGGACAGGTTCCACTCAGAACAGGCCTTGCCATGGTCGACTAAAGAAGTTGAGTGCATATGCTCAGCATCATATAAAGAGGTTGTCTTTGGGAAATAGACGTATGAGTGCTGCCAGCATTGCTGCAGAGGTTGAAGGGGTGGGGGGTCAGCCTGTCAGTGCTCAGACCATACGCAGCACACTGCATCAAATTGGTCTGCATGGCTGTCGTCTCAGAAGGAAGCCTCTTCAAGATAATGCACAAGAAAGCCATCAAACAGTTTGCTGAAGAAAAGCAGACTAAGGACACGTATTACCGGAACCATGTCCTGTGGTCTGATGAGACCAAGATAAACTTATTTGGTTCAGATGGTGTCAAGCATGTGTGGTGGCAACCACCTAAATCAGTGAGAAGGAAAACAAAAATGTCAAAGAATTATAAACTGGCGGGGAACAGTTGGACTTTATTTCAAGCCCCCTCTCCCTTGCTCCTCCCACCAGGAAAGTGCCTAATAGATCATGCCTCCCATAACTGTTGAGGAGTAAGAGATGGTTGAGATGAGGGCCCTAGGGGAATAGTACCTGGGAGAAAAAAAAAAGAAAAACCAAGGGGGCGGGAGGGGGGGGGGGTGTTAGAAAGCCAGACCAGGTGTCTGGCATGGTAGTCTGGCCAGGTTATTCATGGCGGTTGTGAGTCCTTGGACCTCTTGGAATGTCACGTCAGCCAGGCTGGTTGTAGAGGGCTTGCTGGAGGTGGACGTTTCGAGGATGAGGGAGGTCCCTTGCTGAGTGAGGGTGGTTGGAAATCAGACCCATGTGGAGAAATAGACGCTCACCCTCCAGGAAGGATGAGAAACCGAAGCCTTTGTTGCAATAGGAAAAGTTCAGGCGGAGTGGGAATGACCATCTGTAGGAAATCTCTTTTTGTCGCAGGACTTGGAGCAGAGGTTTGAGTGCTCTGCTTCTCTGAACCATATAGGGCGATAGATCGGCAAAGATCTGTATTGCATGGCCCTAAATGGTGAGGGTATCAGCAGACCTTTTTTCATAACTTCTTCTTTAATAGAATAAAAATGAGGCTTGATTATAATGTCCCTGGGAAGGCCATCTGAGCTGGGGGGACTGCAGAGCCTTGTCGAGTTCCAGGTGGTGATCTGGAATGTCCAGAATGAGGCCTTTGATGAGGGCCCGAACTGCTGACTGGACTTCTTTCACTGATTCTGGGAGTCCTCTGAAGTTATGGCGTCTGTATCTATTTTCCAGGTCATCAATTTTGAAAAGCGCAGTTTCTAGTTGGTCCTGGACATCTTGGATTCTCGTAGAGTTTTGATTGATCCTGGCTACGGATTGATCGCCTCTTTTTTTAATGGCTTTAATCCTCATGCCTAGCTGCTGCAGGTCCCCATTAATGGAGGGGGTGATATGGGCTGCGTTCTGCGCTAATCCTCTGGACAGAATCTGGGAGAAGGCTGTCATCATGGAGGGGAAGTCAGTGGGGAGGAGAGATGTGGTGTAGGCCTCACTGTCACATGTGTTTAGGCCGGCCAGGGGGTTACTCAAAGGTGTCATGGGGAGCCCATCTATTGCCCTCCCTATTAGTGATTCCGTGGATGTGGGGGATGGTGCCATCAAGTGTGACAGACTCACTGTGCCCTGTGGAGTCAGAGGAGCTGCGTCCTGATCTGCCATGGAGTCCTCTACCTCCGTGTCAGTGTCTCTCCCTTGTGGAGCGGCATTTTGCCATTCTGAGCAGACCGGCAGCAGAGTTCAGCTGGCAAGAGAGGTCCCTCGTGGCAGTGCTGGGGGACATCTGGGTTGTCCCGGTATGCTCCCCCCATGATTGATAGCGAAGCGGATCTTGGGCGGGCGTCCTGAAGTCTCCAGTGGGGATTGCAGCACGGAGCTTCAGAAGGTCGCAGCCATCTTGGGAGCTGCCGCGCATGCTCTTCATGGAGTTAGAAGTTGAACAGCCAACCACATATAACCCGGGAGAATGGAATCAGCAGCACCCAGTTTACTGACCCAGCCTGCACAGTTCAAAATGCAACAAACCAGGATGCAAGTAATGGAGACCCATGCAAGCATGCCAAAGTCTATGACAGATATTAAGCAGACTGTGTCCACTCTAACTTTAGAGAAAGGAACCAAACAAGGGGACATGTTATCACTTCAGGAAGAAGATGTTAAAGTTGTGGGGAAGCTGGGCATTTCAGGGCACAATTCCTTAAGAGAGAGACTGTGTCTTTAACTGCTGAAGTTCTGAAAGCATTATAGAAACTGTTCCTGAAGCTGGAAGGGAAGGGAAACTTCAAAGAACCTCAGTGTCTTAGTGAAGGAGTCAACTGAGAGCCCATCCATCATAGTAAGCTCCAATCTAAAAAGTGAAGAAGCCACCCCAGGAGTCCAAAGTACCAAAGCAAGCCTCCTCTGTGACTCCTGACCAGCGGGTCAACGCAAAGTTTTTGCTTTCATGTAGACTGGCATGGGAAGCTAATACACACCATTCCACCACAATTGGAACAGTGAGGAAAACAGAAGCAAACTAAGAGAAGAGTGCAAGTCCAAACTGCTAAACCCAGCCTCCTGAACAAATTCCCTGATCAATTACTGGGTCTCTCTCTAATAGTCAAAATCCAAGTAGAAGGGGCATATACCAAGGCTCCGCTGGACACAGAGGCACAAGGGACATTACTATATCAAGACTTTTATGACAAGTATCTGAAAGATATACCTACGGAATTAGGAAGACTTGGAAATTTGGGGTATCAGAGCGCAGAAGTTGCCATATGATGCGTACCACCCAATCCGACTGATGTTCAGTACTTCTGCAGTCGGAAAAACAGAGACATTCAATACCTTAGCAGTTGTGTGTCCTCAGCCTCCTGGGGTAAAACTGGAACAGGAAAATTGATAGGAACAAACACAGATCTAGTGAGAAGACTACTCATCCCCATAGCCATGAAGAGTGACTCATCAATCAAAGATGTTCACCCCCAGCTACGTCAGGCCTATCAACGTGTTCTGCAGGAGCAGAAGGTCCCAATGGTAGGGGTAGGAAAGCTCTGGAGACTCGGCTCTGAAAAAAGAATGCTGCAACCCGGGGAAGTAGCTTACTTCTGAGACACTGTCAATTTAACCTAGAACCAGCCCACACCCTTTGTTGTCCTTGATGCCGATTCTCGGGAAGAGGACACTGGGGTGGAGCTAAATCTGAAGGTAGTGTTGACTAAGGCCTTGCAGCGAAATCAGTGAAAAATCCCTGCCACTATCCAAAACAATACTGGTCTCCCAGTGAAGCTAAAACCTTGGATGTTGCTTGGGCAGATAAAGACAGCTACTCAATTGGCACCATCTGGTCTGGTAGAGGGAGCCACAGGTGAAATATCAGGTTCTACCTTAAGAAGGTTCTACCTTTAAAAAAGCCTCATTATCGCCCAAGTGGAGGGAGATCGTCAAGGAATGGCTCCTGAAATGGCGGGAGTTGTTCTTGAAAAAAAGACTACAACATGGGTTGTGCTAAGAGTACTCAACATAGAATTCGATTTCAGGAGGACCTTTTAGGGAGAGAAATTACGTTGGGTGACCTGGAAAATGTTTAAGAGCAACTGGCTGAGTTGAAGCAGATGAGAATTATCCAAGTGTTGCAAATCCCTTGGGCCTCCCCCATAGTGGCGGCAAGGAAGAAAAAATGGCTTCCTCAGAATGTAAATACCTTTATTGAATATATAATAGATGCGACCTATCACAACATACTACACATAATTCAAGCAATGACTAGCCTCCATCCCTAATATGTTTACAACAAACAAAGAGAGAGAGGAAATGGGACTTTATATGAGGCAAGTCATTGGATAGTTTATTAAGAAATAGCCGTAAAGTCCGCTCGTGTGTACGCGGCATTAGGGGTGAAGTGGTTCAGCATGTTAGATTGAAAAAACAGGTATTACCAAATTTCCATGCACCCAGAAAACAGGGAGAAGACTGCCTTCATCTGCCCACTGGGGCTTTTCAAATTCAATAGAATGCCCCAAGAATTTTCAGAAGCCCCTGCAACCTTTCAATGGCTAATGGAATGTTCCGTAGGGGACAGGCACCTGATTGAGGTGCTGGTGTATCTTCATGATATCACCGTCTTCGAGAAGACTCTTGAACATGAGCAGCACCTGGAAAAGATACTGCAGAGACTCTATGAAGAAGGGTTAAAATTGTCATTGGAGAAATGTCAATTCTAGCTATCCTCAGTCACCTATACGAAGCATGTTGTCTCCACAGAGGGAGTCACTACTGACCCAACAAAAGGTAGAAGCTGTCACTTCCTGATATAAATATATAAATAATGTCACAGAACTAAGGTAATTTTTAGGATTGTGCTCCTACTACTGAATATTTGTCGAAGGGTTCTCTAAAATGGCCCAAACCCTGAATGAGTTGTTAAAGAAAAAGGGAGAAGACGTGGATGCACCCAAGCCAAACAAGTCAAGTAAAGGACCCAGAAAGCCTTGATAATCCATTTGAGACCAATGGACAGATCAGTTCGAGTAGGCCTTTCACCAGCTGAAGAGGAGTGACTAACATTTACCTATGTACGCACCGCGGCCAAGCTAGATGCTACAGGGCTCCGGTGGTTGGCTGCTTGGTCTGGGTTCCAATTCAGTCTAAAGTATCACCGTGGAGTCGGAAACTGGGATGCCAATGCTCTATCCAGAAATCCTTATTAATTCATGTGTATGCATTTTTGTGTTTTATATGTGCTTTTTGTTTCTTCATTGTTAAATCATTAAAAACATTAAGAGTATTGAAAACATTAAGAGTATTAAAAATGCACAAAACTACTTGGTACATGGGCGCATTAATCATGTCTTTTAAATGGCCTGCCTAATGTGCATACACAAAAAAATATTGCACCATGCCCTATATTTGAAAAGCACACTAACCTGCACTGTATAGACGTGAACTAACCACAGTGGAATAAATGAGATTGCTATTTGATATTCATTCTCATACCCTAAAACGTGCATTGCGGGTAAAATGTGCATTTTACTGCAGGAAAAACAGACCATTATAGTGCTATTAGTGCTATATAGTTATTTTCATTATTTTTTCCACTTCTATTCTGCTAAACATAAAGCTATATACTATCTAATAAGACAGCTTCAGCTGCTGGCAAATAGATAGTGCTGGCGGAGCAGAAGAGGTTCTTTAATTTGAATGGTAATGCGTATGTTTTGCTGTAGTCACAGTGCTAAGCTAGACAAGGAGGTGTGCTGCTTCTAGTAAGGGAACAATTTTGTAGAAAAAAGAATTAAGATCAGTACCATGTAGTACCTCATGTAGCAGTCCAAAACAACAGGTTTTTTGGGGTATCAAAAAGACCTTTATAAAAAATCACATAAAAGGATCAAGTCCATATTAATTTCCATATACTGTATCCAGGAATTGTTGTGTGAGTGTATGTGGGAATGTTTACTATTCCATACAAAGAGCCTTGTTAAAAACCAAAATATTTTAATGGTATATAGTGTGGATGCTTTTATATGATTTTTTAAATAGATTTTTTGATTTCTAATTAAATCAACATTTTGGATTGCAGGAGACGATCTAAAGTTTCTTTGATTGGGGTACAAGATGTTACCTGATTGTGCATTTACTATATTTATAAGAAGAAAGCTTTTGTATCTGTTTAAACAGTTACAGTGCCTTGAAAAAATATTCATACCCCTTGAAATTTTCCACATTTTGTCATGTTACAACCAAAAACGTATGTATGTTGTAAAAATGTATTTTATTGGGATTTTTTGTGATAGAACAACACAATGTGGCACATAATTGTGAAGTGGAAGGAAAATGATAGATGGTTTTAATTGTGAAGTGGAAGGAAAATGATAGATGGTTTTCATTTTTTTTTACAAATAAATATCTGAAAAGTATGGCGTGCATTTGTATTCAGCCCCCTTTACTCTGATACCCCTAACTAAAACTAGTGGAACCAATTGCCTTTAGAAGTCACCTAATTAGTAAATAGAGTCCACCTTTGCTTAATTTAATCTTGGTATAAATACAGCTGTTCTGTGAAGCCCTCAGAGGTTTGTTACCTTATTGAACAAACAGCATCATGAAGGCTACGGACCACACCAGACAGGTCAGGGATAAAGTTTTGGAGAAGTTTAAAGCAGGATTAGATTATAAAAAAAATATCCCAAGCCTTGAACTTCTCACAGAGTACTGTTCAATCCATCATCTGAAAATGGAAAGAGTATGACACAACTGCAAACCTACCAAGACATGGCTGTCCACCTAAACTGACAGGCAAGAAGAGCATTAATCAGAGAAGCAGCCAAGAGGGCCATGGTAACTCTGGAGGAGCTGCAGAGATCCACAGCTCAGGTGGAAGAATCTGTCCACAGGAGAACTATTAGTCGTGCACTCCATAGTGGCAAGAAGAAAGCCATTGTTGAAAGAAAGCCATAAGAAGTCCCATTTGCAGTTTATGCGAAGCCATGTGGGGGACACAGCAAACATGTGGAAGAAGGTGCACTGATCAGATGAGACCAAAATTTTACTTTTTGGCCTAAAAGCAAAATGCTATGTGTGGCGGAAAACTAGCACTGCACATCACCCTGAACACACCATCCCCACTGTGAAACATGGTGGTGGCAGCATCATGTTGTGGGGATGCTTTTCTTCAGCAGGGATAGGGAAGCTGGTCAGAGTTGATGGGAAGATGGATGGCGCCAAATACAAGGCAATCTTGGAAGAAAACCTGTTAGAGTTTTCAAAAGACTTCATTATGGGATGGAGGTTCACCCTCCAGCAGGACAACGACCCTAAACATACAGCCAAAGCTACAATGGAATGGTTTAGATCAAAGTATATTCATGTGTTAGAGTTGCCCAGTCAAAGTCCAGACCTAAATCCAATTAAGAATCTGTGGCAAGACTTGAAAATTGCTGTTCACAGAAGCTCTCCATCCAATCTGATAGAGAGATCCTCAAAAGACTTGCAGCTGTAATTGCAGTGAAAGGTGGTTCTACAAAGTATTGACTCAGGGGGGCTGAATACAAATGCACACTACACTTTTCACATATTTATTTGTAAAATATTTTGAAAACTGATTATTTATTTCCTTCCACTTCACAATTACATGCCACTTGTGTTGGTCTATAACATAAACTCCCAATAATATACATTTACATTTTTGGTTGTAACATGACAAAATGTGGAACATTTTAAGGGGTATGAATATTTTTCAAGGCTCTGTATATATCTCTTCCTCTTATGAGATATAGCTCTTCCTCCTATGAAAAAGATTGTATTATTTTGGTCTGGCTTCATTATAAGATAATGTTTTTTACAAAACTGAGTACAACATGCTATAATCTTCAGATTTTTAATATTTCACCATATGCACATTTATACATATGAGTATTTATATTTCGAATCCTAAACATGTAAGCGCCAAGCGGTGGGAATGGCTATGTTGTTCTGACAGTGGGATGGGCTTTAAGGGGCAGAGATACATAGAGCCTGTGCCTACTTGCTGTGCCTTGTACCTACAAAATATGCTTTAATTAATTGAGAGACTCACTAACACAAACCTCAGGACAAATGATTGAAACTCCTCTATTAGATATACTTTTCTGTGCAGGTAATAAAGACACAGCACTAACACATTGTCTGAGTCTACCCTTAAAAAAATATATATTTTTAAATAGCTAAGGTTAATTAGCAACTATGAAACATGCATGATGCAGGGGTCAGGAGTATGTAATATAGAGGATTCAGGGGTCAGGAGTATTTGTAACATACAGCCCAATGTACAAATAGCATTAGTGAAGGTTATGTAACATACAGCTCAGCATGCTGTACATTGTGCAGCATAGCGAGTTCAATGGTCAGAATCAGACGTACAGTCCAGTGCACAGAGGATAGAAACATAATTTAGTCCTGATCATAATGAATGAAAAAATAAACAAATAAAAATGTGCAAAACCATTATAAAGTACATTCCCTTTAAATTACAAACTACCGTATATGAAAAATAAAACATCTAAATTTACAATTTTTGGGCAACTCCCCAGTCCACCTTAACTTTAATGCAAGGTCTAATTTAAGGCCTTGTCATCTGCTCTTCTCTCTTGCACTACAATAATGCAATGCAAAGTGATACAAATGAAAGAGAAACATGTTTTCACACTGCCTGATATGATAATGCAAGAAATGTAAATTTAGCAAATGCATGAATCACACTTATCATGCCCTAAAAAGATTCTGCAGTTCCCTTTTGTGAATTAATTAACTTTCCCCATAAGTTACAGTGATATAACAATTTATAAATGTAAATTTCTGTACATAACCTAATGAATTGTCAATTAGCTCATTTGAAATAAAATGTGTTAAATGCCTTTCCCCAATTTCTTTAGTATTTCCTTTAGCATTCCTACCTTCTTTGAAAGCCAACCAAAGAAAACTTTATTTTATATGGAGAAAAGACATCTTTAAAGTAATTGTAAAGGTTCGCTTTTTTAAAAATAAAAATAACAAACATGTTATAGGTACCTGCTCTGTGCAAGGGTTTTGCACAGAGCAGCCCCGATCCTCCTTTTCCGGGGTCCCCCGCTGGCACTCCTCCTCTTCTTTGGGTGCCTCCATGGAAAGCCGACTTCCATGGGGGCACCCGGTGTGGGATCGATCTCAAGTCCCGCTGCTGCGTCCATTGACACAGACAGCGGGACTCGGCCCTGCCCCCCCCACTCCCGCGTAACTGGATTTGATTGACAGCAGCGGAAGCCAATGGCTTCCGCTGCTATCAATCTGTCCAATGAGGAGGGAGACAGCGGCTGGAGCCGCCGGGCTCGTGAAAATCGCTGGATCGGATCTGGCTCAGGGAAGAAAAAAGGGGGTTTGGGGGGCAGCCGCAGAAAAGAAGGTTTTTCACCTTGATGCATAGAATGCATTAAGACATCTTTAAAGTAATTGTACAGGTTCGCTTTTTTAAAAATAAAAATAACAAACATGTTATAGGTACCTGCTCTGTGCAAGGGTTTTGCACAGAGCAGCCCCGATCCTCCTCTTCCGGGGTCCCCCGCTGGCACTCCTCCTCTTCTTTGGGTGCCTCCATGGAAAGCCGACTTCCATGGGGGCACCCGGTGTGGGATCGATCTCAAGTCCCGCTGCTGCGTCCATTGACACAGACAGCGGGACTTGGCCCTGCCCCCCCCGCTCCCGCGTAACTGGATTTGATTGACAGCAGCGGAAGCCAATGGCTTCTGCTGCTATCAATCTGTCCAATGAGGAGGGAGACAGCGGCTGGAGCCGCCGGGCTCGTGAAAATCGCTGGATCGGATCGGGCTCAGGGAAGAAAAAAGGGGGTTTGGGGGGCAGCCGCAGAAAAGAAGGTTTTTCACCTTGATGCATAGAATGCATTAAGGCAGAGGTAGGCAACATTGGCCCTCCAGCTGTTTTGAAACAACAAGTCCCATGAGACATTGCAAGACCCTAACAATCACAGGCATGACTCCTAGAGGCAGAGGCAAGATGGGATTTGTACAGGGGGTCCCCTACTTACAAACATCCGACTTACAAACGACTCCTACTTACAAACGGAAGGAGACAACAGGAAGTGAGAGGAAATCTACCCCTAGGAAGGGAAATTCACTCCTGTAAGAGTTAATATGGGAAAAAGGTGTCTCCACTGATGCTTTATCACCTATCCTTATTTCCCTAATAACCCCAAATTTTCAAAATCCAATTGTCATTGGGACAGAAAGTGAGATGAAATCTTCTGAACAGGGGCACAGACAGCAAAACAAATGTTACAGGGGTGATAACCCTTCCCTATGCTATCTACAATACTTAAAAATATATTTTTTGGCTGGAGCTACACTTAAAAAATGTACCTGTTCCGACTTACAAACAGATTCAACTTAAGAACAAACCTAAAGTCCCTATCTTGTTTGTAACCCGGGGACCCCCTGTAGTTTCACCACAGCTGGAGGGCTGAGGTTGCCTACCCCTGCATTAAGGTGAAAAACCTTGAGACTTTACAATCACTTTAAATCAAGCTCTGATAATGTAAGACTATTGGACACTCATGTAAAGGCCCAAGGTTAATGGCTTCAGTTCTTATTCTACCTAAAGCCAAAGGCACGTCAGCATTGTGGGGTTGAGTGCTCTGATTTTTACTTATGTGCCAACACTCTTGTACCAAAAAATCTGAATAGGTCTTAAAATAAGATTACAAATCACATAGGAGGATAGAGGGTAACAGAAGCAACCAGCCACATAGATGCATACAGGTATTGTATGGCTGAATATTACATCCTATCTGTTTTAGCAAATGCTCACCGGCTTATTAGCTTCTATATGGAGCACAGCACAGCATGGTAGGGGAGAATAGAATGTCCAATAGATTACACAATCCAGCTGTAAAAGTGTACATCATTCAGTCTTTTACACCTTTTTCAGCTCTTAGAACTTCTTGTAGGGAAGTAATAGTTTCCTATTACTGTAGGGATTGATGCCCTCTACTGTCTGAATTTGTAAATGTCTATAATTATATTATGTATGCATTTCCTGGCCCTGGGCTGTTGGCTTTGAAAGGAGGAAGTGGAGAGAGGGAGAAAGTCTCAGCCATTTGTCCTATCCATTCTGCTAAACCCCAAACCAAAAGGGACTATTATGCAAGTATAGTGTGTATCTAAATGCTTGTAACAGACAGGGTTTTTCTGTTCTATTGTTGTTATTACACATGGACAGTGCCAGCTAGCTAGCTCTGCTCTACTGTATGTATGTAGTAGTCACCTTGCAGTATATTAGTAGGTGAGCCTGTTTATTGCACTTGTGTTGATATGTAGCACTTGCTATTTTAGTTAACCCTGTCTTTTCTAGTCTGGGATTCTATAACTAGTTTAAATCAGATGACCACTTCTGGTAGTTAGAGGTCCGATGGCATGCCAGATTGGAAACTGCTAGGGAGGGACCAAAGTGCAGTGTAAATAAGCTGACTCTGAGTTCCAGTGTCGCACTACAGTTTCTGTCAGTGAGAAGCTCCATTCCATGTTGTTTGGGCAGCAGTTGGATCTCCCCATCACTGCTGATCTTGTCATCAGATCTCCAAAGACAGCTACCACATCATACTCAGGGACCCCTGCAATTGGACTTTGTAAAAATGCTTGTTTTTGTGCGTAATTACATGCGTTTATGTATGTTTACAGAAGTATGGCGTTAAGCAAAAACTCATTCTATTGGCCAGATTATTAATTTATTCTGGCTACTGGAATACATTTACACACATATGTGCGCATTTATACGCATGCACGCATAAAATATGCTCATAAGCTCCTCTAGAAATGCAGCTTTTGGAGCATTTTTTTTATGCCTGTAAAGGCTCCTCTTAAAACACTGATCTAAACGTCTAATGTGCACAGCCACATAGGCTACCATAGAACTGCGTTTTAAGGCATAAAAAATATCTAAAAAAAGATGTGAATCATGATGAATCATCATCTTCTTGCAGCCTCTTCTTCTAAACGACTCTGTTGGAAGTTTTTAATTAGAGACTGTGGGGTTGATTTACTAAAACATGGGAGTGCAAAATCTGGTGCAGCTCTGCAAAGAAACCAATCAGCTTCCAGATTCTTTTTTTTTTATCAAAGCAAACAAACTGAAGTTTGAAGCTGATTGGCTACCATGCACAGCTGTACCAGATTTTGCACTCTCCAGTTTTAGTAAATCAACCCCAGAGTTTTTTTTAGCTCTTTAAAAAACCCATAGCATACTGAAGATATTGTGCAATGCATTAAATGTTTATTTAGAAAACAAAAATTGTATGCATTTAGTAAAAAAAAGATATAACACAGTTTAAAAACATACAAACATTAAACAATAATACAAAAAAAAACAGTATTGACACTATTACATATTTTTGCTAAAAATCAATATAACATTTATTATAATTATTTATTATTATACAGGATTTATATGGCGCCAACAGTTTGCGCAGCGCTTAACAAAATGAAGGCAGACATTACAGTTACATTACAATTTGGTACAAGAGGAATCAGAGGGTTCTGCTCGCTAGAGCTTACGATCTAGGAGGGAGGGTCAGTTGATACAGTCAAACAGATTGGGATAGGGAGTTCCAAAGGATGGGAGAAGCTCTGGAGAAATCCTGTAGGTGAGCATGGGAGGAGGTGACAAGGGAGCTAGAGAGCAGGAGGTCTTGGGAGGACCGAAGAGAGCAGCTTGGTTGGTATTTTGAGACTAGGTTAGTAATGTAGCTGGGGGCAGAGTTGTGGACAGCTTTGTAAATTATTGTTAGTACTTTGAACCTTATTCGTTGGGTGAGTGGAAGCCAGTGAAGGGATTAGCAGAGAGGGGTGGTGGGCAGTGTACAGTTGGTAAGATGGATGAGTCTTGCAGCAGCATTCATTATGGACTGAAGGGGGGATAGTGCATGTAAAGGTATTTCAATGAGGAGTGAGTTGCAGTAGTTGAGGCGAGAGATGACCAGGGAGTGAATTAGAAGCTTGGTGGTGTCATTGGTTAAAAAGGGGGCGTATTCTAGAGATGTTGCGGAGGCTAAGGTGGCATGATTTGGACAGGGATTGGATGTGGGCCTGAAAGGACAGTTCGGAGTCTAGGTTACCCCTAGCACCCTGGCATGTGGGCAGGGACTGATAGTTGTGCCATTGATCTTGACAGAGAAGCCAGAAGAAGGGGCAAGTGGGGGAGGAAATATTATGAGCTTGGTTTTAGATAGATTCAGTTTGAGGAAGTGGTGGGACATCCAGGCTGATATGTCTGTTAGTAAATGACTGATGTGTGAGGAGACTGATGGGGTAAGCTAAGGGGTAGAGAGATAGATTTTGGTGTCATCGGCATATAAATGGTAGTGGAAGCCATGGGAGGCTACCAGCTGACCCAGGGAGGATGTGTAGATCGAGAATAGTTGAGGTCCAAGGATAGAACCTTCGGGGACCCCAATGGTAAGAGGTGTTGGAGAGGAGGAAGTAGAGTTGTAAATGACACTGAAGGTGCGGTGAGATAGGTAAGATTTGAAACCAATGGAGAGCACAGCCATGGATAC
Organism: Lithobates septentrionalis; assembly: GCA_037952835.1. Taxonomy (NCBI): domain Eukaryota; kingdom Metazoa; phylum Chordata; class Amphibia; order Anura; family Ranidae; genus Lithobates; species Lithobates septentrionalis. The sequence goes on along the minus strand of JBBDGP010000366.1, from coordinate 263,304 downwards.
CAAACAAATTGAGTTTTTTAGGAGGATGAGGTGATCAACTGTATCAAAGGCAGCAGAGAGGCCCAAGATTAAGAGTACGGAATAATGACCGTTGGTTTTAGCTGTTAGTAAGGCGTTTGTGAGTTTAAGGAGAGCAGTTTCTGTGGAGTGCTGTGGATGAAATCCAGACTGAAGGGGATCAAGAAAGTTATTCTCAATGAGGTGGTCACTCAGTCAGTTGTAGACTAAACATTCAAGGAGTTTGGAGGCAAAAGGGAGTAAGGAGATGGGTCTTAGGTTGTTAAGATTGGTGGGGTCCAGTGAGGCCTTTTTTGGTATGGGAGTGACTAGTGCATGTTTCAGAGGGTTGGGGAAGATGCCAGTATAGAGGGAGAGGTTGAAAATATGAGTTAAAGAGTGTAGGATAGAGTCAGAGGGTGACTGTAGTATTTGAGAAGGAACGGGGTCCAGCGGGCAGGAGGTTAGGTGGGCGTTAGAAAAAAGTTTATTGACTTCCTCTGTAGTATTTGGGTTAAACAAGAGTATTGATTGTACAGGAGGACAAAGAGTGTAAAGTGAGGGAGATATCTGTAGAGTGGAAGAGATCTCGAGACGAATTGTCTCAATCCTATTTTTGAAGTCATTAGCAATCTCCTGGGCATTAAGTAAGTTAGTGGGTGGAGGTAATGGTGGACAAAGTAGAGCGTTAAAGGTAGAAAAGAGTGGATGGGGACTGCGTGAGAGGATGTTAATGAGAGTGATAAAGTAAGTCCGTTTGGCAGCGTGGAGACAGGAATGGTATTTTTGGAGGGCAGATTTATACGGCTGAAATCTTGCTGTGACTTTGTCTTACGCCACAGACGCTCAAGAGCACGGGTCTGTTTTTTGAGGCTTTTGGTATTGTCTGTCTGCCAGGGTTGTAGCGGTTGGGGCCTTATTCTGTGCGTAATGAGGGGGGCAAAGTATCCAGGGTGGATGACAGTGAACTGTTGTAAATAGAAGTGGCCAGGTTGGGACAGGACAAGGATGAGATTTTGGCATAGAGATAATCTGTAACAGAAAAAAAAAGAGAAGGGTTAAGATGCCAAAGGTTTCTTCGGGTAATTGTTTGGTAGTTGGATGTCAAGGAGGAGGAAGACAAGGAGAGAGTGAAACTAATAAGGTAGTGATCAAAGAGAGGAAAAGGAATGTTGGAGAGGTTGTGTGGCGTGCATAGGTAGGAGAGTATGAGGTCAAGGCAGTTGCCAACAGAGTGAGTAGAAGCGTTTGCCCATCGTTTCAGGTCAAAGAGGAGGTTAGGCTCAGAAATTTAGAAGTAGCAGGAGTGTTAAGATTAACAGGGATGTTGAAGCACCAAGAATGATTGTTGGGATTTCATAAGAGAGAAAGTAAGATAGCCAGGCAGAGAAGTCGTCACGGAAGCTTGATACTGGTCCAGGAGGCTGATAGATCACAGCAATTCTCAATGAAACTGGAGAAAATAAACAAATACAGTGAGCTTCAAATGAGCCGAGGGACAGAGAGGGGGTGGATGAAGAACCTGAAAAGTACTTTGAGGGGATAGGTGGATTCCAACACCACCTTCTTCCGTCCACTAGGCCTGGGAGAGTGAGTCCATAGGAGGCCTCCATGGGAGAGTGCAGCAGGAGAAGGAAAGTCAGATTCTTGAAGTTATGTCTCCGTAATTGCAAGTAGGTTGAACAAGTTTGTGATAAATAGGTCATGGATGGTGGTAAGTTTGTTGCAAACCGAGCAGGCATTCCACAGGACACAGGGAAAGGGGAGGCTGGTTCTAGGCATTAGATAAATAGAAATTAGATTGTGTAGATTGCGGCTGCTGGCAGAGGATAGGGGGTGCTGGGTATGTTGGCCAACGGTAAGTGATGGTCGGTGCAGGATTTGTTGAAATATCTCCAGACATTAGGAGAAGCAGAAGGGTGAGAGAGGTGATATGGGAGTGTGACTTATGTGGGGGGGACACGTCCCAGTGTCCTGGAGGTTTTATTGGTATGTGGGTTCAAAATTAGCAGGAGCTGATGAGTGCAGTAATACAGTGAAGACAGGAGTGAGGGTGATATATGTAAGCTGTGTGGTGAAGAAAGGTGAAGGAGAGAAAGTTTAGGGAGAGAGTATGCAACTGAGAGAAGGAAAAGTAAGGAGTACACGATACAGAGTGGTGAGATTGAGAAGCAGACTGGATGAGAGATGTTCTATGCGGAATCAGGACACCTGTAGTCTGTTTAGTGTGTTGCAGTAGTCTGTTGTAGATTTTTGCTTTGTGCATTCGCTGAAGTGCTGAGCCGAAGTGTAATACTTAATCCAAAATTATTGTTACCAATGCAATCCCTGCCTGTGCAACCCCTGCCTGGTCATCCCCTAGAGAAGGCCTAAATTTATACTGAGTTGGGTGGGGGTATTATTGCCAAATAATCAGTCGGGATTGCATAGGAGGAACACATGGCTGACAGAATGAACTTCTCACACCAAAGACAGACTCCAAGATACAGCAAGAGAGCAGGGGATCATGGCTATAAAGATAAAACCAGCTCATAATTTAGGTGTGGACAATAGGAAAACAAAAACAAACATCACAGTGATATGGACAGAGGTAAAGGATTTGAAGGCAGCATAGATTACCATTTAAGCATGTTTAAAACAATGAAGCATACTGTAAGTGCAGGACAAGTCATCTTGTAAGTAATTGTTAGTATAAACATTTGATTGGTCAACTATCACCTATTTTTGAAACTTCCCAAACCTCAGTGTCTTATTTAACACAGCGGACACTCCACTTGGCTACACACACCAACACTCAATTTTCACAGACAGTTCAGAAAATGCTTGGCACAACAGGGAGGGCTATGTGATTGTGGGAATGCTGATTGTGTGACTTTAGCAAGTCACTGACGGGGCTCTTATTTTTTTTTTATGTCCATTCGTTTAATAGCACTCTGTCATCTTTAGAATTAGGTGAAGTTGGCAGAGCGTTAAGCACATCTATAAAGAACATAGCCGTGCTTTATAAATGTGCAGCCTGGCTGCTTTTAAATTGGCCCCTGAATGTTACTTCACTCTAACTATGGTAACTGTGGGGCATTCTGTACACTGTTTATGTACAGAATGTACCAGGAATATAATGTCCTGATCTTATGATTGGCTCATTGCTTTTCCCCATGGTTTTTCTCAAAACACTGGGATTGATTGCGTGATTATAACAGACAGACCCTCCCACTTAGCATGCAAAAAAATAGGAAATAAATTATAGAGAGACAGTGGCAAAGGTCTGCAATGAAGTTTGCTTAATTCTTACATAATCTTGCAATATACTATATTCTGGAGAGAGCTTTGTTTTTCAGAACAAAAATATAGTATCTTTGAAAAACAAGATCCCTGCCAAGCATGTAATAGATAAGTTACACCAAATTCAAAAATCAGTAGGGTTTAAATAAAAGCAGGAATATAATACAGATTGTGGCAGGCACGGTCCTTTATGTGTTCCTACCTTACTATTATCTCTTAGTCTTGGAAATATGAAGCTATAACTGTTGTTCTGCAGATTTAAGCACGTAATAGAATTTAGTGCAGTGCAGTGCAGAGATAAAAAAAAATACTTGTGTATTTTGTTCTCTCTTATTATAATGGCTTTCAGACGAAGAAAATAGCATTATTCTTTTATGAAGTTAATCACAAAAGTCAAATTTTCTTTATTCTTTTTCTCCCAGTTATTTATCTATGTTATCTAGTTATTTATTTATGAAAGTAATGCTTATTTGCCAGTTCAGTATTGGAAATTATGGATATGTACAGTGAGTATGTCCTTAGAATGCATTAAGGTGAAAAACCTTAAGACTTTACAATCACTTTAAATCAAGCTCTAATAATGTAAGAATATTGGACACTCATGTAAAGGCCCAAGGTCAATGGCTTCAGTTCTTATTCTACCTAATGCCAATTTTTTTTTATGTGCCAACACACTTGTACCAAAAATCTAAGAAATCTGAATAGGTCCTAAACCAAGATTCCAGATCACATAGGAGGATATGGGTAACAGAAGCAACCACCCACATAGACGCATACAGGTATTGTAGGACTGAATATTACATCCTATCTGTTTTAGCAAATGCTCACTGGCTCATTAGCTTCTATATGGAGCACAACACAGCATGGTAGGGGAGAATAGAAGGTCCAATAGATTACACAATCCATCTGTAAAGTGTTCACCAGTCAGGGTCTTTTACACCTTTTGTAGCTCTTAGAATTTCTTGCCTAATATTATTGTAGGGATTTGATGCCCTCTACTGTCTGAATTTGTAAATATCTGTAATTATATTATGTATGCACTTCCTGTGCCCAGAAGGAGGAAGTGGAGAGAGAGAGAAAGTCTCAGCCACGTGTCCTATTCATTCTGCTAAACCCCAACCCAGAAGGGACTATTATGCAAGTATAATGTGTATAAATACTTGTAACAGACAGAGTTTTTCTGTCCTATTGTTATTATTGCACATACACAGTGCGTGTGTATTATTATGTATCATGAAAGTAATGCTCTTTTGCTAATTCAGTATTGGAATTTATGGATATGTACAGTGAATGCGTTATAGAGTATGTCCTTTCTGTATTCCTCTCTTATGTCTAGATCTTTCCTCCCCAAAATGTTCAACGGGGAGGCTAGTTCCTCAGCCAGGAATGTCATCCGCAGCTCCAGCATCAGTGGAGAGATGTACAACCTAGAAAAAGGCAACTCAGGAACTCCAGAAGTGGCTGGCACTACCACGACCAAGAAGAGGAGATCTAGTCTTGGAGCCAAGATGGTGGCTATTGTTGGGCTGTCCCAGTGGAGTAAGAGCACCCTACAACTAAACCAACCAGGTTAGATATCTCAGTTTTACAATATTGTCAAATAAGGTTAAAATATTTTACGGGGAAAGTGTGTTTTGAAATAGTCTGTGTGATAATATGATGTATGTACATTTTTAAAAACCTAGTTTTCTGGCAGCGAACCTGTTTTTGATTGATTATGATGGCTGACTTCCTTAGTAATTCTGTACAGGAATCAGGCCTCACCGTTCCTGTCTTTTATTTCAATCCTTTCAGTCTGCTTAGGCTAATTAAAAATTAGAGGCTTTTTTTGTAGGATACTGACTTTATTTCAACAGTGCTTCAGCAAGGATGTTTGCTATACAGTTGTGCTTATAAGTTTACATACCCTGGCAGAATTTATGATTTCTTGGCCATTTTTCAGAGGATATTAATGATAACACAAAAACATTTCTTTCACTCATGGTTAGTGTTTGGCTGAAGCAATTTATTATCAATCAACAGTGTTTACTCTTTATAAATCATAATGACAGCAGAAACTACCCAAATGACCCTGATCAAAAGTTTACATACACTGGTGATTTTGGCCTAATAACATGCACACAAGTTGATACAAAGGGGCTTGAATGGCTATTAAAGGTAACCATGCTCACCTGTGATACGTTTTCTTGTAATTAGTGTGTGTGTATAAAAGGTCAATGAGTTTGTGGACTCCGGACAGACCCTTGCATCTTTCATCCTGTGCTGTATTGACGTTTCTGGATTCTGAGTCATGGGGAAAGCAAAAGATTTGTCAAAGGATCTGCATGAAAAGGTAGTTGAACTATATAAAACAGGAAAGGGATATAAAAAGATATGCAAGGAATTGAGAATGCCAATCAGCAGTGTTCAAACTCAAAAAGTGGAAAATGAGGGATTCTATTAAACCAAATTACTGTCATGTAGACCAAATAAAATTTCAGCCACACCTGCCAGGAAAATAGTTTGGGATGCAAAGAAAAACCCACAAATAAACTCAGGTGAAATACAGGACTCTCTGAAAACATGTGGTGTGGCTGTTTCAAGATGCACAATAAGGAGGCACTTATAGAAAAATGGGTTGCACGGTCGAGTCGCCAGAAGAAAGCCATTACTACGCAAATGCCACAAAGTATCCCAATAACAATACGCCAAACAGCACAGAGACAAGTATCAAACCTTCTGGCTCAAAGTCATTTGGAGTGATTAGACCAAAATTGAGCTTTTTGGCAACAACCATAAATGCTACATTTGGAGTCAACAAGGCCTATGATGAAAGGTACACCATTCCTACTGTGAAACACTGAGGTGGATCGCTGATGTTTTGAGGATGTGTGAGCTACAAAGGCACAGGAAATTTGGTCAAAATTGATGGCAAGATGAATACAGTATGTTATCAAAAAATACTGGAGGAACATTTGCATTCATCAGCCAGGAAGCTGCGCATGGGACGTACCAGTGTTGCCAACCGTCAGTATTTTTACTGGCAGCCAGTAAAAAACAGGCAATTTTCTCCTGCCAGTAAATGCCAGTAAAAGGAAAAGGTTGCCAGTAAAAAACATGACTGTGACACTCAGCTCGGTCTGGAGTCGGCCGAGACTATCCGAGTGCCTGCTGCAGTGTGTTCGGGCGACTCTGGCGGAGCTGGTGCCTGAGCATGTCGTGTGATGTCATAGTGCAAGGGAGCCAAGCAGAGCAGCCAGAGTCTTGTGTGCAGGTCAGGGGCAAGGCAGGCCAGAAGCGGGACCGTCAGTGCTGTTTGAGCTGGAGTGGACTGAAGGGACCACCTGGCTTGGAGAGGGACTGTCACTGTGACTCAGGAGGGGGCGTGTCGTAACGGTGATCTGTGTTGCTGCACACTGCTGTCTATGTCACTGTGAGAGTCAGTCTCACATGTGTGCCTGATCCAATCTAATTTCTTACCCTCCTGAGTCCTGTCCCTGAGCTACTTACTATATCGAAAATAAATAAGAAATATGCTTTTTGCCTTATTGTCTACCTGAAATCATAGTACTAATTGCATATTGTACTTGTTTGTAGCCCAAATACTGAAATTTGCACTTAAAACAGTAATGTTTAAACTTTTGGAAATGCCAGTAAAAAACGTGGCTGTGCCAGTAAATTGTGGGTGTTGTGCCAGTAAATTTCAATCTGGTAGGTTGGCAACACTGGGACGTACTTGGACATTCCAACATAACAATGATCCAAAACACGGCCAAATTGACCTGTCATTGGCTACAGCAGAATAAAGTGAAGGTTCTGGAGTGGCCATCTCAGTCTCCTGACTTCAATATCATTGAGCCACTGTGGGGAGATCTCAAATGTGCAGTTCATGCAAGACAGTCCAAGAACTTACAAGAACTGCAGGCTTTTTGCCAAGAGGAATGGGCAGTTTTACCATCTGAGAAGATAAAGAGCCTCATCCACAAATACCACAAAAGACTTCAAGCTGTCATTGATGTTAAAGGGGGCAATACATGGTATTAAGAACTGGGATATGTAAACTTTTGATCAGGGTCATTTGGGTAGTTTCTGTTTTCATTATGATTTAAAAAGAGTAAACAAAGTTAATTGATAATAAATGGCTTCAGCCAAACACTAAACATGAGTGAAAGAAAATGTTTTGTTATCATTCATTCTCTCTGAAAAATGGCCAAGAAATCATAAATTCTGCCAGGGTATGTAAATTTATGAGCACAACTGTATGTTCCTAAAATACAGAGGGCCTTATGTAACCCACAACAAAAACTGCTGACAGGTATAAAGTGCAGACATCTGTTTTTTTCTGTAAGAATAACAGAGTCAGTTTAAAGAGGAACTGCTTGCCTCCACCGGAACCACTATTGTCGATGGTTCAGCGCATGCACAGATGCACTGAAGGGCTCTGCCTAGCTTTGGGGACTTTGGTGGAGCCCTGTGGCACATCTGCGCATGTGTCAAGCTGTGCTCATGCATGTGCAGAAGAAGAGGTTCTGGACCTCCTTCCCAACACTGTCCTTGTGCACTTGTGCATGGAAACCCACGTGTGTGCAGATGTGCCAAAGGTCTCTAAGTATTTAGACCACTCCTCTTTAGAAAGCTGTTTAGTGCATTGATATGTCTAGGGTTTCTTTTTTTTTTTATTATGGCAAAGCTTCTCAGATACAACTTATCAAGTTATCTTAGTACATCTTCCAGTCTTATCAAGAATAAATCAACAAAAATTCAGCATATAATTATGACAGGAAAGAGACGCGAACTATGTGAAGGATTGCTTACTGCTTTGCATACACTACAAGATGTAAAAAAGCGATACAAAGATCTTTGTACTCAAGAAATCCTAGAGTCTAGGATTTCTTGAGTGCAAAGATCTCTTCAGTCAAGTTACAGCCTTTCAGTTAGCTTGAGGTCTGAACTGTACCTTGAAAATTCCAGTATACACATTTTTTTCATTTAAACCATTGTATTGTTGATTTGCTTCTGTGTTTTGGTCCACTGTTGTGGTGCAGCACGTATTTCAATTAAGCTTCAGTTCATAGGCTTTTTTCTGTAAAATTTCTATATGCAACTTTGAATTCATAGTTTCTTCTATACTAGCAAGCTGTCCAGGCCCTAAGCCACCAAGACAACCCTGGACCTCAATGCTTCTTGAACCATGATTCATGGTTGCAGTGAGCTCTTGGTGTTGATGTGCAGTGCTTTTTTATCCAAACATTGTTTTGTTGCAAGTTTCTGAAAAATGGTTCAAGTTGTATCTTATTCTTCTAGAATCTATATAATATTGCACTAGAAGCTTTGTGGAACAACAAAGTGGTCTGTTGCAAACTTAATATGTGTGTTATTAAATTTAAGGATCTGTATGTCCTTTGCCTTTTTGACAAACTGTCTTATTATGGACTAATGAATGCCTAGGGGTCTACTTTTCTGATTGAATACACTTAGAAAAGTGTAAAATGTGTATTTCCTGGATTGAAAGTTCTGTGAATCTTGTGTGAACATTTTTATAAATAGACCCACTAGACTTTTAGTAATAGTTTGTAGACATTTCTATAATTCTTCATGCTATGTCCTATTGATTGGAATGCAACACAATGGAGTTGATTTACTTACCCTACGTTTACACCTATGCGTTTTTAGTGCATTTTGCAGTTTGCAGAAACGCACTACAGTCTATTTAGCATGGTTTCCTATGGTACACGTTCACATCTATGTGTTTTTCAGCCGGTGCATTTTTGGAAAGGGTCAGCAGCAGATTGTGTTTTGTAATTCCCCGCTGACAGCTGAATGTAAAAAAAAGAATTGCAAAAGAATAGGGAAGAAAAGACGTGGACTTGTCTAAAACTCTTGTACTGTTTTTATTCACTTTTATATTTTTTGGTGAATCAGTAGGGGTGCTCTGTACCCCATACTCATTGACATGGGGGGGTGCCAAGATCTGGGGGCCCTCTTGCTAAAAGGGGCTTCCACATTCAATAAGCACCCCGCCCGCAGACCCCCACAACCACAGCCCAGGGTTGTGGGTAAGAGGCCCTTGTCCCCATCATGGGGACAAGGTGCTTTGGGGTGGGGGTGGGGGGGGGGCAGAGCCCCCATCCTAAAGCACCCCCCCTATGTTAAGGGCATATGGCCTGGTATGATTCAGGAGGGGGGGCACTCGCTCATCCTAACCCTTTCCTGACCTACCAGGCTGCATGCTCAAATAAGGGTCTGGTATAGATTTTGCGGGGACCCCATGCTGTTTTCTTCCCGATTTTTTTTTTTTTATGGCAATTTTTTTTTTACATTCAGCTGGCAGTGGGGAACCCCGCTGCCAGCTGATGACTCATCGGTTGTTAAGGACGTGGTGGCCAGCTTCCCGGACCACTCCTTACCAACCAGCTATACACAGTGTGTTGAAGAGAAGACAAAAATGCAAAATGCATGAAAACTGCAAGCAAAACCACATAAAAAAATGCGGGTTTAAAAACGCAAAACACATCAAGTGCAGCCACATAGATGTGAACCTAGACTAAATTTGGAAAGTGCAAAATCTGGTGCAGCTGTGCATGGTAGCCAATCCATTTCTAACCTTAGCTTGTTCAATTAAGCTTTGACAATAAAACCTGGACACTATGCAGAGCTGCCCCAGATTTTACACTCTCCAGTTTTAGTAAATTAACCCCCAATTTCTTCATTTTCAGCAGAGAGACTGCCATATAGAGGCTCTTAGCAATCCATATCCATATACCAAAAGTTTACACCTATTTTATAAGTGTCTCTGAAATGACCACACACAAGTTAAAATATACTTTTAAAAAACCCTGACATTGCACTCTTTCAAAAATAAAATGCATAAAGTCTGCATATTCTTCTTCTGTAACTACTCTGTATACACCTCATATATACTGTATATGCCATGACTGTTGGATACCAGATGTTACTCTCAACCATTATCTAAACCCCTTTTACTCTTATTCCCCAAAAAATTAAGACCACACCATTCTTGGAGTAACAAAAAAGGCTGTAGCAGCCTACTTTATTTAAATATATATACTTTATTCAAAAACTATGAAATATCCGTCATCAAACAAAAAACAATAACAAAAAATGAGCGTTGGCCTGGGCAATAACTTATTAAAATCAGTCTGATGGCCATAACAAATATGGCACTGCAGTCCTTATCAAATATATATCAAAAATAGGCCTCAAGCCGACAAGCTGGCTCAGAGACTGCCAATGACCGCAGTGCCCCATTATCAGTTCAGCATCCGGACTCATACCAACGTTAGATCCCACTCTGACTTTTTGCCATCTTCCTTCCCTTGCACAGACCAACGCCCGCCACAGCACCCCAAGAGTAATACCTTACTCGTGGGTGCCCCTCCAAACCCTAAGAGCTCGCTGTATCCCACCCTGCAATCCCAAAGTCCATAAATCTATGCCCACATCATTGAGATGGACCCCATCAGACCTCAAATACCTCCAGGTCTCAAATTCTAATTCCATATGCCTGATCGCCAATCCCCCATTGCGCACTACAAATTTGCTCACTTCCCTGTTAATCTTCCTCCTGGCCCTGTTAACACCTTCCACTGACCTGGCTATCCTCCAAGACCTACGAGCCACCATGTCAGACCATACAATAATAGTACTGGGGAATTCTACCATCAAGCGCCACACATCACACTTGATGTCCCGCATGATGTCCACCATAAATCGTATTCCTAGGTCATTTCCCCCAACATGCACCACCAAAATGTCAGGTGGCCTGTCTCGTTGTGTATACCGCTGCACCTCCTACACCAATCTTCCCCATAACATACCCGGTATACCCAACCATTTTATGCACGCCTCCCGCCTATCAAACCCTAACTGCCTGCCCTCATAACGAGCGTCCCCCGTTCGTGCCCCCCAACACACATAAGAATGGCCCATAATCCAGACCAGTCTTGGCACTGAACCTGAAATTAGAAGAAGACAAGAGAACGCACCACTAAAACACTGTTCATAACCACAATTGTCCTTAACTGAAAAAACTAACACCGTTTTTATTTATTTATTTATTTTTTTTATATTCCTACCACCAAATGAGGCCGTATATAAGATTGGAACCTGTTAGATTCCCACCGCCCAATCCGTTTTACCGACTCCACATCAAGACCATGCCTGGCTGCCTCTGTAGCAGCCCCTATCCTGAACGAATGGGAAGAAAATTCCTTTTCTTCCAAGCCCATCCCCCTTAGACATTTTCTAAAAACTGCCCCAAACTGAAACCTGGATAGCATATTCCCATCCAAATGCACTAAAAGGGGGCCCCGGAACCCTGGACGAACCTCTAAAAATTCCTTGACCGTGCCAACAGGGCACAGGGGAGAACCGTGAACAGGATAAACTTGTACCACCCTACCTCTTCCTACCTGATCCGTTTTTGACCTCTTGAAAAACAACTTTAAAACTTCATTTTCCAACTTCACCTCCTGACACCCCAATCCCCCTTCCACTTTTTTCAAAGGACTTACTAGTTCCCCTATCCTGAATGCCCCAAAGAATGCTAACACAAAAGCCACCTTGAACAAAATGAACTCATAGGCCGATGAACACACCCCTTGTAACTGGGCCACAATACCCCCCAAAATTTCGAAAGTCACCGGTCTCCTGGAGTCGCGCTTAACCACTGACCTCCTATAACCTTTTAACGCCTGCCTCACCGGAAAGTCTTTTGTCACAACCGGCTTCCCTTGAAAGACTCCAAAAAGGTATGCCATACCCTTAAATCTTCCCTATGCGTTTTTACTAGCCTAACGAAATGCTTCGGTGATTTTATGCCACTTGTGCTAGCCGCTAGCTGGCGACTGAACACTCTCCCCATCGATAGTATGTGGCACGCAAAATTAAGTTTGCCCAACACCGATTGTAACACTCGCAATTGTACTTTCCGCAATCCTAGCAAACCTGCTATCTCCTTTTTTAAGTCCTCCAACTTGTCCTCCAGGAACCTGCATTCCATTGCATCCGAATCCAGTATTATGCCTAAGAACTTGATAACCGTGCAGGGTCCCTCCATCTTGTCCGCCGCCAATGGAATGCCGAATCCGTCCGTGATATGTGCCAATGTCGCCAGGAGCAGATTCTGGAAGAAGCCGCGCCAATACAGAGGAAGTCGTCCAGATAGTGAATGATTGAATTCACCCCCGATACGTCCCTCACTACCCATTCCACGAACGAGCTAAATTGCTCAAATATCGCGCAAGACACTGAGCGACCCATTGGTAAGCATTTGTCCACGTAGAATTCCCGATTACAATAGCAGCCCAGCAGCCGAAAACTTTCCGGGTGAACCGGCAGCAGACGGAAAGCTGATTCCACATCTGCCTTTGCCATCAAAGCTCCCTTACCGTAACGACGTACCCATCCCACTGCAGCATCAAATGACGTATAAGTCACCGAGCACGCCTCTTGTTCTATAGCATCATTCACTGATCCCCCTTTCGGGAACAACAAGTGGTGAATGAGCCTGAAATTGTTGGGTTCTTTCTTGGGCACCACCCCCCAGTGGTGATACCACCAGATCTGCCAGCGGCGCCGCGGTGAAAGGGCCACCCATTCTCCCCATTGCAACCTCCTTTTTTAGTTTCTCTGAAACCACCTCCGGATGTTGCAATGCGGAACACAAGTTTGTAGGCACAGGGGGAATAACCGTTAACATGCATGGGATCTTAAAACCTGCCGAAAAACCTTCCTCCAACAGGATTGCCGCTTTTCTGTCTGGATACCTACCGAGAAACGGCCACATCCTTTCCACTTTCACCGGGGTCCTCCCTTTTACTCCCAGCCTCTCCTGCTCGACCTTTTCCTTGCTTAAAACATCTGGATGCCGGATGCGTTCACCTGCAGCCTGAACACTCATGCTTGTACTTACACGTAGCCCCAAACTTGCAGGCCCCGGTGTTGTACTGCCAGCAAATCCCTTTTTTGTTTCCAGCCGAGTGTCCCTGCGCCGAAGGTCCACCGGCTCCTCCCTGAAAAATCTGGTTAGTTGCCCTCACCGTCGTCATCAAACGCATGCACAGGCTGATGTCTTTGTGGTCCCAGCGAAGCTCCGGACGTACCGCTCGCCTCTGCCTGAACTGCTCATCGTACCTAAGCCACGCTGTGCCACCATAAACTCTATAAGCCTCCCCTATCGCATCTTGATAGCAAAACAACGCCGAACAGTGTTCGGGTTGCTTTTCCCCAATAACACTTGCCATAATTGCAAAGGCCTGCAACCAGTTAGCAAATGTCCTAGGTATTACCCGATACCTCCTCTTCTCCTCATCTTCCTTCTTGGAACTATCCGGTTTAACTCTATCAAGGTTAAACTTCTCTAAGGGCAGCAGCGAAAAAATTTCCACATACTCACCTTTCCACAATTTTTCTCGAACCTCCTGCTTCAGGTGAGCTCCTAGCGGCCCCTCGTAACACACATATACCTCACATCGTGCTGCGTCAGCCAGCCTAGTTATATCCTACCTCCCTGCGGCTTCCTTAGACACCGCCGCATTGTCCGTCCCCTGCGTGTCACCACTCGCCGTTGCCTCCTGCATGGTTAACGCAGCCGCAGCCGCCACTGCTGGCGCCCCAGCCCCTCCCGCAGCCACGCTTAACTCGTTACTCCCTGCTGTCGGAACCCACGCAGCCGTCGGGCCCGGAGCCGGCTGCTCTGCAGCCTCAAATCTTTGTACTAGCTCTTTGATGCCCGCCAAAAATCCCAACAAACCAGAAGCCCCTTCAGCTGTTCCGTTGCTTACTGCACCGGCGCATGACACTCCAGCGGTAACCCCTATCCCCTCAATAGTACTACTACCCATATTATGCCCTAATATAGTAGACTTACCGGGCTGCACAGGTGTCGCCCCATCAGCCGACCTTCTGCCCTCCTCTGCTGCTGTTCTCCTGGAAAGGGGGTTCGCCTCCTCTTCCGATTCGGATCCCTCCTCCAGCAAACTAGGAACCGGCTCCTCCTCCTCATCAGATGAAGGCCCACCAGGCCTGCCGACCATAGCTGCCGCAGCGATCTCCATCCTTCCCCTCCTCCGCGCAGCCACCGCTGCTCCCGACTTCTGGACAGCCTTCCCAGGACCGGTGTGGGAAACTGCATTCCTGTCAGCCTCCGCTCTCCCTTTTGCCATTCCCGGTCTACCTCGCTCTCCCCTCCTCTGGTCCCCTGCTGCTGAAGTAGAAGGCTGGGGAACCCCGACATGTGCTCCTGCATGCACTCTTGATGAGCCGCCCGCCATACTCCTGGGGGCGGGGTTCGCACTCCCTGCAGTTCTTCTCCTACTAGGCCTCACCGCCGCTCTCTCCTTCTCATTTTCACTGTTCCGTCCCGCTGGGGTCGTATAAGTACCGCTCCCTTCTCCCCCAGTCGCTCTTTTAGCCGGTGGGCCCACCGGGAGTCCCGACCCAGGACTGCCCGCCTGCCGCTGTGATGCTAATTGGTGGTCTGGGGAGAAACGTTCGCGCTCTGCCACCGCTCCTACCGCTCTCGCCTGCCAGCTGCTCCAGCTGCTCCAGCCGCTTCCTCTTGTAATTGAGCCATGATGTGCTCGATCTCCGCCATGCTGCCAATCTTGAAACTTTCCCCAACTCTCTGCTTGCTCCTCCCAGGGCGGGATCTCTTTTATCTATCCCCTCCCTGTCACTCCCTCCCCCTCGGCACCTTGTCTCCACCCCTTTTCCTTATTAACTCTGTTACCACCCTCATGCCCGCCCTACTCATACCTCATTACATTCAGCTGCTCCGGGCTTTTCTTTTTTCTTCTTCTTAGTAGCACTCTTGATTCATCTACCATCTATCTTACAAGATCTATTGAATAAGGAGCCTTCTTAACCTTTTTGCTGCATGAGGCGAAGTGTGAAATGGTTCTCCCTCCAGCAAGATTATAGCCATGCAATTGTTAATTGCATACATGGCATGGCCTCTTCATCACATACTGTATGTGTATTTTCACTTTAGATAATATTACCAAGGATCTCTTTAATAATATTACCAAGGATCTCTCAACATGGCAGCCTGTGCTATGCATTTATCTTAATGCATAGAATGCATTAAGATAAAAAAACCTTCTGACTTTACAACTCCTTTAATCCATATACAGGCATGCAATTCAGATCTATCATCAGTAATTACTCCTCCAGCAGACATATTCCACAACTCACAATCATAGTAATGGCATAAAATAGAAAGGAAAACTAATAGTGCTCTGTGTATGCAATTTATTACAATAAAAAGAGTTAAAAGCACACTCACATAAAAGATTTATGAAAATCACATATAACTCAAAGATACTCCAGCTCACTGTCAGTTCCTGGATATAAAACGTGATGGCATCATTTACAGGTCCCACTCCAATATGCATTACTCCCCCAACACTTATGAAGCCCTGTTTAGCAGCAGTCTGTGGAAGGTATGCAGTGACCTTTGGTAAGTTTAGTAGGAGGACTGATCCACCGGGGTCTGCCATGATATAATCAGTGCTAGCTGTAATGCACGTTTCCCTCAGCACAGTACAGAGAGTATTGAACTTCCCTCTTTCATACTCACTCACATGCTCCATACTTAGCCCCTTCCCTGTTGGTAAAGATTGGTGGGCACAGCGGCCAGAATTCTGCCATTCAAGGTCAAGGGCCACCCATTGCTCAACCCAAGAAAGTGTTCCACCTTTGTCCTAACTCACTCCCGGGAGCTTAGACAGCAGGAAATGCAGAGTCCTGGCCCTGGGCCACCCACAGTTGCAGGACAGACACTGGACTCAAGGATATGTGTGTGAGCCGCTCAGGCTGTATGGGAATTAAGTCCTGTGCCCACTGTTGTGAGTGCTGGCCGGGAAGGGAGCTCGTCTACGCTCCAGGCAATGGTAGGGAGTGATTAGGTGTCCTGGGAGTCGCACATTAAGTCAAGACCTGCTGTATGATAGTGAATGGCAATCTCAGCCTGGACCCTCGCCAGGCCATGCCCCAACACGTTTCACTCCGCCCACTGGAGCTTACTCATGGGGATGCTCATGCCATTCACTCATGGGGACTGCCATTCACTATCATACAGCAGGTCTTTCCAAGGCGTTAACTTTAGTGGGCAGGCCAAACCTTCACACTGCCTGCTAGAGACTGCTGTGCTGGCAGGTCAATGTTAGCACTCAGCTCAGTACAGATAAGTGGGACATGCACAGCGTGTCTATACAAATGAAGGGGGCAGCAGGCAGGCATATTGCAATGCCATGATGTAGCTCTGTTTACCACCCTAACTTGACTGAACAAGGTGCTGCCTGAGGCAGGGATAAAGTTGTGGAGAAGTTTAAAGCAGGTTTAGATTATAAAAAAAAATACCAAGCTTTGAACATCCCATGGAGCACTGTTCAATCCATCATCTGAAAATGGAGAAAGAGTATGAAAGAGAGAAAAGAGAAAGAGTATGGCACAACTGAAAACGTACCAAGACATGGCTATCGACCTAAACTGACAGGCCGGGCAAGGAGAGCATTAATCAGAGAAGCAGCCAAGAGGCCCATGGTAACTCTGGAGGAGCTGCAGAGATCCACAGCTTAGGTGGGAAAATCTGTCAACAGGACAACTAATTAGTCGTGCACTCCACAAATTTGGCCTTTATAGAAGAGTGGCAAGAACAAAGCCATTGTTAAAAGAAAGAACGTCATAAAAAGTCCAGTTTGCAGTTTGCGAGAAGCCACGTGGGGGGACACAGTAAACATGTGGAGGAAGGTGCTCCAGTCAGACGAGACCGAACATGTAACTTTTTAGTCTAAAAGCAAAACGCTATGTATGGCGGAAAACTAACACTGCACATCACCCTGAACACGCCATCCCCACCGTGAAACATGGTGGTGGCCGCATCATGTTGTGGGGATGCTTTTCTTCAGCAGGGACAGGGAATCTGGTCAGAGTTGATGGGAAGATGGATGGAGCCAAATACAGGGCAATCTTAGAAGAAAACCTATTAGAGTGTGCAAAAGACTTGAGACTGGGGCAGAGGTTCACCTTCCAACAGGACAATGACCCTTAACATAAAGCCAGAGCTACAATGGAATGGTTTAGATCAGGGTTCTCAAACTGGCGGCCCTCCAGCTGTTGTGAAACTACAAGTACCATAAGGCATTGCAAGGCTGACAGTTACAAGCACGACTCCCACAGGCAGAGGCATGATGGGACTTGCAGTTTCGCAACAGCTGGAGGGCTGCCAGTTTGAGACCCCTGGTTTAGATCAAAGCATATTCATTTGTTAGAATGGCCCAGTCAAAGTCCAATTGACAATCTGTGGCAAGACTTGAAAATTGCTGTTCACAGACGCTCTCCATCCAATCTGAAAGAGCTTGAGCTATTTTGCAAAGAAGAATGGGAACAAATTCACTCTCTAGATGTGCAAAGCTGGTAGAGACATACCCAAAAAGACTTGTAGCTGTAATTGCAGTGAAAGGTGGTTCTACAAAGTATTGACTCAGGGGGGCTGAATACAAATGCACACCACACTTTTCACATATTTATTTGTAAAAAAAAATAAAAACCATTTATCATTTCCCTCCATTTCACAATTATGTGCCACTTTGCATTGGTCTATCAGATAAAATCCCAATAAAATACATTTACGTTTTTTGTTGTAACATGACAAAATGTGGAAAATTTCAAGGGGTATGAATAGGTTTTTTTGTTTATTGCTTTGAATAAAGTATTCAAGAACAATCTGAATTTTACAAAGATTGTGATACATATTCAAAGGGTAACAAATAAATTACTTCATTTGGAAAGACAAAAATACAGAAAAAGAGATTAGGTGCTGTGATACGGGGAAAGGTCATAAAGAGTAAGATATCATCCGCAAAAAGGCATACTTTATGATTACATCCACCTAATTCAATACCTTTAATGTTTGGGTCCGATCTAATCAATTGGGCAAACAGCTCAATGATGAGAGCAAAAAGAAATGGGGAAAGAGGGCATCCTTGATGGGAACCACTTCCAATAGGGAATAGGTCAGATATAATACCGGCATATTTAATATATGCTTTCAGGTTATCATATAGGGATGAAATCCACTTCAAGAAATGGGGTCCAAATCTCTATTTTTGAAGAGTGTACTGAAGATAGGTCCATGAGACTGTGTCAGCTTTTCTAGATTCGGCTGCATGAGCAAGTAACGAAGCTCTGTGAACATTGTCACCTGCTTGGCGTAGGGGGATAAACCTAACTTGATCACAGTGAATAAGTTCATCTAAATGAGTTGCTAGTATTTTGGCAAAAAGTTTTATGTCAAGATTAAGGAGCGAAATAGGACGATAATTTGTCCAGGAGGTTGTATCAGATTTAGGTTTAGGTAACATAGAGATTGTCCCTTCAGCATTGAATTAAAGGCTTCAGTCAGGATAAGAGTTAAATAATCAGAAAACTTCTTGTAATAAGAAGCTGAAAACCCATCTGGGCCAGGACGCTTATTAGGTTTTAAAGCTTTAATAGCCATACTAACTCCCGCAGTAGAAATTGGACACTCAAGTCTTTCACGATGAATATGGGAAAGTGTTGCAAGTGTGGTATGGGAAAAAAAGGGCATCAGCAGCTGTGTGATCAAAGTTATAGTTTGAAGAGTATAATTTCGCAAGATTTGAGCTAAAGGTGTGTAAAATTTTGACAGAATTACTTGTATAATTATCTTGATTTAGCTTAAGTCGCACAGATATTATGGGTTTATGCAGTGAATGCAAGGTTTGAGCTAATAGTACTATACCATGATGGCTTTTTTTCTCCTATGAGAATAAATAGAGCAACACATACTGTCATATTGCTTGGAAAGGCTGCTGACCGGTCTATCATAACGGAGTGGTTATCCAGTAATGAACCAAAGGCACACACTCACATTCATCTGGAGAGTGACCATTTCTATTAGGTGGTGGTGTAGGCACGATAAGGGTGGAAGTTGAAGCAGTGAACAAAGAAATAGGGACACTGGAAAGAGTTGATCACTCACTAAGGACATTCATAGTACCCTAATATATATATAAAAAAATATATTTTTTTGCACAATATATAAAAAATTGTTTGCACATTGTATTTTTCGAAAGAAGGATATATGTACTGATGTTTTGTTATATATTTTTTTGGTACATTTGTTTGGCACATTGCACTTTGACCAATGTGATCAATGAATTTTGTGGGAGTAATTGGCTGATACCACACATGAATTCCTGCTGGGTTGGTTTCACAACAGTTTTTTAAAAAGGTTCCTCTGCAGGAAAAGATATATTTTTTATTTTTTTCACATTTTTTTTTTTTGCACTAGCACTTTGTTAATGGGTGATAATATCGTGTGAAAATATTTGTATTGGTGTATTAGTTGAAGTATATAGCAATAGGAATAATTATTTGTGAGGATTCTCACAAGAAATAGGGCACATACATATTTAAAATATTTAAAATATTTTTATGTTTTTTGGCACACTAATGCCCCGTACACACGGTCGGATTTTCTGATGGAAAATGTCCGATCGGAGCGTGTTGTCGGAAATTCCGACCGTGTGTGGGCTCCATCGGACATTTTCCATCGGATTTTCCGACACACAAAGTTTGAGAGCAGGATATAAAATTTTCCGACAACAAAATCCGTTGTCGGAAATTCCGATCGTGTG
Organism: Lithobates septentrionalis; assembly: GCA_037952835.1. Lineage (NCBI taxonomy): Eukaryota > Metazoa > Chordata > Amphibia > Anura > Ranidae > Lithobates > Lithobates septentrionalis. The sequence continues at coordinate 243,361 of JBBDGP010000366.1, read as the reverse complement.
TACACAAATCCGACGGACAAAGTGCCACGCATGCTCAGAATAAATAAAGAGATGAAAGCTATTGGCCACTGCCCCGTTTATAGTCCCGATGTACGTGTTTTACGTCACCGCGTTTAGAACGATCGGATTTTCCGACAACTTTGTGCGACCGTGTGTATGCAAGACAAGTTTGAGCCAACATCCGTCTGAAAAAATCCTAGGATTTTGTTGTCGGAATGTCTGAACAAAGTCCGACCGTGTGTACGGGGCATAAGAAGTGGTATGATATAAATGAACTAAAAGGTTAGCGCCAACGGTTATAATTTTTTATATTCCACTCTAGGGTAGTTCACATTTGATTGCAACAAACTGAATTACTGGAGTAACATATATTATATTGTCTTTTTGCGCCAGTAGCATCTTTTCCTTCACGTTTATACCCCAGGATGTATCTTGTGCTTTTGGAACAGGGGAGGAGACGGTAGTACAAACTGCACTATGATCATACCAGGTAAAGGGTATAATGATCGAGGAAAGGACATCTGTTGCCATACCTATATTTAGGAAAATATTATCAATCTTAGAGAATGATTTATGTGGATGAGAGTAGTAGGTAAAGTGTCTGCGAGCTGGGTTAAGCTCACGCCAGGAGTTAAACAAGTAATATTTAGAAAGAAGTTGTTGAAATGAAAGTTTAGAAGGATTAGAAGAGGGACAAGGTCGGGATTTATCTAAAAAGGGAAGGAGGACTTGGTTTAAATCACCACATAGTATCACAGTACCTAATTTATGAGTACCAACTACATGGAAAAGATGGGAAAGAAAAGAGGTTTGGTGTTTATTGGGAGCATAATATGATACTATGGTTACCGCTACAACTGAAATGTGTCCAGTAAGTATGAGATAACACCCCCCGGGGTCTTTAATTTCAGATATTGGTACAAATTGAGTTGTACAGTGGAAAGCTATAAGAAAACCTTGTTGTTAAGTGCTAAGGCTGTAAATACTTGTGGATAAGAGGTACTAAACAATTTGGGGGTGGCTTGAGCTGTAAAATGAGTCTCTCGTAGACATAGAATATGGATTTTGGCTGCAGCAAAAGAGCGAAATGCCTTGGTACGTTTATGTGGTATATTAAGACCTTGGACATTTAAGGTCAAAACAATGATGTTAGAAACTGAATAACAGATGATTTAACAATACATAATGTGACTGCGATTACCTCAGGAAAAGAAGTAGGAAAAAAGAAAGTGTAGCGCCCCCCTGGGACTACTGGGAGCAGGAAGGTACCTCCAGATACAAGGAACGGGCTTACATTCCCCCCAGGGCTGAGTCCATGGCTATAATGGGAAGTTTAAATGGGAAGTTTAAACAGAATATAGGCGCCAGTCACTTTAGATATTTTGCAATGCTTTAATTATAACTTGCTAAAGGTTGTAGAAAAGAGGTTGAGGTTCTAGCTATCTGAATGACTAGATGTAACAGGTATATTGACAGCTGGCATTGGATCAAGAAATGAAGATGATCAGTCCATAGACTCTTCAGGAACTGGCGTAGGAGAAGCAAAACTACCACGCTTTTATTGCCCCTGGCGACTTCTATCACATCCATTAGCTGCTGGTATTTGCAGAGAGTGGAAGGCTGATCGACTTCACGTGCTATTTTGGTTGAGAGGGCGTTCTAAAAGCTGCATGTCTTGTAAGAAAGACTGAAGTTCTTCAGTAGAACGGCAGACATATTTAGAGATGAAAACGGGAAACCCCATTGATATGCGATTTGATGTCGCTGTAGAACTTGGAGAAGCGGCTACAAAGCCCGTCTTTTAGAAATAGTGACTGATTGTGTAAAGGTGCGCTGATTCTATGTAAAGGGTGGGAAAACCCACAGTGATATAAAATGATCTAAAATGTAATGCACAATAATGTTGCCCAATGTGAACACAATGGGTAAATTGGAAACAAGTGTGTGGTCTAGACCTTGACCTGTAACACATGTGGATAAGTAAAATGTATTAAAACAATGCAATTCAATGCAATGAAATGCAATTCAGCCCATTCAATTCAGTGAATGGGCTGAATTGAAAACACATCCAATTATCTTGTGAGTCCCAAATCGAATAGATGTCGATCCCAAGGTGTGTGGACTCTTTAGTATGAAGACACCACCGTGCTCAAAAGTAATACAATTGGCTGCTTACCAGACCCACATAGGTCACAAGCGTGTGTGCTGATCCACAGCTTAGGGATGCATTTCTCTGTCTACCAAATCTCAGAGATTCACAATGGACAACAGCTCCCAGCAGATACGAATGGATGAGTAAGCATGGACGCTCAACTGCAGCTGATAAAATGGATTCCTCTATGCCTTCCTCGAAAGGCTCAAGTGGATACCCGGTTAACAGCTCATGATGGATGATAAAAAATTAGAGGAAGACTAATAATGCAATATCTTTTCATAAAAAAACAATTTATTTTAAAAGGCACTTAAAAAATGTTACAGAAAAAAAATTGTGGCGCGGCTTCCTGCATTGTGGACCGTGCTCTCCAACATTACAACTGGCTCCTTCCAACACGTTTCCCCTAAGGAGGGGTCAGCTGGGATTGGAGATTTTAGAAATAGTGAGCTGGGAGAGGTCAGCAAATAGCTGATAAGTATGTCCCTGAAAGGACAGCATATCTTTCACTCTAGCTGCAGCCAGGAGTTGTGTGAAAATTGTGAAATTTGGCAATTATGGCGCTCCATCCACTTTACATGGTGTGAGGGCTCTATGAACCCTGTCCATTTCCATTCGTTCGACTGGTATAGATGGCTGTAGTTCTTGAAGTAGGGCCAGCATGGTTAATCAGTGACAGATTCAGGAATCCCACGAATACGTATGTGAGAACACCGGGCCCTATTTTCATAATCCTCTAAACGGGATTGGAGGAAAATTTTCCGCTTTGAGATTTTCACTTTCAGTCATATAAGCTAGTGTGATATTTTCCAGTTAATCAACCCTTAACTCAAGGTTAGCGGTGCATTGGCCCAATTCTCTGATTTCTCTAGTCAGGCTGTCTGTAATATGATCAGGGCTTTGTGAAGCATTTTCTCAAATCGCCTCAGTACAGTAGAATGAGCAGGGTCTGTAAAAGATGTCAATTGTGGGGCTAGTGTTGTTGAATCAGAGTCCGATTCCTCCTGTGTTACAGCTATTACTTTAGAGTGCTGAGAGGGTTTCACAGAGCGTGAGGTAAGAGGAGGAGAGGATTGAGCCGGTGCCATTTTGACTACAGCCAGGGCCAGCGCATCTTTGAAATTTTTTGGCTTCATTCTCGGGCGTGAACATCCGAGAACCATCGCCTTAGGTAGCGGGGGTTTATCACTGGTCAGGCAGCAAATATTGAACAGCGGAGTTGAACTGGGATGTGATAGAAAGTGGCAGAAGCATACCTTCAGGAGTGGAGCACTAAGCTGGCATATCTGCTCAGTCAGGCCTCAAGCCTCAGCCCCCCGTATGAATACTTTTTCAAGGCACTGTATATTTAAGAGCTTGTGCAGCTGGACATGAGTTAAACATGAGTGATTCAGATGATGTTTACTGAACTCAGCTACTTGTGACAATTTCAACATGAGTAAACTAAAAGCAGTAGCCTTGCTGTGCATAAAGCACCCCATTACACAGTATACTGCTAAGCCTTGGAGTTGTTCTCTGACATACATATTACTGCTGAAAAACATCCCCACAGCATGATGTTGCCACCTCCATATTTTCACTGTGGGGATGGTGTTCTTTGGGTGATGTGATGTGTTGGGTTGGCGCCAGACATAGCGTTTTCTTTGATGGCCAAAAAGTTCAATTTTAGTCTCATCAGACCAGAGCACCCTCCTCCATACATTTTGGAAGTCTCCCACATGCCTTTTCGCAAACTCAAACGTGTCATTTTGTTTTTTGCTGAAAGTAATGGCTTTTTTCTGGCCACTCTGCCATAAAGCCCAACTCTATGGAGCGTACGGCTTATTGTCGTCCTATGTACAGATACTCCAGTCTCTGCTGTGTAACTCTGCAGCTTCTCCAGGGTTACCTTAGGTCTCTGTGTTGCCTCTCTGATTAATGCCCTCCTTGCCTGCTCCGTGAGTTTTGGTGTGCGGCCGTCTCTTGGCAGGTTTGCTGTAGTGCCATGTTCTTTCCATTTGGTTATGATAGATTTGATGGTGCTTCTAGGGATCATCAAAGATTTGGATATTTTTAACATAACCCTCACTTGTACTTCTCAACAACATTGTTCCTTACTTGTTTGGAGAGTTCCTTGGTCTTCATGGCAGCGTTTGGTTAGTGGTGCCTTTTGCTTTGGTGTTCCAGCCTCTGGGGCCTTTCAAAAAAGGTGTGTATATGTAATGACAGATCATGCGACACTTAGATTGCACACAGGTAGACATCATTTCACTAATTATGTGACTTCTGAAGGCAATTAGTTGCACCAGAGCTTTTTATGGGCTTCATAACAAAGGGGGTGAATACATACGCACATGCCAATTATCAGTTTTTTATTACTGAAAAATTGTTTTATGTATATATTTTTCTAATTTTACTTCACCAACTTAGATTATTGTGTTCTGATTCATCACATATAATTCAGATTTAAAAAACATTGAACTAAAGGCTGTAATGTAACAAAATAGGTAAAAAGCCAAGTGAGGCCAATACTTTTGCAAGGCACTGTACCTGTCACTACTTACTGCAATGTTTTGCCCTTCAGTGAGTTATATCATATAGGTTTTATTGTGATGGGATTATCCTATCTGGAGAGCCACCCTTCATGCTGAGCTAACTACTCCTGTTGTCAGTTATTTGCGTGCAAAGCTGTCATTAGATTGACACCCTTGAAGCCTCCTCCACAAGGCATCACTTTTTCATAGCCACCTCCACCAGCACAGGCACAATGCATGCTCTGATAATTTCAACAATGGGATTAGAAAGAACTGTACCCTGTTCATTGTTCTTCTTTACAGATCATTTGCATAAATGCTAGAAACTGCTGATTTATAGCAACAAAGTGCATTCTATATGTGACAGTGGGTTTGTTATACATACCATACATTTTACATCTGCTATATGTATAAGTAGAATGCAAAGCAAACAAATACCGAAATATAATTATAGTTCCCTGCCTGGAAGATCGGATTTGTCAATTGAATACAAAATATCCTGCAAAGATTGTGGCCAACGGCTTGTTAAGAGAAGCAGTCTATTCAGGCAGACGCATACAAAAATTTAAAAGCACAGTAGGATTTTTCTTAATGAGATTCATACTACCAGCAGTACTTTGTGTCATATATAGTATAATGGAGTAACATACTGTACAGTGAACCGTGACCTATCAATGTTAGACAATACAAATACTAGAATCTCTGTTTGGTGTTATCTAGGGTAGTGGTTGCAGGTAGTGCCAATGTGCAGGTCAATTACTGACAGTGGTTGGCTCCCTGGTGAGACACATTTTAAACTGATTCAAAGTTTAAATTAAACAATATGTGAACATTCTCTCTTCAAAATGTCTTTTCCACTGGATTAAAGTATAACTCTATTTTGTTAACACACACAGAGTTCCCAAAGTCAAGGGTAACTGATCAACTGTGTCTTTCACTGTTAGAACTTTACTTTTTGTTTTATGTGCAAAAACATGCATCACACTGATTACATTTGCTCAGGTATCAAACTTCAAGCATCTAGAATGTGCACAGATACTGTGTAAGTGATCACAGAGGGGTTGATTTACTAAAGGCAATTAGACTGTGCACTTTCCAAGTGTAGCTTCTCCAGAGCTTAGTAAATGGGATGAAGCATCACTTTTCTAAGAATGTCCAATCACATGCAAGGAAAATAAAAAAACAAAACAAAATGTTTGCTTGCACACGATTGGATGATGGAAGTCAGAAGAGCTTCCCTTCATTTACTAAGTTCTAGAGAAACTGCACTTGCAATGTGCACAGTCTATTTTCCTTTAGTAAATCAAAACCCCAAATCTCTATTTTCAGCTGCATAAGGGGCTTAGAGCAGCCTTTTTCATGGCACCCTGGGATGCCCTCTTGGTTCTTCAGGCATGCCCTGACAAAATTCTTCAAAAACTGTCACTAAGCCAGCGGGCTGGTCACGACAGCTAATTTGTTACAGGAAGCCAAAGGTTTTATTTTATTACAACCATGTAGGGTTGCCACTTTTTCTTCAAGCCAAACCCGAACATTTTAGCGGCGCACAGCAAAAATGTATTTTTTTGGCACAAACTATATGATAGTAACAGACCTGGGACATCTTTGGGCGCTCCAAAGAGAATAGTAATGTGGCGTGCATAGTAACCCCTCACCCTCCTATCAGGCACTGTTCTGAGCCACATTCCTGTCTGAATATTGTGTCCGGGTTTCAGGTGGACTGAAACCTGGACATATGATTCAAAACCTGAAGTGTCTGGGTGAATCCCGAACAGGTGGCAACCCTACAACCATGGGCAGCTGACATACTAACAGCTGATCATGTCATTGGTTGAAGACATTGAACGCCCGCATAGCATCTTGTTTGCCCCTCCCCTGCCCCTCTCCATCAGCACTGGGCTCACATTAGCTTAGTGAGGGAGAGAAACTGAAGGAAGAAGAGAAATGGCGGAATACTATTCAATACTAGTGTGCAAAGGACTGTTTGCTTTGTAAGTATAAATCATGTCTAATACTAAGTGTCCCACATGTGTGGATGGTTCTATATTATGTAAAACTATAAGTTTCACTTTTTACATTTTAGTTGTGCCTCGATTGTAAATCAATTTAAAGGGTGCCTTGACTTACAAAAGGTTGATAAACACTGGCTTAGAGAGCTAGAGGTGGAGAAACAGCAATATACTGATCTTCCCAGTGAAAAGCTGTGCAGAGGGGGCGTGTCAGCACAAGTCTGATCACTGGAGGACAGACGGCTGTTCTCCCAGCACAGCCAGAAAACCGACTATGTTGAGACAGATGAGCTTCTATGCCTAACTTTGTCAGTTTTGAAATAGGAAAGCTTGTGCGCGTGCGGAAATTTCCAGATTTGTTTGAACCTTTAAAAATGGAAAACCATCCTTGATACTTTGATAAAGACGCCAGGGGCTCTCAGACAAAAAAAAAAAGTGAGCTACAGTATGTTACAGTATTATAAAGAGATCCTTTCATGAACTACTTGAAGTACTTAAGACATTTAAAACAGCAAGTAAAAATACGATTAATACTTCGTGGCCCCCACTAACAATGTCCGATGAATTGGATGCCACTGACTAGTGAGGGTGCAGGTTGGGAAAAGTTTTTTCCAGACCCAAAGCACACTGTAGAAGTAGGAAGCTATAGCCCAGCCTCCGCACTTGTCGTCTGGCCCAAGCGGTTAGCAGGCAAAACAACCTCAGCCGGATTTATCCAAGCCATGCCCCCAACATGTTTCACCCCGCTCCCTCCATGATTATGTCCCAGAATTGAGCTGAGACTGCTTTTTACTGCTAACCACTCAGGCTGACCTGGGTGTGTGTTGGCCGGCTAGCTCTTCCTACCTCTACAGCAAGTCAAAATAGACACAAATATACAGTTGTGCTCCAAAGTTTGCATATCCTGGCAGAAATTGTGAAATTTTGGCATTAATATTGAAAATATGACTGATCATGACAAAAACGGTCTTTTATTTAAGGATAGCAATCAGAAGAAGCCATTTATTATCATATCATTTTTTGGATTCTTTTTAAATAATAATGATAACAGAAATGACCCAAATGGTCCTGATAAAAAGTTTACATACCCTGGAATGTTTGGCCTTGGTACAGACACAGAAGGTGGCACACACAGGTTAAAATGGCAATTAAAGGTTAATTTTCCACATTTGTGGCTTTTGAAATCACAATCAGTGTCTGTGTATAAATAGTCAATGAGTTTGTTAGCTCTCACATGGATGCACTAGGCAGGCTAGACAATGAGCCATAAGGAGGTAGAAAAGAACAGTCAAAAGACCTGCGTAACAAGGTAATGAAACTTTACAAAGATGGAAAAGGATATATAAAGATATCCAAAGCCTTGAATATGCCAGTCAGTGCTATTTAATCATTTATTAGGAAGTGGAAAATTAGGGGCTCTTTTGATACCAAGCCAAATTGTGATTTCAAAAGCCACAGATGTGGGAAATTAACCTTTAGTTGCCATTTTAAACTGTGTGTGCCACCTTCTGTGTCTGTACCAAGGCCAAACATTCCAGGGTATATAAACTTTTTATCAGGTGATTTCTGTTATCATTATGATTTTAAAAGGATCCAAAAAACTATGTGATAATAAATGGCTTCATGTGATTGCTATCCTTAAATAAAAGGCAGTTTTTTTGGCGTGATCAGTAATTTTTCAATACTAATGTCAAAATTTCACAATTTCTGCCAGGGTATGCAAACTTTTGAGCACAACTGTATATGAACAGGCATAAAGTCTTTTTCCTGTATGTAGTAAATCTAAGAGATAGTGCTATGCTATGCTTGAGCAAAAATAAAGATACCTGCAAATAAATGAAATCTTATCTTCAGTTACAGATAGCATTTACAGAGTGCTGTCTTGCAGCTAAAGGAAGTGAGTCCCTTGCTCCCCTATACCTAGTAGGAGGTATTTTCTTCATTCACAGCAGCTGCATGGAGGAGCAGGGGAGCAAAGGTGAGTTTGTGCTGATAGGGGGAAGTGGGTAATAAAGCAAGACAAAACACACAATTACGCTCAGGATGCTGAAAATTAATTATGGTTAATTAATCAGAATTACCAAATAACACAGAGCAGTAAATTATCTAGCATTCCTTTCTTTTAAGACACATTTTTTTTATATAAATTTGGAACATAACTTCTCGGTGTATGATTATCTTAGCCTCTATTCACACATAGAGCAGCTTTAAAGGATCAACCCAGAACTTCAGTGTTTGGTAAAAGTCAATGTGGTACCAATATTCAAAAAAAGACACAGACAAATCCCTGGGAACTACAGGCGAGTTAGCCTAACATCAATCATTGGTAAATTATTGGAGCAGATGATAAGGGACTATATCCAAGAATTCACTGAGTAAAGAAATATCTTAAGTAGTCATCAGCATGGGTTTACAAAAGGTCGTTCTTGCCAGACCAGATCTGTTAACATTCTACGAGGAAGTGAGCTGCCATCTAGACTGGGGAAGGCCCGTGGATTTATTCTACCTGGATTTTGCAAAGGCTTTTGATACAGTCCCCCATAAACGCCTAATCTACAAGCTGAGGTCTGCAGGCGTGGACCATAAGGTTTGTTCTTGGGTTAAAAACTGGTTACAGGAGCGTGACCAAAGGGTAGTGATAAATAATGTGTACTCAGACTGGTCTGAAGTGGTAGGTGGGGTGCCCCAGGGTTCTGTCTTGGGACCAATTCTCTTTAATTTATTCATAAATGATATAGAGAATGGGATAAATAGCTCAATCTCAGTTTTTGCGGATGACACTAGGAGGCGCGCCTCCTAGTGGCCAAAAGGCGAACCGACATAAGGTAACATCGTTTCGCCCAGGGGAGCCAACCTGCCGCAGTACAACTGCAGCGGCTGGTCGGGAAGGGGTTAAGCAGGGCAATAACTTCACATGAAGATATAGACATTTTACAGATAGACCTGAACAAAATAATGGAGTGGGCAACTACACTTGGGGCAAAAAACATAAATGAAAATTACTCACTAGGGGGAGAACCTATTGGGGAATCAAGGATGGAGAAAGATGTTTAAAAACACTGCTCCATTACTTCTGCCTTACTTCCTGAACAGACTTTAGGTCATGACACAGAAAGGAGTTGACCAGCTGATTTTATTGGCACGCACCCTCCATCATCTACCCTCAGCTGGTCAGCTCCTTCTTGTGTCATGTGTCAAAGTGGTAGAAGAAAACCTGACAGGAAAAATTTAGAATTTTGTTGATTTGATGATTTCTGCTAATTGACATTTGGGTTCTAGAATAGACTCCTTAAACATTTATTTAAAAACATCTTAGATAATCGTTTTACTTTCCATGATATGTTCAAAAATAAATGAAGCTATGTTATCCCAGACCTGGAGGATGGTAAGTGGGAGGAAGCAACAGATTTTCCTCCATAGCTGTTGCTAGAGACAGTCTGTTAAAAATTAAATGTAATATACTCCTGTCAAGACAGTAGTCATTTAGCTGTCTTTCACTGTCATCATCATCAGCATACTAAACCTTTTTTTATTCTCAAACATGTAATATATTTCCTGATTAATGTCATCCTCAATTTAACATTTTTTTCTTATCAGCCTACTGCTACCAAGTGGTATCATGGGGAGTTGTAGAGCTGATCTCTAAAAATTAGAGCAATAAAAATGAGCATAAATCGATCCACTATCCATAGCAAGCATTCAGATTTACAGCCCTGCTCAAAAAGAGATCCTATTAAAGGCAGCAACCCATAGCAACCAATCAGAACTGTCTTTTGTTGCTCGGACTCTAGAAGAGTGAATTTTGGCTGGCTGCTACAGCATATTGCATGTTCATTTTTGTAGTAAAAAAAAACAACTGATTGGTTGCTGTGGATACTTTTGCTTCATCTGATATGGCAAAGGAAGTTTTATATATATATATATATATATATATATATATATATATATATATATATATATATATATATATATACATATATATACACACACACAGTATTTCACAAAAGTGGGTACACCTCTCACATTTTTGTAAATATTTTATTATATCTTTTCTTGTGACAACACTGAAGAAATGACACTTTGCTACAATGTAAAGTAGTGAGTGTACAGCTTGTATAACAGTGTAATTTTGCTGTCCCCTCAAAATAACTCAACACACAGCCATTAATGTCTAAACCGCTGGCAACAAAAGTGAGTACACCCTAAGTGAAAATGTCCAAATTGAGCCCAAAGTGTCAATATTTTGTGTGACCACCATTATTTTCCAGCACTGCCTTAACCCTCTTGGGCATGTAGTTCACCAGAGCTTCACCTTTACCCTCAGCTTCTTTAGAAAGGCAGTGGTCATCTTGGAGGTGTGTTTGGGGTCGTTGTCATGTTGGAATACTGCCCTGCTTCAGTATGTCAGAGGACATGTTGGCATTCATGGTTCCAGGGCTGATCCTAGGGTCACCAGCGCCTGGGTGCAGAAATATTTCTGGCGCCCCCACATGGGCATGGTCATCTTACCAACTCCTCCCCTTTACAAATGTTTCTATGGCAACGACTCAAACACAGAGATGCTCCCCTAAGAAGTCTTTGTTACCCTGGGATCCTCCTGTGATCTTTTAATAAAGAAAATACAGGAAGAGGGTACACTAATGAGACCTGGAGGGGAGTCTCTCTGATGCACACAGAGAGGGCTTCTGTTAGAGAGTCTGTTAGAAAGAGCCCCCAGACATAATACAGAAGATGGTCAGAGACTGCAGACATAGTACAGGAGATGATCAGAGACTGCAGACATAGTACAGGAGATGATCAGAGACTGCAGACATAATACAGGAGATGATCAGAGACTGCAGACATAATACAGGAGATGATCAGAGACTGCAGACATAATACAGGAGATGATCAGAGACTGCAGACATAGTACGGGAGATGATCAGAGACTGCAGACATAGTACAGGAGATGATCAGAGACTGCAGACATAATACAGGAGATGATCAGAGACTGCAGACATAATACAGGAGATGATCAGAGACTGCAGACATAATACAGGAGATGATCAGAGACTGCAGACATAGTACAGGAGATGATCAGAGACTGCAGACACAATACAGGAGATGATCAGAGACTGCAGACATAGTACAGGAGATGATCAGAGACTGCAGACATAAAACAGGAGATTATCAGAGACTGCAGATATAATACAGGAGATGATCAGAGACTGCAGACATAGTACAGGAGATGATCAGAGACTGCAGACATAGTACAGGAGATGGTCAGAGATTGCAGACATAGTACAGGAGATGATCAGAGACTGCAGACATAGTACAGGAGATGGTCAGAGACTGCAGACATAATACAGGAGATGATCAGAGACTGCAGACATAATACAGGAGATGATCAGAGACTGCAGACATAATACAGGAGATGATCAGAGACTGCAGACATAGTACAGGAGATGATCAGAGACTGCAGACATAATACAGGAGATGATCAGAGACTGCAGACATAGTACCGGAGATGATCAGAGACTGCAGACATAGTACCGGAGATGATCAGAGACTGCAGACATAGTACAGGAGATGACCAGAGACTGCAGACATAATACAGGAGATGATCAGAGACTGCAGACATAATACAGGAGATGATCAGAGACTGCAGACATAATACAGGAGATGATCAGAGACTGCAGACATAGTACAGGAGATGATCAGAGACTGCAGACATAATACAGGAGATGATCAGAGACTGCAGACATAGTACAGGAGATGATCAGAGACTGCAGACATAATACAGGAGATGACCAGAGACTGCAGACAAACTACAGGAGATGATCAGAGACTGCAGACATACTACAGGAGATGATCAGAGACTGCAGACATAATACAGGAGATGATCAGAGACTGCAGACATAGTACAGGAGATGATCAGAGACTGCAGACATAGTACAGGAGATGATCAGAGACTGCAGACATAGTACAGGAGATGATCAGAGACTGCAGAGATAGTACAGGAGATGATCAGAGACTGCAGACATAGTACAGGAGATGATCAGAGACTGCAGACATAATACAGGAGATGATCAGAGACTGCAGACATAGTACAGGAGATGATCAGAGACTGCAGACATAATACATGAGATGATCAGAGACTGCAGACATAGTACAGGAGATGATCAGAGACTGCAGACATAATACAGGAGATGGTCAGAGACTGCAGACATAGTACAGGAGATGGTCAGAGACTGCAGACATAATACAGGAGATGATCAGAGACTGCAGACATAATACAGGAGATGGTCACAGACTGCAGACATAGTACAAGAGATGATCAGAGACTGCAGACATAATACAGGAGATGATCAGAGACTGCATTTCCTATGAACGTTAGTAGATAATGGCCGATTGGCCCTCTCACCTGACCCAGCGATACAGCGATGGTTCCTCTGATCAGGAGTCAGCTCACTCTGAATTGCCCGTGGCGACTCCGCTGGGTAGAGCCCAGATCTATATTCTGGCAATGACTCCATTCCTTTCTCTGCCAGGGATGGCGCTAGGCTGTGTGGCTTTCCCTCTGGTGGTGCAGGTCAGCGGGGTTGTCTATCTGATGGTGTTCCCTCCTCTCCCTCTGGAGTCCTGGATGTACTTCCCTGAAAGCTTTCCCAGGCTCCTGTATCTCTCTCTCTCCCATTTAGCTGAGCATGCTGTGTGAGCTGCAGTTTCCGTGTTACAGTGGGGCTGCCAGTCCTCGGGACTACATGTCCCACAATCCTCTTCTCTGCTCCTTTTTCTATTCTGTTTCTTCCCTGGGTATATGAAGGCAGGGGAAGATACATAGTGGGCAGCTGTGCTGGCAAGCGCTGCTCACTAGTACAGCAGCGTGCGCAAGAGGGAGAGGCAGGGGGGAGAGGGAGGGGGGAAAGAAGAGCCCGCAGCTGCATTGGCATCACTAGGGTTGGGGTCACCCCCCCTTCCACCAACTATAGTCGCCCCTCAGTACAGACCCCCCTCCACTAAGTATAGACCCCCTCCATCAGTGCAGAATCCGCACTAAGTATAAACCCCTCCCTCAGTACAGACCTTACTCAGTGCAGACCCCCCCAGGAAAACCCCCCTCCATTAGTACAGACCCCCCCCAGGACAGACCCCACCCTCCATTAGTACAGACCCCCCCAGGACAGACCCCCCCTCCATTAGTAATGACCCCCAGGACAGACCCCCCTCCATTAATACAGACCCCCAGGACAGACCCCCCCTCCATTAGTATAGACCCCCCAAGACAGACCCCCCTCCATTAGTACAGACCCCCCAGGACAGACCCCCCTCCATTAGTACAGACCCCCCAGGACAGACCCCCCTCCATTAGTACAGACCCCCCAGGACAGAGCCCCCCTCCATTACTACAGACCCCCCAGGACAGAGCCCCCTCCAATAGTACAGACGCCCCCAGGACAGAGCCCCCCTCCATTAGTACAGACCCCCCAGGACAGACCCCCCTCCATTAGTACAGACCCCCAGGACAGACCCCCCTCCATCAGTACAGACCCCCCCAGGACAGACCCCCCTCCAATAGTACAGACGCCCCCAGGACAGAGCCCCCCCTCCATTAGTACAGACCCCCCAGGACAGAGCCCCCTCCATTAGTACAGACCCCCCAGGACAGAGCCCCCCTCCATTACTACAGACCCCCCAGGACAGAGCCCCCCTCCATTACTACAGACCCCCCAGGACAGACCCCCATCCAATAGTACAGACCCCCCCAGGACAGAGCCCTCCCTCCATTACTACAGACCCCCCAGGACAGAGCCCCCTCCATTACTACAGACCCCCCAGGACAGACCCCCCTCCATTACTACAGACCACCCAGGACAGACCCCCCCTCCAATAGTACAGACCCCCCAGGACAGAGTCCCCCTCCATTACTACAGACCCCCCAGGACAGAGCCCCCCTCCATTACTACAGACCCCCCAGGACAGACCCCCCTCCATTACTACAGACCCCCCAGGACAGAGCCCCCCTCCATTACTACAGACCCCCCAGGACAGAGCCCCCCTCCATTACTACAGACCCCCCAGGGCAGGACCCACCCTCCATTAGTACAGACCCCCCCCTGGACAGAGCCCCCCCTCCATTACTACAGACCCCCCAGGACAGACCCCCCTCCATTACTACAGACCCCCAGGACAGAGCCCCCCTCCATTACTACAGACCCCCAGGACAGAGCCCCCCTCCATTACTACAGACCCCCCAGGACAGAGCCCCCTCCATTACTACAGACCCCCCAGGACAGAGCCCCCCTCCATTACTACAGACCCCCAGGACAGAGCCCCCCTCCATTACTACAGACCCCCAGGACAGACCCCCCTCCAATACTACAGACCCCCCAGGACAGTCCCCCTTCCATTACTACAGACCCCCCAGGACAGAGCCCCCCTCTATTACTACAGACCCCCCAGGGCAGGACCCCCCTCCATTAGTACAGACCCCCCTAGGACAGAGCCCCCCCTCCATTACTACAGACCCCCCAGGACAGAGCCCCCCACCATTACTACAGACCCCCCAGGACAGAGCCCCCCTCCATTACTACAGACCCCCCAGGACAGACCCCCCCTCCATTACTACAGACCCCCCAGGACAGAGCCCCCCTCCATTACTACAGACCCCCAGGACAGACCCCCCTCCATTATTACAGACCCCCAGGACAGACCCCCTCCATCAGTACAGACCCCCCCAGGACAGACCCCCCTCCAATAGTACAGACGCCCCCAGGACAGAGCCCCCCCTCCATTAGTACAGACCCCCCAGGACAGAGCCCCCTCCATTAGTACAGACCCCCCAGGACAGAGCCCCCCTCCATTACTACAGACCCCCCAGGACAGAGCCCCCCTCCATTACTACAGACCCCCCAGGACAGACCCCCATCCAATAGTACAGACCCCCCCAGGACAGAGCCCTCCCTCCATTACTACAGACCCCCCAGGACAGACCCCCCTCCATTACTACAGACCACCCAGGACAGACCCCCCCTCCAATAGTACAGACCCCCCAGGACAGAGTCCCCCTCCATTACTACAGACCCCCCAGGACAGAGCCCCCCTCCATTACTACAGACCCCCCAGGACAGACCCCCCTCCATTACTACAGACCCCCCAGGACAGAGCCCCCCTCCATTACTACAGACCCCCAGGACAGAGCCCCCCTCCATTACTACAGACCCCCCAGGGCAGGACCCACCCTCCATTAGTACAGACCCCCCCTGGACAGAGCCCCCCCTCCATTACTACAGACCCCCCAGGACAGACCCCCCTCCATTACTACAGACCCCCCAGGACAGAGCCCCCCTCCATTACTACAGACCCCCAGGACAGAGCCCCCCTCCATTACTACAGACCCCCCAGGACAGAGCCCCCCTCCATTACTACAGACCCCCCAGGACAAAGCCCCCCTCCATTACTACAGACCCCCAGGACAGAGCCCCCCTCCATTACTACAGACCCCCAGGACAGACCCCCCTCCAATACTACAGACCCCCCAGGACAGTCCCCCTTCCATTACTACAGACCCCCCAGGACAGAGCCCCCCTCTATTACTACAGACCCCCCAGGGCAGGACCCCCCTCCATTAGTACAGACCCCCCCAGGACAGAGCCCCCCCCCCTCCATTACTACAGACCCCCCAGGACAGAGCCCCCCACCATTACTACAGACCCCCCAGGACAGAGCCCCCCTCCATTACTACAGACCCCCCAGGACAGACCCCCCTCCATTACTACAGACCCTCCAGGACAGAGCCCCCCTCCATTACTACAGACCCCCCAGGACAGAGCCCCCCTCCATTACTACAGACCCCCCAGGACAGAGCCCCCCTCCATTACTACAGACCCCCAGGACAGAGCCCCCCTCCATTACTACAGACCCCCAGGACAGACCCCCCTCCAATACTACAGACCCCCCAGGACAGTCCCCCTTCCATTACTACAGACCCCCCAGGACAGAGCCCCCCTCTATTACTACAGACCCCCCAGGGCAGGACCCCCCTCCATTAGTACAGACCCCCCTAGGACAGAGCCCCCCCCTCCATTACTACAGACCCCCCAGGACAGAGCCCCCCACCATTACTACAGACCCCCCAGGACAGAGCCCCCCTCCATTACTACAGACCCCCCAGGACAGACCCCCCTCCATTACTACAGACCCCCCAGGACAGAGCCCCCCTCCATTACTACAGACCCCCAGGTCAGACCCCCCTCCATTAGTACAGACCCCCAGGACAGAGTCCCCCTCCATTACTACAGACCCCCCAGGACAGAGCCCCCCTCCATTACTACAGACCCCCCAGGACAGACCCCCCTCCATTACTACAGACCCCCCAGGACAGAGCCCCCCTCCATTACTACAGACCCCCCAGGACAGAGCCCCCCTCCATTACTACAGACCCCCCAGGGCAGGACCCACCCTCCATTAGTACAGACCCCCCCCTGGACAGAGCCCCCCCTCCATTACTACAGACCCCCCAGGACAGACCCCCCTCCATTACTACAGACCCCCCAGGACAGAGCCCCCCTCCATTACTACAGACCCCCAGGACAGAGCCCCCCTCCATTACTACAGACCCCCCAGGACAGAGCCCCCCCTCCATTACTACAGACCCCCCAGGACAGAGCCCCCCTCCATTACTACAGACCCCCAGGACAGAGCCCCCCTCCATTACTACAGACCCCCAGGACAGACCCCCCTCCAATACTACAGACCCCCCAGGACAGTCCCCCTTCCATTACTACAGACCCCCCAGGACAGAGCCCCCCTCTATTACTACAGACCCCCCAGGGCAGGACCCCCCTCCATTAGTACAGACCCCCCAGGACAGAGCCCCCCCCTCCATTACTACAGACCCCCCAGGACAGAGCCCCCCACCATTACTACAGACCCCCCAGGACAGAGCCCCCCTCCATTACTACAGACCCCCCAGGGCAGACCCCCCTCCATTACTACAGACCCCCCAGGACAGAGCCCCCCTCCATTACTACAGACCCCCAGGACAGAGCCCCCCTCCATTACTACAGACCCCCCAGGACAGACAACCCTCCATTACTACAGACCCCCCAGGACAGACCCCCCCTCCATTACTACAGACCCCCCAGGACAGACCTCCCTCCATTACTACAGACCCCCCAGGACAGAGCCCCCCTTCATTACTACAGACCCCCCAGGACAGAGCCCCCCTCCATTACTACAGACCCCCCAGGACAGAGCCCCCCTCCATTACTACAGACCCCCCAGGACAGAGCACCCCTCCATTACTACAGACCCCCCAGGACAGAGCCCCCCTCCATTACTACAGACCACCCAGGACAGACCCCCCTCCATTACTACAGACCCCCCAGGACAGAGCCCCCCTCCATTACTACAGACCCCCCCAGGACAGACCCCCCTCCATTACTACAGACCCCCCAGGGCAGGACCCCCCTCCATTAGTACAGACCCCCCCAGGACAGAGCCCCCCTCCATTACTACAGACCCCCCAGGACAGAGCCCCCCTCTATTAGTAATGACCCCCCAGGGCAGGACCCCCCCTCCATTACTACAGACCCCCCCTCCATTAGGGTACAGTACATAAAAACACCCGGGCGGCAGCTGGAGAGGAGAGTGGAGAACAGAGGAGTACACAGCAGGAGTGAGAGACACAGAGAGGAGAATGTGTCAGCACGGACCGCTCCGCTCCCCCTCCCTCCCCCCCGCGTGCGCGACATCACTCACTGCACGGCTGGTCTCTCTCCACACAGAGACCAGCCGCTCTGCCTCCCTTCTCATCTTCGGCTGGCTGAAGGAGGGAGGGGCTTGAGCACTGAATACAGCGGCGCCTTTCTTCTTAGAACACCAGCGGAGAGGCGCCGCAGGACACAAACAAGAGGAGGAGGAGGAGGGAAGGGAGCACTCTGGCGTTACAGCGCCCCCACCTCTCTGGCGCCGGGGTGCACTGCACCCCGTGCACCCCGTCTGGGATCGGCCCTGCATGGTTCCCTCAACGAACTGTAGCTCCCCAGTGCTGGCAGCACTCATGCAGCCCCAGACCATGACACTCCCACCACCATGCTTGACTGCTGTAGGCAAGACACACTTGTCTTTGTACTACTCACCTGGTTGCCGCTACACACGCTTGACACCATCTGAACCAAATAAGTTTATCTTGGTCTCATCAGACCACAGGACATGGTTCCAGTAATCCATGTCCTTAGTCTGCTTGTCTTCAGCAAACTGTTTGCGGGCTTTCTTGTGCTTCATCTTTAGAAGAGGCTTCCTTCTGGGACGACAGCCATGCAGACCAATTTGATGCAGTGTGCGGCATATGGTCTGAGCACTGACAGGCTGACCCCCCTACCCCTTAAACCTCTGCAGCAATACTGACAGCACTCATACCTTTATTTCCCAAAGACAACCTCTGGATTTGATGCTGAGCAAATGCACTCAACTCCTTTGGTCGACCATGGCGAGACCTGTTCTGAGTGGAACCTGTCCTGTTAAATCGCTGTATGGTCTTGGCCACGGTGCTGCAGCTCAGTTTCAGGTTCTTCTCAATCTTCTTATAGCCTAGGCCATCTTTATGTAGAGCAACAATTCTTTTTTTCAGATCCTCAGAGAGTTCTTTGCCATGAGGTGACATTTTGAACTTCCAGTGACCAGTATGAGAGAATGAGAGTGATAACACCAAATTTAACACACCTGCTCCCCATTGACACCTGAAACCATGTAATACTGAGTCACATGACACCGGGGAGGGAAAATGGCTAATTGGGCCCAATTTGGACATTTTCACTTAGGGGTGTACTCACTTTTGTTGCCAGCGGTTTAGACGTTAATGGCTGTGTGTTGAGTTATTTTGAGGGGACAGCAAATTTACACTGTTATACAAGCTGTACACTCACTACTTTACATTGTAGCAAAGTGTCATTTCTTCAGTGTTGTCACATGAAAAGATATAATAAAATATTTACAAGAAATGTGAGGGGTGTACTCACTTTTGTGAGATACTGTGTGTGTGTGTGTGTGTATATATATATATATATATATATATATATATATATATATATACTTTCTATTATCTGGTGACAGATCATAGGCTCTCCAGGGTTATTAAAAGATTTTAATTATACAATGAGAAAATGCACAATGAACAGCAAGGAGCAGGCAGTAATTACTGTCAGAGTCCATAGAGAAGCTCACACCTCTAGGTAACCAGTCTGATGGGAACTTGTAGCTCTTGCCCCTCCTTTTTTAAATTAATAGACTGCAATGTTCTACTATTTACATTTTAAATTAGGAAGTGTTTGCCTGTTCTTCCAGTTTCAACTTAAGGGCCATGCAGAGCATATTAAAATAGGCAGTCAAAATTAAAAGCAGCTTAGTTTTAAATATATTTAAGGTTATGTTAATATGGGCTATAGCCTTCAATGTGTGTGTGAACAGAGAACAACATATATGTAATTGTGTCACTGGCATAGAACAGTTTTTGGATCCCTATATTTAATTTTCTTTTGCTAATCATACCTCACCATTGATGTGGATTATTTAGATATTATTGAGTAGAACACAGCTACTTGCTCTCTTTCTGCTTATATACTGGCCAAGCACAGCTGTCAAGTTAATATAAAGTCAGAAAGCAAGGTAAAATATAATATGTAGTTTAGGTGTTATTAAAGTGATACTCTACTCTTAAAAATATAAATTAGCACAAAAAGGTGCACTGGGAACACATTCTACCTGCTTAGAATTTTTACCAATAACACCCATCACCCATCTCCAAGCCGTTTTGCTGTCTTCTGCATATACAAAGCCAATGTTAGCAACATATCAGCAATACAAGTTTCTTACAATCACTATATTGTTCCAAATTGCTTTAAATGTTTAAATCTGAGATGTAGCACAGAAGAAAGAAATAAGGCAGTGCAGGCTTTAGAAAGAAGACCCCACATCCCACATACAGGTGAAAGCCAGTAAATTAGAATATTTTGAAAAACTTGATTTATTTCAGTAATTGCATTCAAAAGGTGTAACTTGTACATTATATTTATTCATTGCACACAGACTGATGCATTCAAATGTTTATTTCATTTAATTTTGATGATTTGAAGTGGCAACAAATGAAAATCCAAAATTCCGTGTGTCACAAAATTAGAATATTGTGTAAGGGTTAAATTTTGAAGACACCTGGTGCCACAATCTAATCAGCTGATTAACTCAAAACACCTGCAAAGGGCTTTAAATGGTCTCTCAGTCCAGTTCTGAAGCCTACACAAACATGGGGAAGACTTCAGATTTGACAGCTGTCCAAAAAGGCGACCATCGACACATTGCACAAGGAGGGAAAGACACAAAAGGTTATTGCTGAAGAGGCTGGCTGTTCTCAGAGCTCTGTGTCCAAACACATTAATAGAGAGGCAAAGGGAAGGAAAAACTGTGGTCAGAAAAAGTGTACAAGCGATAGGGATCACCGCGCCCTAGTCAAGATTGTGAAAAAAAACCCCTTCAAAAATGTGGGGGAGATTCACAAGGAGTGGACAGCTGCTGGAGTCAGTGCTTCAAGATCCACCACTAAGAGACGCTTGAAAGACATGGGTTTCAACTGCCGCATACCTCGTGTCAAGCCACTGTTGACCAAGAAACAGCGCGAAAAGCGTCTCACCTGGGCTAAGGAAAAAAAGAGCTGGACTGCTGCTGAGTGGTCCAAAGTCATGTTTTCTGACGAAAGCAAATTTTGCATTTCCTTTGGAAATCGAGGTCCCAGAGTCTGGAGGAAGACAGGAGAGGCACAGGATCCACGTTGCCTGAAGTCTAGTGTAAAGTTTCCACCATCAGTGATGGTTTGGGGTGCCATGTCATCTGCTGGTGTCGGTCCACTCTGTTTCCTGAGATCCAGGGTCAACGCAGCCGTCTACCAGCAAGTTTTAGAGCACTTCATGCTTCCTGCTGCTGACCTGCTCCATGGAGATGGAGATTTCAGGTTCCAACAGGACTTGGCGCCTGCACACAGCGCAAAATCTACCCGTGCCTGGTTTACGGACCATGGTATTTCTGTTCTAAATTGGCCAGCCAACTCCCCTGACCTTAGCCCCATAGAAAATCTGTGGGGTATTGTGAAAAGGAAGATGCAGAATGCCAGACCCAACAACGCAGAAGAGTTGAAGGCCACTATCAGAGCAACCTGGGCTCTCATAACACCTGAGCAGTGCCAGAAACTCATCGACTCCATGCCACGCCGCATTAATGCAGTAATTGAGGCAAAAGGAGCTCCAACCAAGTATTGAGTATTGTACATGCTCATATTTTTCATTTTCATACTTTTCAGTTGCCAACATTTCTAAAAAATCCCTTTTTTGTATTAGCCTTAAGTAATATTCTAATTTTGTGACACACGGAATTTTGGATTTTCATTTGTTGCCACTTCAAATCATCAAAATTAAATGAAATAAACATTTGAATGCATCAGTCTGTGTGCAATGAATAAATATAATGTACAAGTTACACCTTTTGAATGCAATTACTGAAATAAATCAAGTTTTTCAAAATATTCTAATTTACTGGCTTTTACCTGTATAAGGAACTTTCTGAAATGGTTTCAGTGGATTATATGCAATCTGGATTAAGGTAAATTAAATGGACTTTAGGCTTTTTATTTATTTTTCCTGGACACAGAGAGATAGAGAGTAGTGCTTTAGAGTAGAGGCTTGCAAGTGCCCTGTGAAGTTTCCTGGTTTGGCCATGAGTTGCTGCCATAGCTAGTTCTGAGAGTAGGTTTATGGACCCAATGAAATGAATGGGCAATGTAGTTATCTAGATAGCCACTAAAGGTCCAACCCTGCCCCTGCAAGTATGATGGGAGTCTGCCAGGGTCATCCAGGTCACAGCCAAGATGTACACTCTATTGCCAAAAGTATTGGGACGCCTGTCTTTACACACACATGAACTTTTATGGCATCCCAGTCTTATTTTGTAGGGTTCAAAGGCCCACCCTTTGCAGCTATAACAGCTTCAACTCATCTGGGAAGGCTGTCCACAAGGTTTAGGAGTGTGTCTATGGGAATGTTTGACCAATCTTCCAGACCAGCGGTGTCTGGTGGTATATTTCTGGGGAGGGGGCAAACAATGCACCTGCAGCCACCCCCCCTGGTCACCAACCCCACACTTACCCCATCTATGGTGCAGGCAGCATTTCCCTCCGGGAGGTGGCTTCCCCTGCGTCTCCTCCTCCGCATCAAGGCAGCCGTGCGTTTCCTCCCTCCTCCTCCTAGACCAATAGGATTGCTTCTTCTTTCGGCCAATCGGGAAACGAGTCTCTGGACACACAACTATTGTCACACAATTGGGGGGGCTTGGGGCGCAGTGCCTATTAGAGTCTCTGGCTCTAATCAT
The DNA here is from genome assembly GCA_037952835.1 of Lithobates septentrionalis. Classification (NCBI taxonomy): domain Eukaryota; kingdom Metazoa; phylum Chordata; class Amphibia; order Anura; family Ranidae; genus Lithobates; species Lithobates septentrionalis. Next base: position 220,295 of record JBBDGP010000366.1, on the reverse strand, counting down.
GTGCTTGAAAAAAAAACACAAAAAATTGCAATCCATGCGTCTGTCCCCCCTGCATGTAGATTAGGGGGCTAGAAGCATGGATGGGGGCAGAGCCCTTGCACTGTCCATTACGGGCCGCCAATGTTCCAGATGCCCATTTGTGAGATCAGGCACTGATGTTGAAAAAGAAGGCCTGGCTCGCAGTCTTCACTCTAATTCATCCCAAAGGTGATCTCTCAGGTTAAGGTCAGGACTCTGTGCAAGCCAGTCAAGCTCCTCCATCCCAAACTCACTCATCCATGTTTTTATGGACCTTGCTTTGTGCACTGGTGCACAGTCATGTTGGAACAGTAAGGGGCCATCCCCAAACTGTCCCCACAAAGCTGGGAGCATGAAATTGTCCAAAATGTCTCGATATGCTGATGCCTTACTAGTTCCCTTCACTGGCCAAGCCCAACTCCTGAAAAACAACCCCACACCATAATCCTTCCCTCCACCAAATGATTTGGACCAGTGCACAAACAAGGTCCATAAACACATGTATGAGCAAGTTTGGGTTGGAGGAACTTGACTGGCCTGACAGAGTCCTGACCTCAACCCGATAGAACACCTTTGGGATGAATTAGAGTGGAGACTGCGAGCCAGGCCTTCTCGTCCAACATGACCTCACAAATGAGCTTCTGGTAGAATGGTTAAACATTCCCATAGACACACTCCTAAACCTTGTGGACAGCCTTCCCAGAAGAGTTAAAGCTGTTATAGTTTCAAAGGGTGGGCCAACTCAATATGGAACCCTACGGACTAAGACCGGGATGCCATTAAAGTTCATGTGTGTGAAAGGCAGGCATCCCAATACTTTTGACAATATAGTGTAGTGCTTGAGGCTGTATTTGTTTTAGCTTCTCCTTAGGGAAGCAGGATGTAGGACTCATTGAGGCTGCTCCCATCTCTTTTGCACAGGATGTTGAACTCACCTCAGCTCTTCTCTCACTCACATTTTCTCTACTCTTTGTAATCTTATTTAGAACTAAAGGCAAAACCTTTTTTTCGTTTTGGACAGAGTGGAGATGGATTAGAATACCTGTCAGGTTTTTATTGCTATCCGTGCCCCCGTTAGGGAGATTCACTTCCTCTATTTGTCCTGTTTATTATTGTCATTAAAAGCAAAAGTAAAAGAAAATCCCAAATTTTGGGTTGTCCCCAGAAAAGTAATAGAAGATAAACTCTTCCAATAGGGAGACTAGCTCTAGTGATCGGAAGGGCCCCAAAGGATTCCCTTGATTTGCAGAGATTTCCTCTCACTTCCTATTATGGCTATAGGGCAGGGAGTGAAGGTAAATCCCCCCAGGGGACATAGATGGTGAAAAAAAAAAGATGGATTATAACCCTTCCCTGCTATTTTCAAATGAAAAAAAAAAGTTTTGCCAAAGCTCTACTTTAAGGAATGTGTCCTCACCACTGAAATGACTAAATGATTTACAGTATACATGTAATTATCTGTAGTTAAAGGCTTTTACTGTGTGAACACTTCCGTCTCCTAACCTCAAGATGAGGATGTACTTTGAACATGCTGCTTTGTGAGGCTGGTGTTGTGGTCCATTGTCAAAAAGTCTGATGCAGGTATGGGATGGACTTTTTTTTGGTGGTAAGGCCAGATTGGGAATCGCTCAGAATGCACGATTTAGTGTATACCCTGGGGGGGTCCCATGCCTTTAACACCCTGGTGGGCCTAGGGAATCAAGCTATGTCATAGCAGGAATTTGCTTTTTATATTCTCTGGACATGGAGTTCAGCTCAATTGAACTATATGTTTAAATTAGCTAAATACATCCCAAATGCATCAAAACAGACGGTATGCAAAAAAGCAGCCACAGCTTGAGTAGGAAAGTTTATCATCTGCCAGCATGCTGCAGAGAAATAACCTTGCACTATGGGGAAAACAGTGATCTCTTTTTGGAAGTCTGACCCCCCCCCCCCCCCCTTTGTGAGTCAGAAATAGAGCTCTACAATCTTCAGTGAACATGAGCACTTCAGCCTCCGAAGATTTGGCTGCTCAATGACCAGGCCATTTTTTTGTGATACGGCACTGTGTCGCTTTAACTGACAATTACGCGATCGTGCGAAGCTGTACCCAAACAAAATTGATGTGCTTTTTTTCTCACAAATAGAGCTTTCTTTTGGTGGTATTTGATCATCTCTGGGGTTTTTATTTTTTGCGCTATAAACAAAAAAAGAGTGATAATTTTGAAAAAAACACAATATCTTTTACTTTTTGTTATAATAAATATCCCAATTTTTAAAACACATTTTTTCTCAGTTTAGGCCGATATGTGTTCTATATATTTTTGGTAAAAAAATCGCAATAAGCATATATTGATTGGTTTGTGCAAAAGTTATCTTGTCTACAAAATAGGGGATAGATTTATGGGATTTTTATTAATATATATGTTTTTACTAGTAATGGCGGTGATCAGCAATTTTTATTGGGACTGCGATATTGCGGCGGACACATCAGACACTTTTAACACATTTTTTGGGACCAGTGACAATTATACAGCGATCAGTGCTATAAAAATTCATTGATTACTGTATAAATGTCATTGGCAGGAAAGGGGTTAACACTAGGGGGCGATCAAGGGGTTAACTGTGTTCCCTCAGTGTTTGTTCTGACTGTGAGGGGGATGGGACATCTAGGGGAGATGACAGTTCGGTGTTTATACTTTGTAGGAACACACAATCTGTCTCCTCTCCCCTGAGAGAACCAGGATCTGTGTGTTCACACACACAGATCCCAGTTCTCGCTCTGTCATGAGCGATCGCAGGTGCCCGGCGGTCATCGCGCCCGCCGGGCACTCACATCGGCTCCGGCAGCGAGCCTTGGGCGCGCGGACGCGCATTCGGCCGCGCATGCTCACCCCCTGGTGGTCAAAAGGCGAAGTGACATAAGATAACATCGTTTCGCCCAGGGGAGCCAACCTGCCACAGTAAAACTGCGGCGGCTTGTTGGGAAGGGGTTAAAGTGATTGTAAACAATCACCTTGTAAAACAACCAATTCAGTTTAAAATAGAAATGAAAGGCAAAACATTTGTGTATACGGTAGATATAATAAACATTATAAATAGCTTTTTCCCCCTTTTTTATAAGTGATCACATTCCCAGCTGCATAAGAGCTAGGGGAGGAGAATCAGCAGTACACTGATCTTCCCAGTGAAAGACTGTGATGTGAGGGGGTCAGGACAATTCTGATCATTGGAAGAGAGCAGCCTGAGTTCCCAGCATATCTAGAGAACTGATCACAGTCTGTTCTCCTGCTTAGTGTGGTCAGTTTTTAATAGGAGAGCAGAGGGATTGGCAGGAACAATAGGGATTTCACATAAAGGAAGCAATAAAAAGAGAACAGGATACTTTTTCATACAAGTACATGGTGCAGCGGGCACATGGAATGAATATGACTTGTTGGGTTTACATATTCTTTAATGACTGTACAGCTATAGGTTTGACACAGACAAGAGTCCCACTCTGCAGCTGCTGGCAGGGGGCAGGCGTTTTTCTTTAGTCTGTAGTTGCTTCAGAAAGTCAACAACTACCTGCCTGGAGTTTGCATGTTCTCCCTGTGCCTATGTGGGTTTCCTCCGGGTACTCTGGTTTCCTCCCACACTCCAAAGACATGCTGATAGGTTAATTGGTTCCTGTCTTAGTTGGTCCTTGTATGTATAAATCTGAGTTAGAGACCTTAGATTGTAAGCTCCTTAAGAGCAGGGACTGATGTGAATGTACAATGTGTATGTAAAGCACTGCGTAAATTTACAGCGCTATATAAGTACCTAAAATAAATAAATAAACTGTAAGGGCCTGTTTACCCTAGCGTTGGCCTATGAAAAGCAATGTGCGGTGGTTCAATCATGAAAACGTGTATCACAGGTTATAAAGAGTCATTACATTGGCTCCTCGCTGCCTTTTTAACCCCTAAAAGCCTGCACTGGCACACTACAACTGCATGTCATTGCATGGTGGTTACAGACACAGACCCATTCACTCAAATGGGTCGCATTTGGCAGTCTGTACTGCCCACTGAATGTGACGAAGTGGATAATTTGCAAATCCGCTGTGTTGTATGCAAGCTGGACCAATGTACAGTAGCTCTGCAAAAACCCATACCTAAACTCTGGCTTTAAAATAATGGCTTTGTTGCCATAGTTGTTATTGTTTATTAAGGTAATTGATATTAAGTTATTGATTTCATCAGTGGCCTCATTATAAGGGAGTCATTTTTATAAGGCTAATGCTGATGTATTATACACTTTGGTCTCTTGTTCTCTTTTTCCGAAAGGTGTAGTTGTAGCGTTCTCATAATTAGGTTTACTTCAAGCGATGACACTGATTGTAAACATGCTTGTAAGCTTGCTAGTATTTGAGGAAAGTACTCAGCAGAAATTAGGCCAGCAATCACATGTTTATGTTGAGGCTTTCAGAAGATAAAATGGCTCATCAGAGATTCAGCACCATGGATAGAGACCACATAGAAAACTAGATTTTCAGTAGCTTCATTGTACAGTAGATGAGAACTCATCTCTATTTCTATTTAAGAAAACACCTCCTGTTACTCTGTAGAATAGATGTTGTCCATAAGGATGAGCCAAACACCCCCTGGTTTGGTTTGCACCAGAACTTGCGAACAGGCCAAAATTTCGGAAGAACACACAAACACCGTTAAAGTCTATTGGACACGAACATGAAAAATCAAAAGTGCTCATTGTAAAGGCTTATATGCAAGTTATTGTCATAAAAAGTGTTTGGGGACCCGGGTCCTGCCCCAGGGGACATGTATCAATGCAAAAAAAATTCTAAAAACGGATGTTTTTTTTCGGGAGCAGTGATTTTAATAATGCTTAAAGTGAAACAATAAAAATGAAATATTCCTTTAAATATCGTGCCTGAGGGGTGTCTATAGTATGCCTGTAAAGTTGCGCAGTTTTCCCATGTTTAGAACAGTACCACAGCAAAATGACATTTCTAAAGGAAAAAAAGTCACTTAAAACTGATCGCGGCTGTAATGAATTGTCGGGTCTCTGCAATATAGATAAAATTCATTGAAATATTGAAAGAAACGGCATGGGTTCCCCCCTAAATTGCGTGGGGGTCCCCCCAAAATCCATACCAGGCCCTTCAGGTCTGGTATAGATATTAAGGGGAACCCTGCGCCAAAATTTAAAAAAAATTACATAGGGGTCCCCCAAAATTCATACCAGACCCTTATCCGAGCACGCAACCTGGAAGGTCACAGGAAAAGAGGGGGGCCACATGCCCTCAACATGGGGAGGGTACTTTAGAGTAGCCCACCAAAGCACCTTTTCCCCATGTTGATGGGGACAAAGGCCTCATCCCCACAACCCTTGCCCGGTGGTTGTGGGGTTCTGCGGGTGGGGGGCTTATTGGAATCTGGAAGCCCCCTTTAACAAGGGGACCCCCAGATCCCAGCCTCCCCCCATGTGAATTGGTAACGGGTACATTGTACCCCTACCATTTCACAAAAAAGTGTCAAAAATTGTGAAAAAGACAGGAGACACTTTGGGACAAGTCCTTTATTAAAAGATAAAAAAAAAGTCCCGTGATGTAGATCCATCTCACGCCGCCCAATGAGCCGGAAAAAAAAAAGCCGCAACAGCTCCACCTCCATGGAAGGCTCCTGCCAAGTGACGCTTCTTCTTGATGACAACTGCTATATAGCTGAGAGTGTGGGGCACTCGGTGGCGTAAAGGGGCCACCCCGCCTTTCTCTGATGTCAGGAGGCATCAGAGGGGGCAGGGTCACCCGTTTACGGAGTTCCGCAGCTTTCGAATTTGCCACAAACACTGCATAATGTTCGTTGCTCGCTGAACGTCCGAACAATCAAAGTTTGGCCTGAAGGTATGCTCGGGCCGAACCGTTTACCCATCCCTAGTTGTCTACACTGTAAATATACAGTAATGGAAAAAAAATATCCTACAATACTTAGGCATGGCTATAAAATTTTAAACTGGTATTGCGAGATGCTGGGGTTTATTTATATAGGTTACTTTTATTGTTCTGAGCCGTATGAGCACAAACCTTTGTGGCCACAGTTTTATATAGAAAATGTAAATAGGCATATTGTATGCATGGTTAAATTTTTATTTCCTAATATTTTTTTCCTTGAAAAAAAAAAAAAAGAACTATCTGCCAAAAATCTTTTCCACAAGTTTGAGTTTGGATATTTTTGTATCATATTGGTTAGAAGATGCCTATGGTAACAAATCAAGGTAAAAAACTCACATTTCCTGCATGTGACATAACTATACCAATAAGGAAGTACATTCATTATTTAGAGATAGCACCTAAAAAGAAAGTACTTTTGTTTTTGAGTTTCTGATATTACAAGGGGCAGATATTCTTACACCATAAGCCCAAGAGGCCTTAATGATGAACTTCTGGTTATTATTGTTGTATAGTTACATTAGTCCAGCTTGGCCCAAGGTAAGTATGCACATCTCTTACCTGTGGGATCCCTGCAGAAGCTGAAAATCACTGTAGCAGTCTTCTGTGTCCCAGGTTGAGCAGCTGTCATGCTGCATTTGGAAATGTGGAGAGGTAGGACAGAGACATTACAATCTCCACCTTGCCCAATCAGAGAATGACTTCCATTTATTGAAAAATGCAAAATGTTCTATGAATGGCATCCATGCCATTGACCCCTTGCAATTGCTATGCAGCAGGGCAGCCCCTTTCAATGGGACCTTTAGGGCAACAGTAATTGCTGTAGTAGCAGTGACTACTACAGTGACTTTCAGCTTTCACAGGGATCCCACAGGTATGGAATATACATACTTACATTGGTTGGGCTTGGACTATGCAATAAAATCCATGCCTGGAATTTAAATTTTAAAAGTGGGTTTCCAATTGGATCTCACTGGTGGACCTGAGGCCATCCATGGGTTGGTAAGTGCTTCCTGCATGGGGGCCTGCTACCATTCTTTATATTGAACTGGTAAGTGGTCCTTTGGACCACTTTTTACAGTGTTAACTGTTACACCAGGTGGAGTGAACTTTAGCTCTGATAAATAATTATGTTTCCTATGATTAAATTCTAGAAAAGCGGGTCTTCCATATTTTGCTCATATGCTGTGTTTTTTTCTTTTCTTGTGCTTTTTTGCACCCCTGGTTAGTTTTTATGAACCCCTTTCAACCCCAGTTTGGGAACATTAAAGTAGAACTTTAGGCAAATTTCAAACAATGCCAATGGTCTGATCTGGGGCTCTAACACCACATCCCATAAATCATAAACAAAAAAAAGCTGTCTGTAAAGGTAGCCTATAAGGTACTAGGGACGTTATTGGTGTAATGTCTCTCAGAAAGAACCATAGGCGTGCGCAGCCTATTACATTAGGGTGTGCACCGAAAGCTCAAGCACACATACGTGTGTATATATATATATATATATATATATATATATATATATATATATATATATATATAGTCAAAAGTATTGGGACACCTGCCTTTACACACACATGACCTTTAATGACATCCCAGTCTTAGTCCGTAGGGTTCAATATAGAGTTGGCCCACCCTTTGCAGCTATAACAGCTTCAACTCTTCTGGGAAGGCCATCCACAAGGTTTAGGAGTGTGTCCATGGGAATGTTTGACCATTCTTCCAGAAGGGCATTTTTTGAGGTCAGGACTCTGTGCAGGTCAGTCAAGTTCCTCTACCCCAAACTCGCTCATCCATGTCTTTACGGATCTTGCTTTGTGCACTGGTCCAAATCATTTGGTGGAGGGGGGATTATGGTGTGGGGGGGGGGGGGATTATGGTGTGGGGTTGTTATTCAGGGATTGGGCTTGGCACCTTAGTGCCAGTGAAGGGAACTCTTCTGTCGTCAGCATACCAAGACATTTTGGACAATTTCATGCTCCCAACTTTGTGAGAACAGTTTGGGGATCTCCCCTTCCTGTTCCAACATGACTGCCCACCAGTGCACAAACAAGGTCCATAAAGACATGGACTTAGCAGGGGTGGTGGGAAATTAACTTCAAGTGCAATCATTCACATTATAACCGTAACTAAAACATATACAATTAAGTGTAACACTCTAAAAAATCACTCTAAAAAATAAAAATTCCAAAGTCCTATAATGGTGTGAACCTCAGAACTAAAAAGTTGTTGCACTTTAAGGTATTTGTATTGCAATTATCTGTAGAGGGGTTTCCACCATCCCTGCTAAGGCAGCACTGATGGGCACTGATAGGCAGCACTGATGGGCACTAATAGGCTGCACTGATTGGCAGCATTGATGGGCACTAATTGGTAGCACTGATGTGCACTGATAGGTGGCAATGATAGGCAGCACTGATAGGTGGCACTGATGGGCGGCACTGATGGGCGCTTATTGTCAGCACTGATTGGCACTGATGGGCACTGATTGGTAGTACTTATGGCCACTGATAGGCTCTGATTTGCTGCACTGATAGGCAGCATTGGTTGACACTGATTGACAGCATTGGTTGGCACTGATTTACAGCATTGGTTGGCACTGATAGGGTGCACTGACTGGGACTGGTTGCCACTGATAGGCAGCATTGGTTGGCACTAATAGGCAGCATTGGTTGGCACTGATAAGCAGCATTGGTTGGCACTGGTTGGCACTGATAGGCAGAATTGGTTGGCACTGATAAGCAGCTCTGGCACGGATAGGCAGCACTGGTTGGCACTGATAAGCAGCACTGGCACTGATAGGCAGCATTGGTTGGCACTGGCACTGATAAGCAACACTGGCACTAATAGGCAGCATTGGTCGGCACTAATAATCAGCACTGATTTGCACTGATAGGCAGCACTGGTTTGCACTGGTTGGCACTGAAAGGCAGAATTGGTTGGCACTGATAAGCAGCACTGGCATGGATAGGCAGTACTGGTTGGCACTGATTGGCAGTACTGCTTGGCACTGATTGGCAGCATTGGTTGGCACTGATTGGCAGCATTGGTTGGCACTGATTGGCAGCATTGGTTGGCACTGATTGGCAGCATTGGTTGGCACTGATAGGCAGCACTGGTTTGCACTGATAGACAGCACTGGTTGGCACTGATAGGCAGAATTGGTTGGCACTGATAAGCAGCACTGGCATGGATAGGCAGTACTGGTTGGCACTGATTGGCAGCATTGGTTGGCACTGGCAGCATTGGTTGGCACTGATTGGTAGCATTGGTTGGCACTGATTGATTGGCATCATTGGTTGGCACTGATAGGCAGCATTGGGTGGCACAGATAGGGGAGAGGGGGAGTTTCACATTCAGGAGATCGTGAGAATTGCCAGAGCTGATCAGTGTATGAAACTGTCAGATAATGACACTGCATGCAGGGGGAGAGACCAGCTGTTAAAAGTCAGCGGTGATGCTGGTGGTGGGCAGGACGGAACAGTTACCAAACAGCAGCCAATAGGATAGGTCTGGGCGTGCCGCTACATTTCTATGGCTCCGCCCTCTCTCTGAAGCAGCCCAATCATTGGCTGGTGTTGGCGCTTGGTCCCGCCCACCCCCGACATCACGGCTGAGTTGTGATGACTTACAACTGAGCCGCGATGTCGGGGGTGGGCGGGACCAAGTGCTATAAACACCAGCCAATGTTTGAGCTGCTTTAGAGAGGGGGCGGGGCCACGTAAATGTAGCGGCCCGCCCAGACCCCATCCCATTGGCTGGTGTTTGATGGCCGTTCAGTCCCGCCCACCCCCGACATCACCCTGACATTAAGACAGCTGGTCTTACTTCCTGCATGCAGTGTCATTATCTGACAGTTCCATACACTGATCAGCTCTGGCAATTCTCACGATCTGCTGCCTGTGAAACTGTTTCACAGGCAGCGCGGGCCACACACTCTCTTGGATGCAGCATTTTGGGGCAAATCTCTGGAGACAGCACGGGGTGATTAGGGTGTGCCCAGGCACACCCGGCACACCCCGTGCGCACGCCTATGGAAAGAACAGACATGCACTGAGTAAAAGATTAAATTTTATCAGTATAAATTCAACCCAGCTTATCAGATTGACATTTGTTAAAATCCAAACAAGCAAAAGGTTTAAAATCATTTACCTAAAATTTAAGTGAACAAAACTCTCTATATTCATAGCACCCATCCTATATATATATATATATATATATATATATATATATATATATATATATATATATATATATATATATATATATATATATATATATATATATATATATATATATATATATATATATATATATATATATATACAAAATTCATTGAACTGCTCTGGAAGAGGCAACAAAGCCAGCCTCCCAGATGTATAACAAACCAGTATAGTACATAGAATTTTACATCATGATGAAAGATGTAGGCTGTGGAGGAGTTGCAGTTTTTCAATATGTTTCGTAGACGTGCCTCTTGAGGAGAGCGGCCTTCTAATAGTAAAAGCAAAAGAGCATATTATATATAAAAAATGCATATCTTCATACAAATAATGTTATAGCATGGAATGGCATCCCATATTAGGTAAGGTATGTTTATTTAGTTCAAACTAAACTCCGGGCACCCAATGAACTAAAAACATGAAATGAGAATATGTAATTTCCTTTCAGGGAACTATATGGGTGGTTATTCCATGAAAATCATGACTGAGGATCAAGTCCAGGGAAGAGAGGGCAACAAACAGGTGCCAGATCTTAAAAAAAAAGAAAGAAAAAAAAGAAGAACACTAAATGTGCTACTAATGCAACATACCATTTCAGATCTGCACGCATACAAACGTACTAAATATCATGCCATTTGTTACAGAAAAAAAGAGCCGACATGTAGGTCTGTACCACCAGTTTGACATTACCTATATCAAGTATTTTACCTTAGAGCATATACCCCGCATTTTTCTTTTCTGAGGCATAGTCTGTATGGTTCCTTCATAACACCAGTCCAAAGATCTAGGTCTAATTGAGCTTCATGCTTGGCAGTTGGCAACTTTTGGAGCCTCCTTTAGAGGTTTCCATGGTTCAATCAAACCCTGCATTAGCATGTCCACTGAGCGGTTTAGTGGGGCTATAGGTTAGCGGTATTATGTGATAGCTATATTGTATGGTGCTTTTGTTTGTTTCACTAATAAATTGTTCATATACATAGGAAATAGGTTATGTATTGCTATATGTACTGTATGTGCAGCATGCTTTAACACATGCATCATTATATATATGGCAACATGATGTAGTATCCCATTTTGGCTGAATTTATCTTATGTTATGGTATTGTTATATTTTAGCATCTCAATAGATATTCATGCATTGATACTATCTTTTGCTATTTACTCACTGGTATAATTGAGACCTTGGGAGATCATATCCCTGTCCCTTTAGGTCTGCGTTTATCAGGCATGGACCACTAGTCGGTTTTTGGCTTACTAGGCCTCCAGACTGGGTTTTTTTCATTTTCTGTCCTGCTCTGGGTCTTTGGTAGGACCCGGGGGCTGTCATGCTGCTCTTTGCGCTCTCCCCCTTAGATGGTTTCTCTGTGTCTCCACACAGTGGGTGGTTTGGATGTGTGCCGCTTGCGTGGGGGAGTTGGCTGCTTTCTGGTATCCAGGGCACCAGGTTGGTGTGCGGCCTTTTCTTGGGGCTTTATCCCTATCTTCCACCACACTGGGCATGCACAGCCCTGTCCATCCTGGTAGTTGGTTTGGCACATGTGCAATGACTGAGCCTGGTGCCTGGTGCTTTGCAGCCACCCTTCTTCTCTCTCTGTAGTGGGGCTAGGGTGATGGCAGTAGGTGGGAGGAAGGTGGGGGGGGGGGGTTTGTGACTCAAACCACAGGTGCCGTATTCAAACAGCATAGTCTTATTGTATTCTATCTGCATATCCATAATCAGGTATCTACACGCTCTCAAAGTTTGATTACTCCTGTGACAATTTATGTACACAATGACTATAGGTGCTCCTTGCACTTGCCTCTTTTTTTCTATAGCAAGTGGCAGGATATTTACTAAATCAGTAATGCATATCTGGAATGATATATTGCATTAGTAGCACATTTGGTATGTTTCTTCCTTTTTTTTTTTTTAAAGATCTGGCACCTGTTCTGTATTGCTCCCTCTTCCCTCTTATGGTTCCTAGACACAATCCTCGTTCATGGTCCTCATGGAATGACCACCCAGATAGTTTCCTGGTAAATGTACTTTATTGAAAGAAATGTGCATATTCTCGTTTTTTTTTTTTAGTTGATGGGTGGCTGGAGTTTAGTTTGAATTAAATGATCATAACTTACCAAAGATGGAATGCCTGGCAATGTTATATCATTATTTGTATGTACAGTTGATATGTGTTTTTTATATAAAATACACTCTTTTGGTTTTGCTTTTACTATCAGAAGGCCCCTTTCCCAAAGAAGCATGTCTACGAAACGTGTTGAGAAACTGTAGCTCCTCCACAGCCTACATCTTTCATCATGATGTAAGATTCTATGTACTGTACTAGTTTGCTATAAATCTATGAGTCTGGCTGGCATTGTGACCTCTTCTGGAGCAGTTCAATATATCTTGTATGCATATATATATATGCTATGGATGGGGTTATGGATATAGAGGGTTTTGTTCTCTTATATACTATGTAAATGATTTTAAAGAGGAACTGCAGTCTGCTCACATAATTTGTTATAAAAACATCTTTGCCATTCTGAAGCTTCCCTCCAACCACTTTACATGTGATTCTGTACTTGCCCGTATGCTGCAGAAATCCCCCTGCACTAAGTCTGGCTGCAGCCATTTTAACTGTATGCAGCTGAAGCTGCTGTCTGTTCACTTCCTGGATTTACACAGACGCACAGAGGCACACCTCCAGCTCTGCAGCCCTGCAGCTTTCATTGAGCCTCTTATGACTCATCCCCCCCCTCCCTTCCTGGCAAACTCTCACGAGAGTAAGAGAGAGAGCTGTGCATGATGTCATAAGCCTAGGCTAATGACCAGACAAGAAACAGGAAGTGGGCTGTATAAGGTATTTACTGGCAGAAGAAAAAGTTGAGAAAAATGACTGAAGGTCCACTTTATACGTTTTTGTTTTTGTATGTCAATCTTCTTTGCTGGGTTCAATTGATTTTAATAAAATTTGATATTTTACTCAACACATGTCTGTTCTTTTTGTGAGATAATACTCCAGTATGGTCCCTGAGTGCCTTCTAGGTTGCCTTTACAGACAGCTTCTTTTTCTTTAGAACTTCAGGCAAACATCCAAATACAGAGAGAGATCAATATATATGTAAGCCTGCCACAGGATTTCAATTTTGGGCAGCTACTCTTGTGATACATATACCTCTGTCAGTCAGGAAGATAACTGCTACTTCTTGTTTTGACACTGATGATACTGAGTCAGCTGCCTACCCACTGGTCAGAGGTTATAATGCTGGTTTATTGTTCCGTCGCAGGAAGATAAATTGCTTAATCCTGAACTAAATGTCACCTTCCTCATTGTGCCGTATAGAAATACGTGTAAATAAGTACAATGGCTAAACATGCAGGTAAAATATTTTTTTCTATTGCATATTTAGCTGTTTGCCTAGAGTTTTGCCTTAACGGTAGCAATGGCTGTTGCCTAAAACACTTTGTTACGCCTGCTAGAAGCTTGTTTGATGCCACATTCAAAACTTCCAGTGGGATCTGCATTCAACATAACCAGACTGGAGCTGAAGGGTTCTTCAAAGCTGAACTCTGTGAAAAGTAAAAGTCTTCCCTTGCAGTGGGGCTACATTCACACTGGAAAGGTTTCACTGCTTGTTTATGTCTAGGGGACTGGGTAAGGATCCATGCACACTGGCTTAAAAAAAAATACTGCTTCTACAGGAGTGTTGCATTTTGCCTGTAGAAGCAGCTGAGTGTTATCCTATGTATCCATGCACATTAGGACCTTTAGAGGCATATTTTAAGCTCAGTGTTTAGAGGCAGAAAAAAAACCCTTCTGTTTTGCATTTTTGAGAGCGGTTTTCTGGCAGAAAAAAAAGCAGAATGCTCCTAAATTCTCCTTAAAGCCACTAAACTCCTGTGCAAAATTGCTCTATATGAGCATTTTTCTCTGCCAAGGGAACTGGTGTTTTTTTATTCCCAGTGTGCAATAGTTTTACTTTCCTGGTCCTCTCTTACCCCAGGCTCCTCCATGCTGCTAGATCAGTTCCTGTAGTCTTTTCTCCCCTAAGCTGTGGCGGTCTAAGGTCCTCTGACATCATCAAGACCAACGCAGGGACGATAGCCCTGCATTGGCGGTAAGAATGCTGATGATCACTCCATTGTCAGAAGCATAGGGCAGCACCATATGCCAGTGAAGTGGAGAATCAGGCAAGCAAAGGTGCTTTTCCCATGCTTTAGACATGAACGAACATTTAATCCTTGCAGTGCCAGAGTTGGGGTTTAAAGGACTTCAGGAAAGCGGCTTGAAGTTTGCTAAATACCTTGCAAATGCTAGCTTAAACTAATGCTCTTTAGACTGCATTTACGAGTTAAAATTTTACGATATCTGTGGGTTTTGGGTAGGTTTTGCAGATGTAAGCATATTTTAAATTAGGTTATGGATGGCACGCAGATCTACAAAACCATGATAATCTGCAAATCCCAGAGTGATTAAACTTTTTGATTTGTTAACCTTTCTCTTTATAAGCTCCACATTTGAGCAAACCTTACCTACTTTTTCAACTTTCATCTGTTTATAACTGAAGCATGTACAATCTCTGCTGGTGCTTTCATCATAAATAGATCAAAGACAGGCAGCACAATCATTACACACAGTACTGCAGTGCTTGAAGGAGAAGGCTTCTTACAGAGCAGTGTGGCTTCGTCAGCAGGCCCTATAATGGTCACGTGGTGAATGTCAGAGACCAGATGCCCCTGATGACATCAGAGAAGATGAAACATGTTGGAAGAAGTCTGGTGGACAGAGGGAAAGGTTACTATTTGCAAGTATAGTGTGATGTTGTGATCTGGCAGCCTATTGTTATTTTATTGATTTTTTTTCAATAAAATATTTGCAGAGAACACTATTGATGTTTTTATTTAATTTTGAGCTTAATTGTAGATATTTTCCTGGGCTGATTGAGCTAAGCAGTTCAATCTGGCTAACTTTTGGGAGGTGAATTGTCCTAATCTGTCCTGGAGGAGTTTGGCGTTCCTACGATTCCTGATATGTACAACATGCTTATTTGGCCTTTATTATTATTATTATTATTATTATTATTATATTGTGTGATTTAGCACTCATTTGTGTTCACTTACTACTTAAAATTCTTTCTATTTGACATTAGTTTGTGCCTTTGTGGGTTTGATCAAGCGCAGCACATTCTGTGTATTATGTATTAAAATAAATATTTATATAGTAGTTTAGTGTCTCATACAGTTTTTTAAACCTTGAACAATGTTGGTTTAGTGCTGCTCACTCTCATTTCCATTTACAATTATGATTCGCCACGTGCATATTTGTATATTTAACCTAGAATTGAAAAAGCATTTTATAAAGATTGTCCAAATTCACCAAATTGTTTCTACAGTTGCTATTGCCATTGATTGTTTTTGGATGAAATGATAGATTATTTTATACATGCAAATATGCATAATTACTGCATAAGTTTTTCTCATTCAAATATTTTATTTTTATTGAAAAGATCAACAAATCGCATTACAGATAATACAGATAGAAATAAGTACCATTATGTTGAGTTAGGGATAGTACAAGTAAGGAAAATACTAACTATCAATGACCTCTCGATTGATAATCTGTGGAACTAAAATCAAATCAGAGCAATAAGACTATAACTAATCGAGCTATTCGAAGTACTGCATGAGTTTTTATAATTATGCATAAATAATATGCATGTATGCATTAATCAAGCCAACACTCTGTCATTGTTTTTACAGTGAATTAAGCCCCGGCTTGGCTATTATGCTGTTTTCTTAGCTTTGTATGCTAAAATATTTACATATTTAGAATAGCACACCCACGTGCACTGAGAGATTCCACTGTCATATTATAGACAATAAATGCCTTTTTATGTTTTAGGATGTTTTAGGAGGGGCTGTGTATAAAATGAGCAGATTAAAGAGAGTGTTTGTCTTTGATGGCTGCATTCTGCTTCCCCCTCTTTGTTAAACTGTAGTACCTTCACTCCAGGAGCAGTTTCATGTTAGAATGAGATATAGAGAAGGTGCAGGACAGTTGTTGCTATGGTAACAGAAGGCATCAAACAGATGTGAATGTGATGAAAGGAACTAACGAGGACTCTCCTGGTGACCTGGATCATCAAGGGGTTGCCAGGGAACCAGCAGAGAGCTAGGGACTTCTGTTGGGCAGAGCAGGATTATATTCTGGTTCATTAGCTGAACTCAGTTAGCGTTTATGCCGTATTTTATTTCAGTATGCCATTTACATTGTATAGTGTTATTTTATATAAATGTATTTGTTGATTTATATTAGAGAGAAAGAAAGATAGGGAGTGTGTAAAACACATAATCAAAGGCAATATCTATTCACCTTTTTCTATAAGGCATAGGTGCAAGTCTGCAGACGGAGGGTCCTATGTGCAAAACTGAAACAAAGGAGACATTTTAACCTTTGCCTCGCTCGCACTGATAATTTATTATGGCATAATATATTATTGTTATTTTACAGGATTTATATAGCACCAACAGTTTGCGCAGCACTTTACAACATGAGGGCAGACAGTACAGTTACAATACAATTCAATACAGTAGGAATCAGAGGGCACTGCTCGTTAGAGCTTACAATCTAGGAGGGAGGGTCAAGTGACACAAAAGGTAATAACTGTGGGGGATGAGCTGATGGAGAAGATAAAAGTACAGTTGTTAGGTGTGGGCACGATAGGCTTCTTTGAAGATGAAGGTTTTCAGGCCGTGGCGATCCGTCCATTAGGGACGCTGACCCCCTAATCCATACGCCCGGCCTCTAATCTACATGCAGGGTGCTGAACGCATGGATTTCAATAGGGTTTTTTTTTTTAAGCACATGATTAGAGCCTGAGGTACTGCGCCCCGAGCCCACCCACTTGTGTTACAATAGCAATTTAATATTCACTATTGTCTTCCTACTTCTCCTTCAAGCCAAGCAGGAAGCGGGTCCTGAGACCGGATTGGCCAGGGAGTCTTAGGACTCCTGGTCAATCCGGTCTCAGGACCCAATTCCTGTTCGGCTAGGAGGAGAAGCAACGCCTGTTTAGAAGCAACGGCCCTGGCTCTTCTCTCGGCAAGCTGGAGCAAGGAGCAGCATCGGCCTCGTAAGGTGAGGCCACTGATCGCTGCCATCCGACTCCCGTGGGGGGGGGCACTGATCGCCGCCGTCCATCTCCCACAGGGGGGCACTGATCGCTGCTGTCCATACGCGGGGGAACAGGTTTTTTTTTTTTCACAAGAAAAGGGGGGGGCAGGTTTGTTTGCCACCCCCAAAATATTGAGCACCAGCTACCACTGTTTTTAGGGATTGTCTAAAAGCAAACCGAGTAGGAGATAATCGGACAGATTGGGGTAGGGAGTTCCATAGGATGGGAGAGGCTCTGGAAAGGTCCTGGAGGCGAGCATGGGATGAGCAGTCTGGAGTAATGGCAGCTTTGGCGACCATCTCTGGCATTATTAGCTGCTGCTCTGAGTTGCAAATAACAGCAAGCGTGTTTAGCTTCTAATGGGGACAGTGTTATTGGAGGATAATGGCCCTCCCTCGGGCCTGAGTTGCAAACAAGAGTTAACTATTGGGTATGGATGTTGTACAGGTCAGGGACCCTCTGTGGCAGTTCAGAGGCGACAGTAATTTGTTCATTAGGTTGGGTGCCCCTTAAGTAGCGATGCGGCGGTTCGGATGAATGTGGCTCAAACAGCAGCTCTGGATGATGGGTGCTCTACCATGGACTGCCTCGAAAGCTCAGCACTCAGTTCAGCTGTCCACCCCTTGGCTCTGATGCACTCACTTTGGATGCAGTCTAGCCTGGCCTGGTTCAGCTTAGCACAGCACGGATACTACACACTCTCCCGGTTTGCACGTTTCTATCCATCTATCAGGCGCCTTTTGGGGATTTTACTTTTATATTGTTTTTCTTGTGCTTGTGGGCCTTGTAGTCGTGACCCCAACTTCACTGTGTTCCAGATCCCCCCAGAGCAGTCCCTACATCTCCCAGGCTGCTCTGGGCACTTGTGTTGGAACTAGGCCTAGACAAAGTAGTAAACAATGACATCTTATGGGCAAATAGAGTTCTGCATCTCAGTGACAATGCCCAGTGTTACACTAAATAGATATGAATATTTTAAATGAATGCTTTTAAAAAAAAAAAATCTTTATTTTAAAGAAACGGCAGTACATTACAAAAACAGAGGCGTATAAATCATACAAAGCTTCCATGACAAAGTCATATGTCATAAATCTTAAAGTGACACAGTACTAAGACCATTTAGTTAAGGTAGTTAATGTGGTAAGAGTACACATGGAAAGGAGAATAGGTTTCTGGTACCTAATTGTGGCATCTGCATACTCAGCACCAAATGAGCAACTACTGTTTCCCAATTTTTTTCTTAGGGAGTTTAGATGTGTGTAACCAAAAAACACTACAGCGCCGACACTGTGCCCATCCTATAGTGATAAAATGTCATATACCAGGTAAAAAATAGGTATTGAAAGATACTTATTCCCAAAGGTGTAAGAATAAAAATGTCAATTAGTAGAAAATGGCTGACACTGTGGTACTGGCAAGGCTGCTTTCATTTGTGGGCTGGAAATCCACAATCTGTAAAATAGGAAGGGGAGGGAAGAAAGCGCCAAACCAGCATAGTGTAGCACAATTTATTAAGTAAAATACCATATAAAACAAATAGAACTCACAAGCGGGTGTGTGGGATAGAGAGGATGACAGTCTCTGATGAAGAGGTGTGGTTAAGCTTCCGAAACGCATCCCGATTGGCTCACACACTGGTTGGACTGACAGCTCCTCTCACTATTCCAGCTGGACACATTGTCTTTGGGTGGACATCCGATTTCTGGATATACCATCACAGCCACACAGGGCAGCCTGACGCTGGTCTCCCTGAATAGTCTCCAGGCTCATCTTGCTCCCCACCACAGTCGGATTTCTTCTCCACCAAGGACTACCACACAGCTCCCAGATCATTACTATCCACTACAGACTGTCATCCTCTCTACCCCCCCCCCTCACCCGCTTGTGAGTTCTAATTGTTTTATATGGTATTTTACTTAATAAATTATGCTACGCTATGTCAGTTTGGCACCTTGTTTAGATGTGTGTGCAAATCCAGAGAGTATGGGGGAAGTGGGGGCAGCCACAGTGAGATTTTTCATTTGTTGGTTTTGTGCGATTCGGGCAAGCCAGTGCAACTCATTTAGGGGGATGCATTTTTCCAGTGCTGGGATATAGGCTTTAGCTGCAGTAAAGAGGTATTTTAGTAAAGAATGTTTGTACTACGTACTTTTTATTGAATAGAGGGGTATCATGTAAAAGAAATGCTACTGGATTTCTTTCAAGACTCTTCTGATGGTTTTAAGCATTTGTTCAATCATATCCCAAAAGTCCCTTAGTTTTGAACATTCCCAAAAGATAGGCAGCAAGGTACCTTCAGATTCCAGATAGCACCAACAGTTACTAGAGAGCTGTGGGAACATGTGGTGCAGAACTGCAAGGCGCCTATACCATCTTGTGAGGAATTTGTAACCTCCATCTTGGTATCTACATTGAAAAAAGTACAATCATGTCTTTCTGTGTCTCGGAGAATGTAATGTTTAGGTCCTTCAGAAAATGCTAAAGGAAAGAGGATTTCTGTGGAAAATCCACAAAGCATATAGCTGCAGCAAAGTATGTCTTACTGGCCTATCGTCAAGGCAAGAATGTTCAAAGGGCTTTCTTATCATGTTATATTCCATCAGTAAGTATGCACTCAACTTGGCACATCATAGGAAGTCAAGCATATTCAAGATAGGATAGACCTTCATAGTCTTGCAGGTCTACCAGCCCAAATTATCTTTAAGAATTTAGCATGTAAGTCTTTCAGAAAGTCCTGTGGAAGCTTAACCGGGAGTACCTGAAGTAGGTACATGAGTCAAGATATCACATTCAATTTGATTATTGATTATTGATTGATTATTATTCCGCCCAAACCACTTCCTTGCCCCAACATTGCAAGTCTAGTTTAAACGTGCGAACAAGTGGACTAAAATTAAGCTTAAAAACTTTAAGCAAGTTGCTTGGTATATTTGTTCCCAGGTACTGAAGATGAAAAAGTGGGTACAAATTTGGGTCTGTAGGTCAGGAGTAATCTCTATACCCATAGCCTCGGATTTGCGTAATTAAAGTGGTTGTAAAGTGGTTGCATTCTATGCATTAAGATGAAAAGACTTCTGTGTGCAGCAGCCCCCCTCAGCCCCCCTACACTTACCTGAGCCCCATCTCAATCCAGCGATGTTGCAGGAGTGTCTCAGCTGCCTGGGACTCTCCCTCGTCATTGACTGAGATGGCAGTGCAGGACCATTGGCTCCTGCTGCTGTCAAAGTCAGTGAGCCAATGAGGAGAGAGAGGGGATGGGGCCGAACAGCAGCTCTGTGTCTGAATGGACACACAGCAGCGGCTCGGCTCAGGTGCCCCCATTTCAAGCTGCTTGTTGTGGGGGCATGCGACAGGGGTGATGGTGCCAGAAGCGCCAGTGAGGTGCATTTTGGTGCCCCCCCCCTCCCTTACACAATGAAACCCCCCATCCCCAGTGTCCACAGCTGGGCTGGGACCTCCTTCACATTGCGCCTGTATTTGTGACAGGGTGATAGGGTACAGCGTGAAATCCCCCCAGTTCAACCCCCTCCCCCCATTTCTCTCTCAGAAAAAATTCTCTCCCCACTTCTCACACAGATTCTCTCTCCCAGGTCCTCCCTTCCAGCACAACCTCCCCTCCATCCTGGGTCAAATCCTCTCCCCCTCCATTCTCCCTAGCACAAATCCTCTTTTCCCCAAATCCCCCATACCATCACAAGTCCTATCCCCAGTTCTGTCAGAAATCTTTCCACCCAAATCCCCCTTCCAAGTACAGCCCCCCACAAATTCTCTCCCCTTCTCATACAAATCCATACTTCCCAACTGTCCCAGTTTTGGTGAGACCTTTCTGACACACGAACAAAGTTTTGTGTGTCCGGACTAAGGGCCTGTTCATTCCAGAACGCTGTGAGGGAAACCCACCTTCTGTGGATTTTCCCATGCCACATTCAAAATGCTCTGCAGTTGTGATCTGCAGTGGGTGTCAATTACTCCCCAAATGTAGCTTGCAAAGGCAGTATGTTTGCCTGCTTCAGATCGTATGATCATAAGTACGGTTGCTGCGTGTTTTGTAAAGTAGTGTATGCACAACTCTTGGTACGGACCAGAACAAATGAAATGAAATTAATTTAATTCAAAGGAACAGGCTGAAACTACACAGCACCCGGAAGACATGTGAATCGGCCCCAAGTCCCAGAGTCCAGTGCCGAAAAAGGTTCAAGCACTCCACTCCACTAACCTGCCTGGCAGTGGAGCACTAGTGTTGGCACCTGGGGCAATTGCCCGGAATCTTTAGTGAGGTGCCCAGGGTTCCAGACATTATGATTGTCCCCTCTGTAGCAGCTAACATCTCTTTTTAAGATGGGGGGGGGATTTGCAAAGAAAAATACTTGCAGCGATTTGGGGGTGGAGGGGATAAGAGGATACTGTTTGTGCTAGGGGGTGCTTTGGGAGGGGAGAGAAGGGGGTTGGATATAAAATCTGACTCCCCCCAGCACAAGTCCTCACCCCTCCCAAAGTGCCCCCTAGCACATACAGTATCCCCTTATCCCCCCCTCCAAATCACTGCAAGTATTCTTCTTTGACAACTTGCCCTCCTTCCCTGTGTCCACTCCCCTGCAAGTCTCATGTACTGTATACTGCAATCAGTACAGACCTCAGATCAGCATGGGACATGCAGAGTGGTGTCCACCCTCCCCCCTTCTCCTCCTGTCTAAGAAAACAACCAGCAGAGCCGAGAAGGGGAGGTTGCTCCAGTCTGCTCTGCACTGTGTGCTTACTGTGCTGTGCTAGTTTGGGGCAACTCGGGGGGACGGGGGGAGAGAGAACGTTGGCTGCCATGTGGGACCTAAAAACACCCTCACAACTTGCCTCCTGTGCTAGCGTGCCCCTGCCAGGCAAGTCACTGGAACCAAGTACAGTCCGGCACTGGGCTTTGAGGTTCAGATACTGGGTTCAGCTCCTGGGGATTTTACCACCCCCCCGGTTCTCAAGCGTCTGCCTAAGCTGCCTATTGCTTACGCTGGCCCTGCATACATGGTTCAGATCTCGGTCTGTCCTCACCCCTCCCAAAGTGCCCCCCAGCACATACAGTATCCTCTTACCCCCCCTTCCAAATCACTGCAAGTATTCTTCTTTGACAACTTGCCCTCCTTCCCTGTGTCCACTCCCCTGCAAGTCTCATGTACTGTATACTGCAATCAGTACAGACCTCCGATCAGCATGGGACATGCAGAGCGGTGTCAACCCCCCCCCCCCCCTTCTCCTCCTCTCTAGGAAAACAACCAGCAGAGCCGAGAAGGAGAAGGGGAGGGTGCTTCAGTCCGTTCTGCACTGTGTGCTTACTGTGCTGTGCTAGTGTGGGGCAACGGGGGGGGGGGGAGATGTTGGCTGCCACGTGGGACCCAAAAACACCCTCACAACTTGCCTCCTGCGCCAGCGTGCCCCTGCCAGGCAAGTCACTGGAACCAAGTACAGTCCGGCACTCTGCTTTGAGGTTCAGATACTGGGTTCAGCTCCTGGGGATCCCCCCCCCCCCCCCCGGGGCTCAAGCATCTGCCTAAGATGCCTATTGCTTACGCTGGCCCTGCATACATGGTTCAAATATTGGTCTGTCCCTGCTGAACCAGCCGAGATTCAAACCGTCTATAGCTGGCTTTAGTAGGGAGGCTAATTAAAGCTTATTTACAGTGTGATTTAGGATATCTCCCTAAAGGTATCCCATGTTAAACTGCGTGGATGAAAAGGCAACTACTGTACATTAGCCAACTTGAGCCTTATCAACAGCTAGCAGATGCTAGTGATACTGATAAGCTTGAGAGATTATGTATGGATGTGGAGCAACACTTTAGTGCCCATAATTCCCGATCCTATAGTGTCGCTGCCAAATCTCTTTGAATTTTGTAAATGGTATTAATTGAATTATGGACTAAAGCATCATCATTTACAAGAGTACAGCTACGTACTGCCTATCACTTGTGTTGCAGGCTATATTCGGCATCTGAGCATGGGAAAAGGACAAACATTGTACACCCAGCATATTTTTAGCTTGTCACTATCCATGTGCATGAGGCGTAAGTGAAATGTTTTTTGCATTTACAAGATCAATAACCATTTCAAAATCTTAAGCCAGCCATAGATGGTTCAAATCTTGACCGGTTCAACAGGGACCAGCTGAAATTCGATCCATCTATTGGCAGGCTGATTGTACCCAAACCTAAATCAAACGATTTTCTTTCCTGCAACCTATGGTTGCAGGAAAGAAAATCACATAATATATGGCCTGCCTTAGACTTAACTAAAGGGAGGACAGGCCGTATATTCCCTCGTCAAGGGAAATTAGCGAACCTTATCACAGATCTGCAAAGGAATTAAATTACGATTGCCACAGTTTATTTTTTTAATGCTACAGTGGTTCATAAGTAAACAACAAATTAGTTTTCAGCACTGAAAACACTGCATTGGTAGAGTTTAGCCCAACATCCCCCCCCCACTGCTGGAGCAAAACGGCGGTGATAGTCCACCACACCCCACCTCGGGAGACGAACGGCGGCGATCACTCACCCCCCCCGACGGGTTGGTTGGGAGACACTAGACACTCTGAATGTGCCTTAGCTTGCCGTAGGGGGGAGGAAGAGCCAGGCCGCTCTGGCGATCACACAATGGGACATCCTCCTCCTGGCCGCACAGGAACAGGAAGTGTGTCCTGAGACATGATTGGCCAAGGAGTCCTAGAACTACCTGGCCAATAGGGGCTTCCTGATTGGCCTAGAGGAGGATCAGTGTGTCAATAGCGAATATTCATTCACTATTGCCACACAAGTAGGTGTGCTCTGCGCCCTGAGCCCACCCTTTTTTTGAAGCCTATTAGAGCTTCTGGTTCTAATCACGTGACTCAAAAAAAAAAAACACCCCCCCATTGGAATCCATGGTCTGGCACCCTGTATGTAGATCAGGGAGCCGGACGCATGGATGGGGGGGTAGATCTGTCATGGACACCCTTTAGAATTCCTTCAGAGTGCAGCACTGAAAATGTCAGCGCTACTGCCCTAATCATGAACCTGTTACAGACAGGTACTTGAATCT
This sequence comes from Lithobates septentrionalis, assembly GCA_037952835.1. NCBI lineage: Eukaryota > Metazoa > Chordata > Amphibia > Anura > Ranidae > Lithobates > Lithobates septentrionalis. The sequence goes on along the minus strand of JBBDGP010000366.1, from coordinate 195,926 downwards.
TTTGATGCCAGTACTAAGGTCGGAGTGCCCATGCTCTTGCTTATCTGTGAACTGGTAGTATTTGTTTTAGAATCTGCTGTAGCCATAGTGACAGATTTTAAAAGTGGTGGTAGTAAGAACTACCTGAATATGGCGCATGTGTCTGTATGTGTACCGAAACTGGTGCAAGGCTTTCTTGAATTAAGCGCAGGCCATGTTAAAGGAACCATACTGCCAGAAAAGTGATTTTCCTGCTTAATTAAATTCCCTGTATATATGTTTTGTGTTTTCTACTTTTTTCCCACAAGTTCAGTGTACCCAGTGCTTTTTGTTTGGTCATGGATACATTGACTTCTCATATAACTGATTTTTTATTTTTTTCTGGCGACTTGAGTGGTGACTGAGGTCTTTCCACTGGAAATCCTGGCTACACGATTCTAACCATAAAAACCTGTATTTGTTTTTTGCAGCAAAAGAAGTCTCCACCATCTCCCCACAATTTCTGTAACACAGCATTAACAAAAAAACAAAATGGAAGACTGCAAATTCTACTTGCCATGGCTATATCATGTGGGTGAAGTTGTGAACTTAGAGACCCCTGGACCATAGTCCCCAATAACTATATATCAACTGATAGGTGATTCATGTGACAATAATGAGGTCTGACAAACCCCTAACTGAATGGGAAGAAAGGGAAAGTCTTACTTAACACAGTGACACCCTCATTTCTACAAATTCACAAGGCATCAATGAAAACATTCCAATTAGAACACGAGTGAGAGTAAACAGCCACAGGCTAGATGCAAAGCAGGATGTTGTAAAGCTTCTAGCAGTTTCATTAACAGTATTTATCAGAGTCTGGAAAGCTTCTTAATGCAGCCTTGTCTTAAATAACCTGTTGTAAAAACCTGTTTAGTTAAGAAATATGCATCTGTGAGTCTGATTTTGACCTGAGATCAAATTACCAGAGCCAAACAATATACAATTTCCATGATTTCTGTTATGAAGGAGTTATATTCATAAAAAATGATTACACTAATGTAGGAGAAAATGCCAGTCAGTTAGACACATTACATCTCCTAAGGAAAACATGCATAAGATCAAAATCATATTTGGTGTCTATCAAATTGTAATTTCATTCTGTTCAAAATTATTTTGGTTCTCAGACTATAAAACATAGTCAGATGGAAATATAGATATAGTTAGTATAACTGGCATTAAAAGAGTGTCTGCTAAAGCATAATAAACACTTCAACATTCTCTCAGACCCTTTGATCGGGTGTGGTAATTCTGTATATGTCCTTTTCAGGGACCTGAAAAGATGGCTGTAATTGGCAGGCTGGAGCTCTCGTCTCCATCAAAACTATGCAAGAATGCTAAGAGTAATTTATGAGAACCAGTGATGCTAATCCAGCAAATTGGATTTACCCTGCAGTGGATTGGACTGTGCATAAAGCCAAAGACCGGGCATGCTTTGTGTTTTAGTGTTATTAAACCCAGAGTACCAACTTCATATGGAGGATTCCATATACTATAGTCACTGGACATCTCTTACTTGATCCCCACCACACTGTGAGATATGGAAGAGGAGCAAGCAAGAATCCGCTAATACAGCTATTAAATGTCACTCCAGGAAGTATAAATTGTTTCCCTCTGCCTGCCCAGCATCAGTTGTGCTGCTGCATTAATGAGAAAAAAAATAAACGCTTTCTAATTTTAAGAAAATCCTAAAGACTTAAAAATAAGTAAATAAAATAATCTTTTTACTAAAATGTATTTCTGGGTGAGCTGCTTCCAATCACGTTATAGAATATACCCCTCAAGTTTATATAATGTGTGTCACGTTAAGCAGCTAGAAGGGGGAAAAAGCCTCTATCAATCAATCATCCCTGCTAGATCCACCACACATGATGACGTGTAATCACGTGCAGCAGAGAAGAGGAGACAGGGAAGACAATCTGCAGGGCAATATGCAGACAATGTCGGTGCTGTAGTCGCTACAGTCAGGTGGGTAGCCTTGCAGAGGAGAAAAAGGAGATGAGATGAGTGGCTTCCTTTGAGTACAGGTACAGAACATTTGCACTGCACGCTATTGCGTTGCCAACAAAAATAAAGAGGTGAAGGGAAAAGGCAGTATCAACTAGGTATTTACTAATGTAGCAACATTGCAAGATTTTAAAGCTTGTGCTACAGAACCTACTTTGAAAGAAAAATACACATTTGGAGGTTTAATTACATTTTAAGCATTTTTTCATTTTAAATCTCATTTTTCTTTTTACTTTTGCTAAGTGTCTGTCGTGTAATAACTTTTCTGTAAATATTTTCTTGCATTGTTTTACTTTTATATCATTTTTTTTCTCCGAATGCTCTAACCCAAAATTAAAGAAAAATATTGCAGAAAACTAAAAGCTTCAAATTTTTTCAACTCTGTTTCATTCCTGCCTGGTGTTGCAGTGAGTGTCACAGACATGTATTAAAGGTTAGAATTCCTAATGCAGATTCTGTAAACAGTGTGTGTTTCTGTTAAAACACATGGTGGTTACTGTTTATATGTGTAAGGGATTAACTGCAAAGTTACCCTGTCCCAGTGATGTCCACTCTCAGTCTGCTGTCTTAGATTTGTCACAGGCATACTGCAGAATCAGCTTGACTGACTCTTTAAAATCTACCAATTTAAACAAGATCCAGAAAGGTGTTCATAACAGACATGATTAATATAGATACAGAAATATGTACATCACAGAAACATCGAATATGGATTTAAACTACTGCAGCAGCACTTGGGTTAATAGAGTTTTCATAAACATGCTGTTCCATCCGTATGAGGACTTTTCCACGTCAGACACTTGAAAACAATATTACTGAACATCTTGCTTCTGATGGGCTAGCTTAGCATCACTTGTGCACCACTGTCCCCATCTGTAAGAAGATATAATTACCTTTACTGGATGTAATCTAGAGAGCTGTGTCTCCATGGAGACAGGATCTCCAAGCCTGTATTGGCTGTCAGGCCAAGTGAAGATGCACCGGAGGCTTCAGAAGCTTGCTATATAAATAGAATGTTTATTTTTAACACACAATTTGTCTGTTTTACATGAGTTCTGAGAAAGGATTGTTTTTAGAGCATCTAGTAGTCACAATTTCACATTTTATTCTTCAATACCCCTGAGAATGGATGTTGGGAAAGGTGTCCATACTATCTCTTTTATGAAGAAAGGTGATATCAATTCAGTAAAAAGAAAACGGTACATAATGTATCATATGCTCCAGGTTAGTAAGAGTTCTTTTTCTCATCCTGCCGGGACGTGGGTCTACGTTAGTAATCAGCATGACAGAGTGGTAAGAAAATGTAGCTTCTGCTAATAATCATAAAATGTATGCGTGTGTACTAGATTTGTCCACATTCAATCAACAAGCGACAGTCAGGACAACGACCCAATCTGATGACACATTATTCACTCAGGCTGATCAGATACATACTGCAGACTCATATACAGTGAGGTCCATAAATATTTGGGACATCAACACAATTCTAATCTTTTTGGCTCTATATACCAACACAATGCTTTAACTGCAGACTTTCAGCTTTAATTTGAGGGTATTTACATCCAAATCAGGTGAACGGTGTAGGAATTACATCAGTTTGTATATGTGCTTCCCACTTTTTAAGGGACCAAAAGTAATGGGACAGATTAACAATTATCCATCAAACTTTCGCTTTTTAATACTTGGTTGCAAATCCTTTGCAGTCAATTACAGCCTGAAGTCTGGAACGCATAGACATCACCAGACTCTGGGTTTCATCCCTGCTGATGCTCTGCCAGGCCTCTACTGCAACTGTCTTCAGTTCCTGCTTGTTCTTGGGGCATTTTCCCTTCAGTTTTGTCTTCAGCAAGTGAAATGCATGCTCAATCAGATTCAGGTCAGGTGATTGACTTGGCCATTGCATAACATTCCACTTCTTTCCCTTAAAAAACTCTTTGGTTGCTTTCACAGTATGCTTCGGGTCATTGTCCATCTGCACTGTGAAGCGCTGTCCAATGAGTTCTGAAGTATTTTGCTGAATATGAGCAGATAATATTGCCCAAAACACTTCAGAATTCATCCTACTGCTTTAGTCAGCAGTCACATCATCAATAAATACAAGTGAACCAGTTCCATTGGCAGCCATACATGCCCACGCCATGACACTACCACCACCATGGTGGTATGCTTTGGATCATGAGCAGTTCCTTTCCTTCTCCATACTCTTCTCTTCCCATCACTCTGGTACAAGTTGATCTTAGTCTCATCTGGCAATAAGACGTTGTTCCAGAACTATGAAGGCTTTTTTAGACTTTCTTTGGCAAACTCTAATCTGGCCTTCCTGTTTTTGAGGCTCACCAATGGTTTACATCTTGTGGTGAACGCTCTGTATTCACTCTGGTGAAGTCTTCTCTTGATTTTTGACTTTGACACACATACATCTACCTCCTGGAGAGTGTTCTTGATCTGGCGAACTGTTGTGAAGGGTGTTTTCTTCACCAGGGACAGAATTCTTTGGTCATACACCACAGTTGTTTTCCATTGTCCTCCAGGTCTTTTGGTGTTGCTGAGCTCACCGGTGCATTCTTTCTTTTTAAGGATATTCCAAACAGTTGATTTGGCCACACCTAATGTTTTTTGCTATCTCTCTGATGGGTTTGTTTTGTTTTTTGAGCCTAATGATGGCTTGCTTCACTGATGGTGACAGCTCTTTGGATCTCATATTGAGAGTTGACAGCAGCAGATTCCAAATGCAAATAGCATACTTGAAATGAACTCTGGACCTTTTATCTGCTCCTTGTAAATGGGATAATGAGGTAATAACAGACACCTGGCCATGGAACAGCTGAGCAGCCAATTGTCCCTTTGCTTTTGGTCCCTTAAAAAGTGGGAGTCACACATACAAAATGTTGTAATTCCTACACCGTTTGGATGTAACTACCCACAAATTAAAGTTGAAAGTCTGCAGTTAAAGCACACCTCGTTTGTTTAATTTCAAATCCATTGTGGTGGTGTATAGAGCCAAAAAGATTAGAATTGTGTCGATGTCCCAATATTTATGGACCTGACTGTAATATCCAACCTGAGATTGCATGTTTCCAGTATGCTCACACATGTATGTAGATAACTTATAGTTACATAGTTAGTCTGGTTAAAAAAAGACACAAGTCCATGTAGTTCAACCAATAAGTGAAACTGTGCCCCTGTAGACCAAAACTGCAGGTTCACTTTAAGTCCAGTTGCACACAAACCTAATAATTTACTGATGATTATACTCAGGATCTTGATGAAAGAAAGATCTTGAGTAAAATGTTCCATAAAGTCTTTGCATAAATGCATGTAAACATAAGTACGTGTATACCTGCTGTGATAGACAGCCCTTGTCAATTGTCAAAGGTGTGCATTTGCCACATAAAATTTTGAGGTTCATAGAGTAAAAAGTTGGCAGTGAGAGATCTGTAGCAGGACACAGGGGGTTAGGCACTGGCCACACCTTGCTCTCCAAATGGGGTATAATTTTTCTTCCTTGGGTTAATCAGTGGTGGTGCTGAGAAACGAGAAAAGCAGGCTGTGATGGAACATGTCTGCAGGACTGGAACAGACCCAGTGAGGTCTATTTACAGTACTAGCCAGGAGGCCTAGAACTGTTTTGCTGGAATTTTGTTTTTGGACTGTGTTTCTTACCCCTGTGTGGGAATACTTTTGTTTCCTGTACAGCAGTGGTTCTCAACCTCTCTAGTGCCGTGACCCCTTGATAAAATTTCCCAAGTTGTGGGGACCCCTAACAGTAAAATTATTTTCGTTGGTTGCGTTTGCTGGCACAGTGGCGGCGTTTGCTGTCACAGTGGCGACAATTGATGGGCACAGTGGCTGCACAGTGGCGACGTTTGCTGGCACAGTAGCGACTAATGATGGGCACAGTGCTGCGTTTGGCACAGTGGAAACAATTAAAGGGCACAGTGGCTGCATTTGATGGCACAGGTGGCGAAGTTTGCTGGCACAGTGGCGACAATTGATGGGCACAGTGGCTGCGTTTGGCACAGTGGCAACAATTAAAGGGCACAGTGGCTGCATCTGATGGCACAGTGGCTGCGTTTGATGGCACAGTGGCGACGTTTGCTGGCACAGTGGCGGAAATTGATGGGCACAGTGGCTGCGTTTGGTACAGTGGCAACAATTAAAGGGCACAGTGGCTGCGTTTGATGGCACAGTGGCGGCGTTTGCTGGCACAGTGGCGAGAATTGTTGGACACAGTGGCTGTGTTTGATGGCACAGTGGCGACGTTTGCTGGCACAGTGGCGACAATTGATGGACACAGTGGCTGCGTTTGGCACAGTGGCAACAATTAAAGGGCACAGTTCCTGCATTTGATGGCACAGTGGCAGTGTTTGCTGGCACAGTGGCGACAATTGATGGGCACAGTGGCTGCATTTGATGGCACAGTTGCGGCGTTTTAATGGGGTTTTTTTTCTGATTTTTCCAGTTTGTTTGCGCCCCCACCACTGATTTATATATAAACGTCCCGGTTGGTTCCTCAAAAGTGGTTATTCCGTGCCAGTGCTAGATATACACAGTGTATAGCACCCAAACATGTATCTAGCACTGGCACGGAATAACCACTTTTGAGGAACCAACTGGGACGTTGGTATATATATGTTATATATATGTTAAGTACCATAATAAAAAAAATGTTGTCTTGTCAGCTTTTCCTGTGTGTCTGACTTACCAGAAGTCACAGGTGTTCTTCTTCTTCAGCAAGTGATGTTTCGTTGCCTCTCTCTTGGTACACTCGTCCGCAGCAAGCGGACTTTGGTGGGTGTAAAAAGATGTCCGCTTGCCGACTTCTAAGTCTAAGCCTTACTGCGGATGAGAGTACCAAGATGGCGGCGACGGAACGTCACTTCCGTGCAGTCCCTCCTCTCCAGGAAGTGACATCTCGCTGGCCGAGATGGACGGACTCCAGCAGTAACTTCGGGTCCGTCTCGGCCAGAATCTCGGCTATTCGTGACTCCCTGGAGAATGGGCAATCGAACCCCCAGGGGGTCGCGACCCCCATGTTGAGAACCGCTGCTGTACACGCTAACCAATAAACACAGGCAGGAAGCTCTTTAACCTCACCTGTCAGCTTGGATTACCTCTCTGAGAGCTCTCCACTTTAAACTGAACCCGTCCAACAGTGCATAAAATTCTTCATCCTCTTCCAATTTGCCATATTCAATATTGCAATATTCCTGCATATTCATGTGCAGTGGCAGCTGGTGCTCCATTTTAAGACCAGATTGGCCAGAAGGAGAAGTCGGGGAAGCCGCCCGCAACCTGGATGGGGCAAGTGCTCCCCCCGCCGGGTCCGCACCTGCCGCATCCAGGTTGCGGGCGGCTTCCCCGGGTTCTCCTCCTGGCCAATCAGGCCTGAAGACCCGCTTCCCTTCCTGATTGGCCACGTTTTAGGGGGCGTGGTCACCGGGTGATGTTGACCAAGCCCCCTAAAACGTCACAGTCCCAGCATGCCCAGGGACTGTGACGGCATAAGTGGGCGGGTCTCCGCCTATATAAGAGATATGTAATTATTCCCGCGCTATCAAGTGTATACCAAACTGGACTAATGGTAAAAGCTGCCTGCACCGAATCAGGTACAAACCAGACCCTGTGGATCAATAATAGTATAAATAGGTGGTGCTGCGCTAATCCTGAGTAAACTAGCTAAAAAAATAGTTTATATTCTGTGACATGCATTATAATGTGCATCAGAAAGTGTAAATTCCGCTTTGGAGGTTAAATGACATCAGCCGTGTAGGACTACAAACTCATACGGCAACAAATCTTAATAGTGAAAAGTAATCATCTGTAGTGACAACAATAAATAAAATATATCTCACCATATACATAGGAATAAATAGTGGTATTGTGACAGTGTCAACTATTAATAAAGTGCATATTGCAATACAAAAGTGAATAATATTGTGTAACAGACATGCAACACATAAAGTGACAATGTGCAGCAGTGCAGCCAAAATTTCAGCGGTAAAATGTCCAAAGATACAAAGTGCTTCAACATAAAATCCTTCTTTTATAATGTGACAGCAACGTCCTGACATGCATCAGTTGCATCAGTTGCAGTGTAGTGCTCAAAATAAATCACATAGTGCACATCTTCGTGTTTAGACACACAGGTGGGTAGTGGTCCCTTACCTTAGGGTAATAGGGCAAACGCATGTGACCAAAAACTTTAGGGATGCAAGCGCTAGCCTCACGGTCCTAGTCCCGGGGTATGATTCCCTCAGATGTTTAGGGGGGAGTGTAGAAAATGACAACCAAACAAACATGGCAGCAGCAAGCCATGTGCTTCCATCTGTAGGCCAAAAAAGGCAGTCCAGCCGGAGAGACCGTTGTGTCAACATCTGCAAAAGAGAAGAGGGAAGAGGACAAGAAGACAAGAAGCCAGAAGTCCGGGCCTCCGCTGGCAAAAGAGCGGCATGAAGATAGCGGAGGAGCCGGCAGAAGAACCGGGAGAAGAGGCCAGAGAGAGCGGAGAAAAACCAACTGGACGCCGGGAGAAGAGGAACCGGAGGGACCCCGAAGCCAGAAGAAGACCCCCGAAGCCAGAGGAAGACCCCCAAAGCCGGAGGAAGACCCCCTCGGAGCTGTCTAATAAATTATTTTAAAAACCTGTGAAGTGTGTTTTATTATTGACACTTTTTCCCTAGGTTAATGGGTAGGGGTACCATGTACCCCATACTCAGTCACATAGGGTGGGGGGCTGGGATCTGACGGCCCTCTTATTATAGGGGGCTCCCGGATTCTGATAAGCCCCCCGCTCGCAGACCCTGACAACCAACGGCCAGGGTTGTCGGGAAGAGGCCCTTGTCCTCATCAACATGGGGACAAGGTGCTTTGGGGTGGGGGGGCCCGCAGGGTGCCCCCCTCCCCTAAAGCACCCACCCCCCATGTTGAGGGCATGCGGCCTGGTACGGTTCAGGAGGGGGGGCGCTCGCTCGTCCCCACCCCCTTTCCTGACCGGCCGGGCTGCGTGCTCAGATCGGGGTCTGGTATGGATTTTAGGGGGGGCCCCATGCCGTTTTTATGGCGTAGGGGGTTCCCTTTATAATCCATACCAGACTTAAGGGCCTGGTATGCCCCGCGACGGGGCTCCCAAGGTGTCAATCTCGCCGATAAAAGCGGCGAGATTCACTTGCTTTTCTAGTCCCGTCGTACCCGAGTCACGTTCAAAATGAACGGACTTGGCCATGTGTGGCCAAGTCCGTTCATTCTAAAAGTCTGCCGTAACTCGGGCGAAAGTCCGTCGGAAAGATGGGCGGACTTAGCCTGCCAGAAAGTCCGGTCGTGTGTAGGCAAGTCCGTCCGTTCAGATAGTCTGCCGGAAAGTCCGGTGGAAAGACCGTCGGACCAAGTCTGCTGGAAAGTAACTTCGGGTCCGTCTCGGCCAGAATCTCGGCTATTCGTGACTCCCTGGAGAATGGGCAATCGAACCCCCAGGGGGTCGCGACCCCCATGTTGAGAACCGCTGCTGTACACGCTAACCAATAAACACAGGCAGGAAGCTCTTTAACCTCACCTGTCAGCTTGGATTACCTCTCTGAGAGCTCTCCACTTTAAACTGAACCCGTCCAACAGTGCATAAAATTCTTCATCCTCTTCCAATTTGCCATATTCAATATTGCAATATTCCTGCATATTCATGTGCAGTGGCAGCTGGTGCTCCATTTTAAGACCAGATTGGCCAGAAGGAGAAGTCGGGGAAGCCGCCCGCAACCTGGATGGGGCAAGTGCTCCCCCCGCCGGGTCCGCACCTGCCGCATCCAGGTTGCGGGCGGCTTCCCCGGGTTCTCCTCCTGGCCAATCAGGCCTGAAGACCCGCTTCCCTTCCTGATTGGCCACGTTTTAGGGGGCGTGGTCACCGGGTGATGTTGACCAAGCCCCCTAAAACGTCACAGTCCCAGCATGCCCAGGGACTGTGACGGCATAAGTGGGCGGGTCTCCGCCTATATAAGAGATATGTAATTATTCCCGCGCTATCAAGTGTATACCAAACTGGACTAATGGTAAAAGCTGCCTGCACCGAATCAGGTACAAACCAGACCCTGTGGATCAATAATAGTATAAATAGGTGGTGCTGCGCTAATCCTGAGTAAACTAGCTAAAAAAATAGTTTATATTCTGTGACATGCATTATAATGTGCATCAGAAAGTGTAAATTCCGCTTTGGAGGTTAAATGACATCAGCCGTGTAGGACTACAAACTCATACGGCAACAAATCTTAATAGTGAAAAGTAATCATCTGTAGTGACAACAATAAATAAAATATATCTCACCATATACATAGGAATAAATAGTGGTATTGTGACAGTGTCAACTATTAATAAAGTGCATATTGCAATACAAAAGTGAATAATATTGTGTAACAGACATGCAACACATAAAGTGACAATGTGCAGCAGTGCAGCCAAAATTTCAGCGGTAAAATGTCCAAAGATACAAAGTGCTTCAACATAAAATCCTTCTTTTATAATGTGACAGCAACGTCCTGACATGCATCAGTTGCATCAGTTGCAGTGTAGTGCTCAAAATAAATCACATAGTGCACATCTTCGTGTTTAGACACACAGGTGGGTAGTGGTCCCTTACCTTAGGGTAATAGGGCAAACGCATGTGACCAAAAACTTTAGGGATGCAAGCGCTAGCCTCACGGTCCTAGTCCCGGGGTATGATTCCCTCAGATGTTTAGGGGGGAGTGTAGAAAATGACAACCAAACAAACATGGCAGCAGCAAGCCATGTGCTTCCATCTGTAGGCCAAAAAAGGCAGTCCAGCCGGAGAGACCGTTGTGTCAACATCTGCAAAAGAGAAGAGGGAAGAGGACAAGAAGACAAGAAGCCAGAAGTCCGGGCCTCCGCTGGCAAAAGAGCGGCATTAAGATAGCGGAGGAGCCGGCAGAAGAACCGGGAGAAGAGGCCAGAGAGAGCGGAGAAAAACCAACTGGACGCCGGGAGAAGAGGAACCGGAGGGACCCCGAAGCCAGAAGAAGACCCCCGAAGCCAGAGGAAGACCCCCAAAGCCGGAGGAAGACCCCCTCGGAGCTGTCTAATAAATTATTTTAAAAACCTGTGAAGTGTGTTTTATTATTGACACTTTTTCCCTAGGTTAATGGGTAGGGGTACCATGTACCCCATACTCAGTCACATAGGGTGGGGGGCTGGGATCTGACGGCCCTCTTATTATAGGGGGCTCCCGGATTCCGATAAGCCCCCCGCTCGCAGACCCTGACAACCAACGGCCAGGGTTGTCGGGAAGAGGCCCTTGTCCTCATCAACATGGGGACAAGGTGCTTTGGGGTGGGGGGGCCCGCAGGGTGCCCCCCTCCCCTAAAGCACCCACCCCCCATGTTGAGGGCATGCGGCCTGGTACGGTTCAGGAGGGGGGGCGCTCGCTCGTCCCCACCCCCTTTCCTGACCGGCCGGGCTGCGTGCTCAGATCGGGGTCTGGTATGGATTTTAGGGGGGGCCCCATGCCGTTTTTATGGCGTAGGGGGTTCCCTTTATAATCCATACCAGACTTAAGGGCCTGGTATGCCCCGCGACGGGGCTCCCAAGGTGTCAATCTCGCCGATAAAAGCGGCGAGATTCACTTGCTTTTCTAGTCCCGTCGTACCCGAGTCACGTTCAAAATGAACGGACTTGGCCATGTGTGGCCAAGTCCGTTCATTCTAAAAGTCTGCCGTAACTCGGGCGAAAGTCCGTCGGAAAGATGGGCGGACTTAGCCTGCCAGAAAGACTAAACTGTGCACTGTAAACAAATTGGATATATTTTTTTTTTTTTCTCAGCACCTACTGTATATCTGCTGTATTCATTTTTCACTTCCTCCTCCCTGGCCGCGGCCCATCGCATCATTTCCTGTTTGCAATGCCTTCTGGGAAGGGGCGGCAGCTTCCTCTGAAACTGCCGTTGCTAGGGAAACCTGACCTGAAACCTATTACACTGCTTGTGCTGCACTGAGCATGTGCAAGATCTGCAAGGATGAGATCCAGGAAGAAATACAGTCTGGCTTCAGATGCCCACACTTAAGATGGCCACGGCCTGCTGTAAGTTTATAAAATAACAAACTACTGCTATAAACTAACAAAACAGACCTTAGTTTACAGACTAACTTTACTAGTATAAATTAAGCTTGTGTATTATAGGGGTATTTTTATTTAAAAAGTATAATTTTGGCCGGAACACCACTTTAAGTTGTTCATTGAGTGATAGAACTCATAAAGACTGCAGCGCATATACACTAGAATTCCCCCAAAAGACTGCAGAAATGTAAATATACCTGTTCTCCAGGCCAGGAATGAAGAGACACCATAACTTTGGAGTTCAGTTTAGTTTATTTAACAAGTGCTATAGCCCAAATTGGGTGAAAATGCTTAATTGAACTTAGGTTTGTAGGCAGGAACAGTGTACTTTCTCCATTGCAGGTGGCTCACTTACGCAGCAGTACTGCAGTTGGAGGGAAAGTCACAAAAAACATGGTCTCTTTATGGTTTCCTGGGTCACTGAGGAAGCGAGCCTATTGGATGCTGCCACCCCATGTGACTCTAGCAGCCTTCTTGAGTCAGGCAAAGCCTATTTAAAGATAGGTTCACTTTTAAAAAAATATATAAATGCACATTCTTTGCAGGTAAAAAATATGCATTTATAATTTTTTTTGGTAAAAAAAAATAGAATGGGGTAAATGCGCTACCCTAGACTGGAGAGGGGTATCCCAATCCCTTAATTTATAACAATGGTCCACCACCCAAAAGCTGATGTGCACTAGTATTGATAATAGTAGTTGTTAAGATCACATATACCGCCGTATAATATGATAACTTAAATAATTTAAAGTGCAATAATACACACACCAAAAGAACCTCTCCTTAAAGGATCGATTAAGATGATTAATCCTAAATGTCCAAAGAACAACTAAATTCCATCTTGCAGCTCTGGAGCCACGCACTGACGCCGCTTCCGGTACGATAGCAGAGAGCCTGGAGCGCACGATGCGAGTCGGCCCCTGTATACATTGTATTGACCGTAGATTGTAGCAGTTTTTAAGGAAGTTTAAGGAAGTTTGTTGGGAAGTTTGTTTTTTGTTTTTTATCCTGACTTTATCCTGACTTTTTAAACAAATAATTCTTATACTACACTATGGGCGCCCTATTTCTTCCTTATGAGGATCTATCCCTGGGATTTCACTGAATATTCTCTGGAAACTGTGACTGAGAATTGCTGAATAGGAGATCGTTTGGCTATCTTGGTCTGGTGGATCGGCTGGAGGAGCCATTAAGGGACATCGCGCCAGGTTACCGGTGAATTAGATAAAGGAGCCACCAAGGGACATCATCCCCGGTTATCCATATATGCCAATCACCCCTGCAGGGGTAATAGGAGCTGGTGAGTGGGGACCCTTAAGGGGGAGCACAAGAGTCACCTGATCTGCTGAGCACTTGGTCACTTTGGAGTTCCTGGCAACTTTTACAGCAACATTGCATAACACTTGCTTGGGACTATTATTATATATATATAATTTTTGTCAATACACATATTAATTCCTTGATGAACTGCTGGTTTTCTAATTATATATTTATATATATATTTTTTTTAGCATTTTGTTTTGAAACTCAATGCTCACATTTTTATTTATAGTTATATACAAATCTATTTTTGAGGGTTTTTTATGGTGCTGTTTTTCACAGATGGAATTTAGTTATTCTTTGGACATTTAGGATTAATCACCCTAATCAATGTTTTAAGGAGAGGTTCTTTTGGTGTGTGTATTATTGCACTTTAAATTAATTAAGTTATCATATTATACGGCGGTATATGTGATCTTAACAACTACTATTATCAATACAAGCGCACATCAGCTTTTTGGTAGTGCACCATTGTTATAATTTAAGGGATTGGGATACCCTCTCCAGTCTAGGGTAGCGCCATTTACCCCATTCTATTTTTTTTTACCATTTACCATAGCCCCTTAGGGGAGTCTATTAGGGGAGGCTGCAACCCTTGCTTGATCCTAAGCGCAGAGTTTCTCCTATTTTTTGTTTATTATTTTTTTGTTAGGGAACTGTAAAGCATAGCACCCTTGATAAGCACATCATGGGTGTAATGCCACAGTCCTGCAGACTGTCTGTGTAGCTGTCTGCCCATACCTCCGATACGGGCAGGAAGTTACACTCTGACAGGAAGCTTAATGAACTACCTACCCATTGAGGAATACAAGCCAACAGAACAATGTATATGAATGCCAGTGAGCTCGCTGTCAAAACGAGGACTTGGGATGGGGGAGCAGAAGGTGCAGGGGCCGGAGCATTTCTAACATGTTACACCCTTAATAAGGATGTAACATGTTACAAAAAGTAAACTTATCTTTTAAGGCCTTGGCTCCCAAGCTTAGCACTTATTTTGCGAGATGGTAGAGTAGGGACAGGTACCCCTGTCAGATAGGAACAGAACTAGTGACAGGGAAAGGTTCCTGAGGAGGAGGGAAAGCGCGGGACTCGCAACTTCACTGGAAACCCTCCTGCTTGGGCAAAAGGCAGCCAGGTCACATTCCACTCCTTTCAGCAGGTGCTGTCAGTTCGACTAAACCCTGCTTGATACATGCTGTTGGAACTGTGTTTCCGGCTGGGCTACCATCCCACAGGATTTATTGCGATCTGTCTTTGCATTATTCCAATACAAGTTCTTCTTCAGTCTGTGTGTGTTATTGCCCCTGTCCCATGCTGCACCCCACCTACAGGTTGTGCGGTTGTATTTTGCTTAAATTGGAATGTTTTGGAAAACTAAGCGTTAACCTGTAGTGTTATGCAGGCCCAATATGGGATGGGTTACTGGATGCTATGATGTAATACATTAATGATCTCCTGCAAAAGCTGCAACACTGTACTTCTCTCCTACTGTTATTGTTGGTAATACAACCCCTGGCAAAAAGTATGGAATCACCACTCTTGGAAAATATTCATTCAATTGTTTAAATGTGAAAAAAAAACTAATCACAGACATGCCTCCAAACTATTTTCATTTAACATTCTAACCTTCAGGCTTTAAGAAACACTTAAAAGTAAAGAAAAAAAGAAAACTGTAGTCAATTGCAACTGTTTTTGCAAATCAAGCAGAGGGAAACAATATGGAATCACTCAATTTTTAGGAAAATATTATGCAATCACCACATACTTTGCAGCTCTAAAACAAACATCTGCATCAGATTACATCCTGAAAAATTATGTCATCACCTACTAGAGTAGCAAAATATGTGCAAAATTATTTGGCGCAATGTTTTCGGGGTTGTTTGGACCCTGGCACATACCTACATATCTGGTGGTCGTGCCCATTAGCTCAAATATTCTGGAGGGGAATTTTTAACATTGCAACTAACCTTATTGGGAAAACAATCCCTTTCGATCCAGCAATGGCCCTTCTCAACTTAAAACCTGAATTCATAACGCATACCCAATTCAAATTGTTGGTATATCTCTTCACAGCAGCTAAACAGACTTTAGCAAAATCTTGGAAATCACCAACATTAGATATAAATGAAGCAAAAGCTAAAATGAATTACTATATAACTCATGCCAAGATGATAGCTATAGAATTGGACACGATCCCCAGATTTGAGGCAATATGGCAGCCTTGGATTACATATTCCATGCCAACCCTAGACAAGAGTGTTCTACTGCCATGGTAGTTGTGATAACATGATATAGGCTATATTTCAGCCCTAGTTGTTGTGGTGACTTTCGGCCTGACCTCGCGGATTCTTTCCCTTAACCTTCTTCTCTTCTCCCCTTCCTACTATACTTTCTATCCTTTCTTTTCCTTATACTATATTATTCTATGATATTGAAGCTCTAATTGATATTTAAATAATAATCTCAATTATTGTCTAGAAATAAAAATAAAACAAGGCAAACGATGTAGCAGAACTTACATAACTCATTTAATTCTATTCTTTTGAAATGGACAAAGACTCCAAAGTTCTTTTTCTCTCCTATTTCTTTATTTCCTTTTAAAATATATTGCCTTGTGTTAGAATATATTGTCTTGTTTTACGATATTATTAATGAATTAACTATTCCTTAATTGTAAATGAGCTTCCTTATACTGAATGTATGTTATTATTCAATGTTATCTGTACATAATCTCCGTGCTCAATAAAACTATTTTGACAAGGAAAAATTATGTCATCATCTCCAAACATCCTTTCAATTGATAGATTAAGAAAAATGTCCAAAATCTCAATATAAACTTTGAAGACTTATTGAAGATTTATTTACTGTCATCTCCCCTGTACCTTTACCTGACATGCAACCCCATATCATCAATGATTGTAGAAATGTGCATGTTTTCTTCAGGCAGTCGTTTTCATACATTTCATTGGAACGACACCAAACAAAAGTTCCAGCATCATCACTCCGCCCAAAGCAGATTCGTGAATCACTGAATATCACTTTCATCCAGTGATCCATAGTCCATGATTGGACGTAAAGAAAAGCCAAACCCATGTTTGGATTTTCTGTATGTAAATCCCATTTCCTTTAGAGGATGTCTTACAGTTCGGTCACAGATATTGACTCCAGTTTCTGACCAATTGTTCCTCATTTGTTTTGGTGTGCATTTTCTGTTTTAAGGCATATTGCTTTAAGTTTTCTTACTTGACGCATTGATGTCTTACTTGGTCTACCAGTATGCTTCCCTTTAACAACCTTCCCATTTGATTTGTACTAACGAAAACCATTATTAACACCTAAACTGAAAAAAACAAGGTTACAGTGGGCTAAAGAAAAGCAATTATGGATTCTGGATGACTGGATAAAAGTGATATTCAGTGATGAATTACGAATCTGCGTTGGGCAGAATGATGATGCTGGAACTTTTGTTTGGTGCCATTCTAATGAAATGTATGAAGACGACTGCCGGAAGAAAACATGAAAATTTCCACAATCATTGATGATATGGGGTTGCATGTCAGGTAAAGGTACGGGGGCGATGACAGTCTTTAAATCTTCAATAAATGCACAATTTATATTGAGTTATTAGACACTTTTCTTATTCCATCATTCGAAAGGATGTTTGGTGATGATGGCATCATTTTTCAGGATGTAATCTGATGCAGATGTTTGTTTTAGAACCACAAAGTATGTGGTGATTCCATAATATTATCCTCAGAATTTAGTGATTCCATGTTTTTTTCATCTGCTTGATTTGCAAAAACAGTTGCAATTGACCACAGTTTTCCTTCTTTTTTTATTTTTTCAACTGTTTCTTAAAGCCAGAAGGTTGGAATGTTAAATGAAAATAGTTTTGAGGCATGTCTGTGATTAGTTTTTTTTTCTACACAATTAAACAACTGAATGAACATTTTCCAAGAGTTACTTTTTGCCAGGGGTTGTACTTTAATTCACTTGCATATCAGTGTTTTGAGAAATACAAATCTTTAATGTATTACAAAGTAAACAGGCTTAGTTTGTTATGGCCCATCCTAATTACGGGTATATGTAAAAATTGGGACATTTCCACAAAAGAGGGCTATTTCTGAGATATGTTGTACAGATTGTGTATTTATTTACTCCTGACAGAATTCACACTCAGTATGCTCAATGTTGTCTAAAAGTTTGGCAGTCCATACTTACTATCTGCAGCACTGTCCCAAAAATGATTATTCATTTGTATTTGTAATTATCCACTTCTACAAGGACAATATGTTATTACAGTATTCAAGCCAGGTGCATAGGTTTAGCACCCACTTACCTTAGGCATTGGTGTAGGGGGCTAGCATTTCACCTAAGGGAGGCATTCTTGAGTCTTAATGGGATGGAATAAAATGAGCAGCAGTCGCTTTAGAAGTATTAACAGAGTTTAAGTACAATTACTGTATTATTATTATTATTATTATAAAGGATTTATATAGCGCCAACAGTTTGTGCAGTGCTTTACAATGTAAAAGGAGACAATACACCAGTACAATTCAAAACAAGAGGGTTAGAGGATCCCTGCTCCTTTGAGCTTACAATCTAAGAGGGAGGGGCTGGTGAAACAAAAGGTAGGGACTGTGAGGATTGAACTGATGAGGGGAGTGGAAGTGGATATAAATAAACTCAAGGAGAGAAGGATATCCTAAAGTGACAAGAAATGCAGACTTCTGTCTCTGTATACAGTCAATACAGAAGATGGGGCTTTAAGCTGGTATAGGCTCTCTGTACTCATCAAACTGTATGGCAGCTTTAGAGCAGCACACATATCCCTTGGATGAACCTCTATACCCCTCTGCAGTGTCCACTGGCAGTATCTTCTACCCAACTGTCAAGGACACGTTTCAGCAGTGAAGTTTCCCCCTGGTGTTCCACTCCAAGTAGTCCAGACTCCCAAGTACTCACACCAAGACCTCTCTTTTGGCAAAGGCTCTCCCTGTGCCACAGGCCCTAAAGTATTGACCTCAAATACACAGCCTCCTCTCGTGACAGCAGCCCAGGAAGCAAGAGAGCTTCCAGAAGGTCACTCCATGCATTTTTTGTCCTTACCCAGCATGCACCACTGGCAATAAATCTCCTACTAGTTGGCCAGCAAAACATAAATAATCAAAACTGAACATTATTGTATCTTCTCACATAATCTCTAGGAACACTCCCCAACAGCAGGCAGAAGCAAACAATAATATCAGCATAGGCAAAACACAATGGAAACAGAATTATTACAGTTAGAGCTCAGGTTGACTACAGTCCAGCAGCACCACATTTTGGCTAAGGATGCTATTGCATAGGGTAAGGTTACTTCACAAGTTTTTAGCAATGCTCCTTAGTGGTGCCATTTCAGTGTGCTTTTCTACAGCCTTATAACACTGTTTTATTGGAAGGGATGACATTTAAAAACTGGGGTATATAGGTACACAATCTTTGGCACTAAAATAAGCTTTCTTCTAGCATTACCTACTTAGTACAAACTAGGTTCTTGTTTTACTGAGTTGTACTTGGCTTTGGATATTGTAATGGGACTGTATGTCTACTGATGATAGAAAAAAATATGGCTGATAATAACAGTACAATGAAAACATATCTCTTTGCTCTGCTGCCTTTAGGCACAAGTCTACTGTAAATAATAGTTAATTCAGCCCTGTTGATTGGGCCACATTTCTGTGCAGCTCCGTTTCTAAGCTATATTTCTTTTAATAATGACATGTTTGCTTGCTAATCTTGCAATGAGAATATGTATGACTTACTGAAGGATATTTAGAGCAAAGGCATACTTATGCTTAGGGATTATACTGCTGATATGGCTATTGGTAGCTGATCCACATGCAACTGGATTTGTTCCGTATAGTTTCTTAATACATTATAATATTAATGTACAGCCTTAGCCTTTAATTCGCCTAGTGCCACTCTTCACATTTGCTGCTAAAATGCTACTTCAGATTGACAGAACCCCTGCAAGGATAATTCCCCAGCCTGTGCCCTGAAAAGACCTAACACCGATTTGTCTCAAATAAGCACTTAAACACTAATGGATTCCAGTTACACTAATATCTTCCCAGTTTATGAAATAAGATAACTATTCAGTGAGACAGCTGGCTACTCTCTGGCAGATCTCAGAGGGTGGAAGTACCATCCTCCCCTTCCTGATGCTTCACAAACATCAGTAATGCTAAATGATGAGAATGTGCAAACTGTTTTTGTATTCATGGATAATCACTTAGTGATTCAGAAGCCATTTACCTTTATATGTTATTGCTGTACACAACAACAAAAAACAATATTCTGTTTTGTGATACATTGTCTGACTCGTGTTTAGATTATGAAACTATAATATATAGTGACAAGAGCTAGAAAATTTTGTTGAAGTAAGTTGTAGCAGTACATCCATAATTGTATTTGGATTCATGCTGTCACATGTTCTTGGCTTTATTTTCAATCATTAAAAATAAATAAATTAATAAATGAACCAAAGCTCGAGTAGAATTTTCTGTCCCCTACCACAATGAGAGATCTCTGCATCAACACACAGAAATCGTCAGTCCGCCCATACTGACAATGGGCACGCTGTGGCTGCTTTCTTAAAGCGGAGCTCCAAGCAGAAATCTTAATGCATCCATGCATTCATACCTTAAATAAAATTTTCTTCATTTCATTGATAGTTACATAGGTAGTGATAAAGCCACTGTTACTTTAGTGCTGTAGTGTAAAGGGCTCTGACCGGTGGCTGTTACACTCTCCTTCCTTCGGCCACCGGTCTTGTAACTTTCCTGCTGCAGTTTAGACAGTGAACACTACCATAATTACACCCAACTCACCGTAGTGGTTGGACCCAGGAGTCTAAACTCCTGGTCTGATTCACTCACTGTACCACCATCCACCCTTACCTCTGCTTGAACACACACCCACAGCCATCAGTTCTAGCCTCACCTCCATCTGCACATGCGCCCAACATGTCCTACATTTGCTTTAGCATCAAGGGACATGTAGTTATCTTTTCCCATGCGGAGGTGAGGTGTGGCTGGACCTAAAGTTCTCCTCCTGGCCCCCGAAAGCAGAGCAATTTCAGTGGACCACTATGACATCACGGTACTATAAATTCAGGGATATGTCAAAAAATAAACAATTTTCTGTTACAATTTGGCAGCAGTTAAATTACGACAGAGAACAGAATTTTGAATAATTGCTTTTGCAGCTTTAAGTGAATTTTGGGACTATGCACACCTTTTTGTTTTGATGCAGCTAGAATGTATTTAGCTGATTTAAATTAAAATTACAGTTGAGCTTTACAATGCTGTATATTTTAGAGCTGTCATGAAAATAGAATACAAGCATAAACTTACATTTCATGTAAGTTTTGGAACCTATCAAAGCAATAACTATAAATAAGAGTCAAAAGTGTGATGGAAAAATGTAGAGAAAAAGAAACATATGCATGTGCAAGAACAACAAAAATGTTTGTATTTTAGTAAATTACTTACATATAACTGCCCCTTATAGCAGGGTCAACCAAGCCCCAGAACTCGCAAGGACCCTTCAGAATGTTTTAGTCATAGGAGGGGGTCGAGGACCCAAAGTCCATGTTTCATGGCTCACTTCCACAACTTATTAACAAACTTTAACACAGGTACTGGCTCTGAGGGTGAGCTAAATTTTCAAGAACAGGCAGATTTCCACTATTCCCCTATGCACATACAGACTTATTGCTGCTCCCACTTTGCCTTGGGGCTTCCACAATACAATCCCTGAAAACCTCTATCAGACTAGGCCATAAATACTATGCTCATCGCTTACATTACTTCATAGACGGCACGGGATTGACCCAGATATTCAAGTTCTAGCTGCACAAGCAGACTCAGCATTGGTGCCCAGAATGTTCTCTATTTGCATTTACACTCTCATTATCTGAGCAGATCACAGAAAATAAAAAAAAAATATAAAAAGTGCAGCGCAATAAAATACAGTCCAATCAACTGGTGAACTACAAGTCCCAGAATATAAGATGACTCCACCGGTGAAGATCAACAATTTTAAAATGAATGATGACAGACCCTCCACCTCCAATCTATATTCTACGCTCACCTCAGAGCATGGATCCCTGAGCTAACAGGTAGCCATGCACGCAGGTCCCACACAACAGGTAGGCAGCAGAAATAAGTCTGTTTGAACTTCTCCTCCAGATCGATCAATCAATCAGGGCATCAAACCATGTATAAAAAAGAGGGTAGATCTAAGTGCTCACTGTGCAACCAATTAAAAATTCATTAGGGTCGAACATGGACTAATCACATGAAACAGGACGAATACAAGCATATAGCACAACACCGTGCTGAATGTTAGCAAAGGATGGCAGCGGGTGACGTCATCTGCGCATGGCTCCCTCCCCGTTTTTTTACGCGTTACGTTTACAGAAAGTGTCCAGTCAGGTTTCAGATTGCATTTTAACAGTTTTACTTTAAAGTGATATTAAAGGTTTTGTTTTATTTATTTTTTAAATAACAAAACATGTTATACTTACCTGCTCAGTGCAATGGTTTTACACGGAGAAGTCCTCCTCTTCTTGGGTCCCACACCGGAATTCCAGGCCCCTCCCTCCTGCCTAGTGCCCCCATAACAAGCAGTTAGTGCTGCTCGGCTCCGCCCCTGCTCTCTCCTCATTGGCACACTGGCTGTCTCAGCTAACAAGGAGGGAGAGACCTGGGAGAGTCGAGGCTCTCATGCACATTGTTGGATCAAGATGGGGGGGCTGAGGGCGCTGCTGCACACAGAAGGTTTTTTACTTTCACGCATAGATTGTACGAAGGTAAAAAATCTTGAGCCTTTACAGCCACTTAAACTTGTCAACCAGCAATCTTGCTTTATTAAGAAAACATTTCCATAATGGTGGATAAGGAAAGTCTCAATAGAATAAATACTTTTCAGAACTTCTAGGGCTCAAGTGCTCACATTGACACAGGTGCTCAGTAGGTCTCTTGAAGAGTGACATTTCTATCCTGTCTATCCCCAAAAAGCTTTCTAGCATTAGGGATAAAGTCCCTGCCAGCATGGGTAATCACAGACTGGTATAGTCCCAAAAAATATAAGGGAATTCAATCCCACTTCATCAAGGGACAGCTCCACTTCCCAGAAGGGGTGTTCACGTGTTTCTTTCTAAATTACATGTCAGCTGCTGCCTTTTCTCTCTCTTCCGAAACAAGGCTCCCTGAAATACAGTATGCAATATTTTTATATTATGTCTGTACCAAAAGGGTTTCCCAGATCTTATATGATTTCAGCACCTAGAATAGGCATTGGCTTCTCCAAGATGATCACCTGGATCCCACTGCAGAGGACAAGCCAATCCTTTGCAGAGTTCTCTCTAGTGCCCACGTTCAGCAGCACTCATTTGACCGCTCTGTTGCTCTGGGTACAGGTCCAATAACTCTTACTGTTATTATCTATGAGGATGCCTAAAAATTGTTGTCAGCAATTTTTTGAATCTATAGTATATGATGCTGTATGCTCCTCTATATGATTCATAAGATAAATGCTATTACTACCTTAATTTTTCTTGATATTCACAGATGGTACAACAAAGAAACTGCGCAGTAATATTCGACGCAGCACAGAGACGGGTATTGCTGTGGAAATGAGAAACCGGGTGACAAGACAAGGGAGTCGGGAATCTACAGATGGCAGCACTAACAGCAACAGTTCTGATGGCACGTAAGTGGCATTTTTCTTTCTTTACTTCCTCACCACTGAGGCAGATTAAAGCAGAATGGGGTCTGAGACAAGCTTGCAGCTTTGGACCCCCATTATGCTGATTTATATTTATGATAAGAATTGCAATGGACACAGAGAAACCTACTAACCTTAACCCCAGTTGCATTATCTGTACTTGCATATCCCTCCCCCATCAGACAAACTCCCTATAAGTACAGTTTTGACCAATTTGCTATTCATCCTGCTAGGCTACAGCAATATGGAGAATGAGACAATGCCCTTTATTCTTCTCTCCCTTTACGGAGATACTGATGTTATGATGCACCATCCTCCTCAGCAGCCAGCCGATATGATTTTTATTAAACTGCCCAGGAAAGCTTTTTTTCTTGGCGCCGAGAGAGTTAGAGAGAGAGCACCTCCGTCTGGATATTCACCTGCCAGCGGGAGACCATACCAGCGTAGAGCAGATTCTGAGACTGGAATGACATCTGGGGGCAGCGTAGAACCATCCACATCACAGCACCTGCACCACTGTAGCAGGGAGTCAGGAGTGTCCAAATCACCCTCTTATTCCCACTGATGATCATCAGAGGCTTATGGGAAGAGACTGAGGGGCCTCCTTCTACAGTAAGAGGTCACTGCAGCATTCCAGGGACTGGTGAAAGGGCCATTCACCCATTGCTGATACTGCTAGTAGGGACAGAGCCACTCAGAGCAGAACACCAACTTTACAGTTTTTACCGCACTCATTCCAAACCTAGTCTGCACCTATACCAACCCTATACCACATTATACAGAACCTTTGCTGCATCTAAACCACAACTACCTAGTACCTGTGCCAAGACTATAACATACCTATACTGCATGCAGGTTAACTGGGGCTGCCATTAAGTGCAAAGACGCTCTTAAAGGGCCCTATTGATAACCGGCAGAAGAACATCTCAAAGGGCTGCCCCTCCCATAATAATTATTCTACAAGTCCCCTTTGTTCCCCTGACCCCTCCACTACCATCCTCCTTTTCTTTTGGACAGTGCATATCCAGTCAGCCTAGGACTAGCATCGCCGCCATGAATGTGCTCTGCCAATATAGTTCCAGCACTCAGTAGCTTAAACTTTACTAATGCTCACTGCTGCACCTGGGGTGGTCTTGCTACTGTTTATGCTGATCTGTATGCCAAATGTCATCTTATGCCTAGTCCTTACTGTTAATCACTTTTTATGCTAAATTATGTTATTACCATTGTTAATCCATTTTATGCTTACCTAGTTACCAACCATATTGGGTGACAATATATTAAGTTTCCCTTTCTACCTGGTTTGGTGCCTGCTTTTTTTTACATACAGTAGCACTACTATTGGGTGCTAAGTATTACTTTCAGTGATTTCCTGTGATATTGTATGTTTGTACACTTACCGTGGTGTGTCAGAGGGGTTGCGGCTCTTGAGAAGGTTGAGGCAAAGAACAGAGGACCCATCCTATCTAGCGGCGCCTATGGGGGTAGCGGTACAAGTGTATCTCAAGTAACAAACATTTTTTTCTAATTTTAGTGGAGATTAGAGTTCCTGTCTGGTTTTTAGTACTATTTGGGGCCCCCCTAATGAGATTTACATTTACTTTCTGCACCACCAACAACAGTTTCACCAGACAGGAAGTGAGGGAAAAATCTGCAATGGCTATACAAGTACAGGGCCAGAAGTAAAATGTTGACAGACTATTTGTGTGCAAATGCTATCTTTTAGAGGTATTTTGGTGACATACATGCTTACAAATGGTATATTGTGTGTTCAGTGCTATATGTTGGTCCTTGCTTTTTTTTGTAAATGGAAAAATGGTCTAAAGGCTGCTTAATAAAATGTTGACAGGGATTATAGCCTTCCCTTACTCTGCTATAGAAACATATTTTGATTTGCATCTGTGTTGCAATTGGAAAGTTGTCTTCACTTCCTGACTGGTAAAATGTTGTTCCTTAAAGATGTACTTTCAAACATATGCTTTTGTTACCTGGCTATGGGATGAACGATGAAGATCTATTGCATATTTGTTTAAGATCAGGAACTCACTAGGTAATGACGCTAAAAGTGAAAATAACAGTTAATATAAACAGTATAGGTAAAGGAAAGGCAAAATATGAAAGTTAGAAATTGACTGAATTACTGAAGTTTTTAGAAATGAGCCACAATATATTTACAGCAGCGCAAATTTAGTTTCCACTCCTATACACCTCATACTTTGTACTGTTACCCATTACAGATTTATATTTCCTACAACCCGATTAGGAGCAGAGAGTCACTTTAGTCATTTTTTGGATGGACTTGGACCTGCACAGATTGTGGGGAGACAAACCCTTGCTACTCCACCCATGGGTGAGTTAAAATGCAAATGACATGCTGAATGTGTTTATGTTATACGTTTCATGTAAAAAAAATATGGTTCCTGCTGCTAACTGTCAGTCCCTGTGTGAAGAGGGAAAGAGAAGAGAAGACTGCAGTCAGGCACAGCGCTGGATCAATCCAAGAGTGAGGTAATTGTTTAGAGGAGGAGGGGTGCACAGCAAGACCTAAAACGTTTGTAGGCAGGTTGTCTACTCATGCTTAGTCAGTCTACCCAGCTGCCCAGGTTGGGAGGGAAGGGGTTAATTCTTGTGCTTCCTTTTCTTGTGTGTTCGTGGGTTTACCTCAGAAGTCCAGCCTCCCTTCTGTTTGATATAAAGGGAAGAGGTCCGGATCTTAGGGGGGACCTAGAACAGGGTTAACCAAGAACAACGGGAACATAGAACAAGCATGGAAACCTAGAACAAGCTCAGGATGCACACATGGAGACTCAGAACTATGTCTTAAGAAGCTTGTTGGAATGCCGATCCATCGGAATACTTCCAAGGACATGAACACCTTTGCTCGAGCTTGGACCCCCCTCCAAAGATGCTACATCTGTGCAGGTAACTACAACTACAGGCAACTACAGTTAGGCTTAGTTTGGGAAAGGACTTTGTTGTACATATTCTGCCAAAAGTTCAGGAAAGTTGTTTACTCTGCTTAAAGCCTGGTGTGAAGCTACTCAAGGGGTGCATGTGAGTCCTGGCATATCTGAATGTAGCGATACCCCTGCAGGGGCTGCTGAAAGTTGTGGCCCAGCTGTCACCCTGCCCTGCCTGGCATTCACTTCCCAGTCACCTTTGAGACAATAAACAGTCCATGTGGTTGTTTTTTTTTGTATTTTTTTTGAGGGATTTGAACTTGGATAGGGATAGAAATAGATGGGATGCCCAGTAGAACAAGCAATTGGTTGATTGCATATGAATCAGTTGGGACAACTATACACACTTGACCACTCCAGCATATCTCTTGCTTGCCAACTGTTACTCTCTCTCTCTCTCTCTCCTGCACAACACTTTACTCCAGGCACAGCTAGCACGTGGTTAGGCCCAATGACTCAGTCAGGCCTCAGCAACTGCCTTTTGCAGGCAGGGACTGCAGGTCCCTTTTAGTGTAGCAAAAATAGAATAGGAAGTCTTTAGTGCTAGCTGTCCTATGGTGGACTACTGCTCCCAGTAAGCCCTCTTCAGGCCATGCCAGCCCTCCTGGCTGCAGCCACCCAACTCCACTGCCTGTGTTATTGTAATCCTCACTGGCTCCACAACCAGCTCTGAGTGTTTCCTCTCAGTCCTCTCTGGCATGCCTCTCCAGTCCTCCTGATAGCTCATGTCACTCACCAGCCCACCTGGCTGCAAACCGATAGTTCCCTCCTGAAGACTTGCCCAGCAGTACTAGCTCCTGCTGTCCTCTGACTCATCTCTGTGCCTCCTATTCAGATCCTCCATGCATTCTTGAAGGGATCCATCCTGCACCTGAGTCCCAGGTCCAAGGTCGACCCCCCCCCCGACTGGGGAGCTCCCACCAAGACCCTGACAGCCTAGTACTCCATCCTCAATTCTTCCACCCGACAACTCCTCCCCAGCTGGGCTGACCCTGGGTATTGAAAGGAGGTCTGCCCCCTGCCAATCCTAGTTGGGGATTGGTCAGGGCTCCCTAAACACCCCAGACTACTCCCCCCCCCACTTCCCCTCCTCCTCTTCTGGAATCCTCTAGAAGCAAGAGGGAGGTGACAGTAGAGTGATGCTGTCTGTGAGCTGCTGCCCTAGGCCACTGAAATAAAAAAAGTTTTTCTTAGTTTCTGTTAGTAAATTTTCTAAATAAGTAACTTTTCTCCCTCACTGATGTGCGTTGATGAGGCGGCACTGATGGGCACTGATGAGGTGGCACTTATGGGCACTGATTAGGTGGAACTGATGAGGAGGCATTAATATGCCGCACTTATGGGCACTGATAGGTGGCACTGATATGCGGCACTGATGAGCACTGATAGGCGGCACTGATGGGCATTGACGGGTGGCACTGATGGACATTGATGGGCTGCAATGATGGGCATTGATAGGCAGCCCCGATAAGCGTCACTGATAGCCACCACTGACTGGCATCACAAATGGGTTTGGTGATTGGTAGCACTTGTGGGCACTGATTGCTGGCACTGTCCCCTGGGAGGAGATGCCACTGATCGTCTCTTCTCGCCACACACTCTGTCAGTGTGAGGCGATGAGAGCCGATTACCGACATCTCCGTATTTATATGTGACCGGCTGTGATTGGACACAGCCGGTCACATGGTTAAAGAGCCGCGACTCTTTATGGAGATCTGGGTTGCGCCATGTCCTAGCAGCACGAGAGGGGCCGTTATGGGATGACGTCATATGACATTGTCCCAGAATGAGAGCCGCATCGCCCCTCCCTCATTTGACGGTGGGCGGGCGGCAAGCGGTTAAAAGAGTTAATGTAGGAACAAACCTCACCCAGATGTCCTTGCAATGGGAAAGTCCTTCCATTGGGCACAGAGGGCGGCAGGCTAGTCTGTTCCTGCAAAGTTCAGGGAAAAAAGGACACACGCTGCAACTTCCCAGCAGTCCATGTGGCTCACTCTACGGATAATGTGACCCCTCACAGTCCTCTCAAGCGTAGAAGCGAGGATCAGGTAACTTTCTCCGGTTCCCTCCTTCTTCCTGGCTGGAAACCGTGTAGCTCTGCGGGGCGAATGGCATGGGTGGGTGAATGGCGGCTTGGATCTCCCAAGCCACCATTCACCCTGAATGTCTTTGAAACAAGCCCAAACCTCACTATCTGGCACCTGCAATGGCTTTGAAGCATGAAAGAAATCTCAGATTAGGTCATCCTCCTGCTTTCCCCAGAAGTTCTCCAAAATGTCTATAATCTGGGGAGGGACATATGGGATGTCCAGACCCCACTCCAGGGCTACCCTCCTCTGCACTTCTCTCTGGAAACGGGAGAACCTTGGCAATTTTCTAGGGTTCCCTCTTCCCGGGAGAACACAGGCGTACAGAACCCTTATGTTGTTTGGTTTAGATATTATTTACACACTTTCTACTTGCTGTATCATTTAGCCCTGTGGAAGATATGCTTAGCTGCAAAAAACACACTAAAGAAGCAGCAAGTAGGCTTTTAAACGCACTGCACAAATCCACATAGGTGTAAATGTAGCTTTAGAGATACATAGATCTTTTGAGTAGGCACAGGTGTCAAAACCAAATGACACTATACTTGGCACTGAGCGTACCTTAAAAATTGCATGGAATGTTGCTGAGCTGAAGAGTCAGTTAATGCTGACATGTGTGTCTAACATAAAGGTGTTAATTTTTTGTTCTATGAGGGATTAGAACCATTTGGGTTATACTGCTGCCCAAAGGAAGCCTCCATTTTTTGCCAGTGTCCTAGGAGGATGGAAGTCTTTTCTCTTCTGAGAAAAGTTTAACTTTTTTATTAGCCTGTTTTGTTTCAGACTTTATCTACACACTGCTTGAGCTGGTTTCCTATGATGCTATCCAGATTGGCATATTCTCAGCATTCGAAGGCCGTATCAAGAACCCACTGGGGAAAATTGTGGTGCTCTGGCTGTTGCACTTTCCACACCTCTGTGTACTGTGTTACAGCCATAGAGCACCTTCCAGGTCCAGAGCCATGGCTCAGCCTTAGGTGTCACCCGGTTTTTGAAGACTCATTATGAATAGGCCGTGTGTGCCAAGCATCAGGAGCTACTATGTTATTTTTACCATTGGGCGCCTTTATTACCCCCTTTTTTCCGTTGGTCTTCATGGAACGGCTGAAAACACTTAGTGCTTTGTCACTAGACTGAGTGCTGTGTGTGCTCTCTTTCTGCCTTCAATATTTTGTAGCATCTTCCCAACATTATGCCTATTTGTGAGACACACTGTTCCACCTCAGCTAGCCCTTGCTGCCTCCTAAAGTGACCTGATCACCTATGGCCATTTAAACTTCTCCTCTTCGTGAGTAACCAAGGTCTTTACCTGGTATACTCTGCTAAGTTGTTTCTGGTGTAACACATTGGACCACAAACATAAAAAGAGCAGACCCGCTGAATCAGAGTTTTTCAGTTCTTGATCCACTAACAGTTCTAGGGCAGCCTGATATGTGTCCTCAGAAACCAACAACCTGGAGCATTGTCCCCTGTTTGAATCGCATTCCTCTGTGTCTTCCTTGGATATTTTGGGTGTAGTTCCTCCCTTGGGTTTAACCTTGCACAATTTCACTGTAATTATTCAGGAAATTATGACTGCAAAATACACAAGTGTACCCCAGTGCCTTCCCCTTCAGAATCATTATCTGAACTGCCTGCAGCCTTAGGGTCCCCTGAAACTTCAGTTGCAGAGGCTCTGTCTGATGAGGAGTCTCAAGAATCCTTGCAGGATAAATTTGTCTTCAAGGAGTTAAGGGCAGCCGTCAGAACTCCCAGGCTTAGCGAGATCATTTGCCTCTTATTAACGTGGTGCATGCCAACTTAAAGATGGAGGTTCAGCCTGTAGCTTTTCCCAGATAGCAAGTAATTGTGCTGAAATTTTGAAAATGACTTGCTAAGCTATTGCTAGACTTGCCAGGCTCTGCAAGCTTGTTGCACAATTTCAGCAAGTCCCCATTGCATGACTTCAAATCAACTTTCTTTGCAAACATTCTGCAAGTATGCTGCAAGTTCTGGTTCAGTTATGTTGTACTATAGTCATTCCACCACAGGGGTCACTGTGGCTGAATTTTCATCTTGCAGAGCTTTTACTGTAGACTCACCACTGCAACTTTGCTCTTGCTAGAGACTTGCCACGCAAATTTGCTACAAATTGAAAAAGTCTCAACTAGAACTTGTGCTTCAAGTGCTCTGCAAGTGTACAACTTGCCAGTGAATATGTGCAGAAAGTTAACAGACTTAAAATTCAACACCGACACAAATGTGTGGCACGTTATCTTTGCTATCTGGGCTACTAGCGCTGCTACTAGTTTAGGGTCCTTGAGACTCCACTAAAACTTTTCAGACGCACATGCTTTTTTTCATAAGCTCTGTACCTTTACTGAAAAACTCCTGCTAAACTTTTAACACCTCTTAAACATTTGAGTCCAATATTCATTTGAGGAGGCCTTTATTAAGAAGTGAGCTATTCTTGTGGTTGATCCAGCTGTATACCATCTTAATAAAGCTCAGATGATACCCACAGAGGATGCACCAGTAGTTAAGGATTCTATAAATAAATGGCTGAGAACACTCCCCAAAACCTGGTTTTCAATGGCAGGTCCTACCTTGCAACCTATCACCGCGGTAATGTTAGTCTCTCAAACATTACGCAAAAGAACAACATTCATTGCAGCAGATCCAGCTTTACTCCACACTAATCCTTGACTTGTGGAGCATTTAGGGTTCATACTAATAGTCCTCCACTACTGGGTAAGACTAGTGGAAGTCTCTGGTTTGATTTCCCATATGAGTTTTTTTCCAGTGAAAATATGGAAAACTCTTTAGTGGCAATGTTGAGCTGCTAAGCAGGCTTCTAAAATTAATTTGCTGCGAATGCTCTTCAAGGGTGAAAGTCTCTTTGGAGCTGCTCTGGACATACTTGTCAAGGATATTACCGGGGTAAGAGTACTCATCTGCCCCAGCAAAAGACACCTAGTTATCAGCCTGAGGAGAGTAATCTCTCCCCTGTGATAGAAGAGTTCCTTTTATTACTCCCAGTCTTTAGCCTATAAGGCAAAACCTAAGCCAGGAGCCCAGTTTCAGTGCAAACCAGGCCCCTACATACCCCAAACAAGGCAACAAGTCCACTTCTGCATCAGGGGACGCCCCCCTTTTCAAAGCAGAGAGGCATCTGTTGAACTTCACAGACATTAGGGCAGACAGAATCTGCTTTGGTGCAAAAGGTGGGATACGGGCTCTCAACTCCCTGCTCCCTTCATGTCTTCAAAACACCACTCAAATTAGTAGGCCCTCCCATGTAGCCCTTGCAGGTCTACTGGCACAGAAGATTATTGCCCCAGTTCTTGTTTCAGAAAGGTCTCAAGGATCTTATTCCAACCTTTTTACTGTTCCAAAACCAAAAGGGGACATACGTACAATTTTGAATCTCCAGGCCCTAAATGTCTTTATTTGGGCCCAGAAATTCTGCATTACGTCCACCAGGTCTGTCAAAGTCTTCCTTTATCAGGAAAACTTTCTGGCCTCTGTAGTAATCAAAGACACATACTTGCTTGTCCCTATTTTTCCATCACATCAATGACACACTCGCATTTTTGTGGGTCCTCAATACTTCAAGTTCGTGGCCTTGCGATTCTTGTGCAGGTCTTTTTCCTGTGTATTCATCAAGGTTCTAGCCACCATGCTTGCCTTGTTACGCTCTCAGTGCATTGCTATTATGGGATATCTCTATGACCTCCTGTTGAAGGAACAGGTAGCACAGGTCCTGACCAAAAATGTGGCATGGACAATTCAGACATTTTAAGGGTTTGGTTTGATCCTGATCCTTCCCAAGGTGGGTTCAGTCTTTCACCTTAACCAAAATATTTTGATGCTGCCCCTCTGTCTGGCCACAATACATCAGAAAGAGATTTCTATTCTTTGTCTGGATTCAGTTCAAGCTGTATGTGTCTACTTTGCAGCCACTGTTTTCATTAGAAAGACTGGTTCTGTCTTTGTCATTCCTGATAGTCCCAATAAAGGGGAACTGGCTTCAACCTTTTTTTTTTTTATGCCATAATATAGAGTATACGATTTTCTATCATTTGAGCCCAGTCTTGCCACACAGAGTTAATCCATTTCTGAGCAATCCTCTTTTATTGTTCAGTGAGCTAAATCTTGACAAACAGAGAAAAACTTTGTCAAATACTCCCCCTTGCTGTGAGTGACAGGTGATTTACATATCTCGTGCACTAGCCTAAGACACATGCATTATTTTTTAATTCCCTCCCACTCCTTCCTTCTGCTGCTCTGCCAGGATTGGATGTTCCACACCTCAGCATAATTGGGCATGCTGAAGTCATGTGGTTACTTTCCTGTCTTTTCACTGGATGCTAGAGATCATAGCAGAAGTTCAGTGTAAGAAATATACAGGAGAAAAATGCATGTTGACAAGGGGAGTGTAGAGGTGGGCAGGGAGTCTACTGACATCACGACTACACCCACCGAGCTCCAGACAACAGACCCACCCACAGAATATGCAGTTTTTCAGCTCTCACAACAGACAGAGGGGAGACATTTGACAGGTAAAGATACATGCAGGAGGCATGTCTATCCTTATAGATAACCCCTATGGCAGTAGTTTAGAAAGGATGACATTGGGTTTACATCCACTTTAAGGATCAGGGTTCCACCCTTTATTGCCAAGGCACACTCTACTAGGTGTGTGAGTGCTTCTTGTGCTTTTCAACATTAGGCAACTATTTCCCAGATTTGCAAGTCTGCCATCTGGTCGTCTGTTCACACATTCTCGAAGTTTTATCAGGTGGATATTTAAGCCAACTTTGGGTATAGACTCCTTCAGGCAGCCAATTGACCTGCAGGCAGCCCCTAGTTTGTTCAAAGTTCAGCCTGTTAGCATTTTGTTTGCTGTGTGTGCCCATTCCTCAGTTGGACTGCTTTTGGACATCGGAAATATTTCTAAATCCTGTGATCCTCATGGATTGAAATGGAAAACAGGATTTTGTACTTACTGTAAAATCTTTTTCTTGCAGTTCATTAAGTGACACCGGTCCCACCCCTCAGTATTTATGATCATACTCTTAGCTCTGCATTGTTACAAAACGGAGGTGTCCTGTGAATGGGAGAGGTTTTATGAGGCTGGTCACTGTTTTTATGTTTGCTAGTGTCCAAAACTTTCTGTAGATGGCAGTATAACCCAAATGTCCCTGAATTATGTGTCCCTCAATCAACTCAAAGAAAAGTAGGCACCAAGATTCTATTGTATCCACAAAAATAAACTGTATCCATAAAAGCTGTGCTCTTTAAACAAGACACAGAATCCTTAATTCCCTTTAAAGCACTTCTTGGGGTTATCCATATTGGCAGCCTCCCAATGTAGTCAAGCAAAGACATTGCTTGCCAGAATATACAATCACTGTATAATTTTTCTATAGAGAGACTACAGCATTAACATGCAGGATTGTATTTTGATGCCTTGTGCAGACATCACTGACACCAGTATCTTTAAAAAATGCAATAATCTAAAAAAACCTTATGCACAGTTGTTTCCATTTGAGCAAACTGGTCAACCTGGCAATATCTATTTATGTCATGGAATGACATATGTTCCCCGGTCTGTTTTTAAGTGAATTTGGTAACAGTTATCTTTTTAAGCTCGGTCACCCTTTCCGTTATTCGGTCATTGGTATACAACATTATTTGCTTATGCGAATATTGATAAATACGCTCCTGTTTACCTATTGCTTGAATTGATTATTATTAATATGATCTGCTGTTAACCTGAATAAAACCAAAACGCTACTACCAAACAAAGGCAGCATAAACATGGCAAATTTATTCCAGGCGCAGTCTATCAGACGTTCATAAATGTAATTTACAATGCAGTACTGCCCTCTACCGTCCATGTCTCAGAATGCATAGGAACAACTCCTTACTTCTCGCCAATCATACTGAAAAGCCATTCAAACTCTGGGGACGATAAGACCTCTAGAATTTATCATTTACAGACTGCTTCCATTATCTGTGACATATACCTGCACTGTGCCACAGTCCACCCTGAAGAAAAAAAAAGAATGTATGGGAAAACACCTTGTTTTTCCTTTATATGATTGCTCAAAGCATGCATAGTACTTAAACTAATGCACATACAGATGGCAAAAACTACAGTATATCTAATCAATAATGCCAGTGATTAAATATTGTATACACATTACGAAACATTTCAGCTTATAACTTTATGGGTATGAGTTGCACCCTTAAAAATTACTTTTTTCATCTTCAAAATCTATTTTTAAAGCATCCCGTGTACTATGTGTGAATAACAAAAAACACAAGCAATGTGCTTTCATAGAGAATGAATTACACTATATATCCACATGTATGTGGACATCCTTCCATCTAATTGTGTTTGTGTTTCGAGTAAATGGTACTATTAACATACCTCCCAACATTTTGAGATTAGAATGAGGGACACCTACTAGCAAACATATGTAGGCATAGGACAGGCCCCCTGCCACACCCCCTTAAAGGTGAATTAACCAAAATAAAAAGGTTTAATAAATCTACAAGGGCTTTTTTACCACTACTATTCCTTTATATTGGCTTTTAAAAGTGATGCAGATCTAGAATTTGGATGAAGGGTTTAGCACTGGGAAACACTTTTTACAGCATACAAAGACATTTTACATTTCCACAGGGCTTTTTTTCTCAAACAATAGGTGCTGGAACCACTGCCCCACAAAACCCCTCCCCCAACACACACCCTCCACATCACATCAAATAGTGGGTGTGTTCAGTCAAATTTCATGAAAACAGTAGGAGGGTCTTAAAGGGGCATTAAATACCAGGATTGCATTACACACAGTGTGCAGAGCTGTCACTTGTAAACACAGAAACCAGACTTCTGTGTTTACAAGTGATTGTGGTGAGCAGACACCAAAGGGTCTGAGCCAAAGGTGGTGGAACTGAGTTCCACCAAGTTCCCCCTAAAAAAAAGCCCTGCATTTCCAACTTTGTAGCAACAGTATGGGGAATGCTGTTCTCTGTTCCAGCATGGTTGTGCCCCTGTGCACAATGCCAGGTTCATAAAGACATGGTTTGATGAGTTGCATGTGGAGTAATTGTAGTAGCCTGCCCCAAACCCTGATCTAAACCTTACTAAACTCCTTTGGGATGAACTGGAATGCTGATTGAAAGTCGGGTCTTTCTGTCCTTACTTCCTGAATGCTCACTAGGCTGAATCAGCATAATTTCCCACAGATATACTCTAAAATCTTGTGGGAACCCTTCTTAGAGTGTGAAGGCTCCTGCCCAGTGCCCCAGGTCTAGGGACAGCTCTGTCTGAAGAGAATAATTCTTATTGCCCTGTGTACACGTCACTAACTGTGCTGTGTCTCTTTCTACTATAACGTTTTTTTACCAAACATTTTATCAAATCTGTAAAAAAAAATTGTAGGATAGAGACCAAATGCCATGACTACAGGGCAGTCAGAAAGTGCAGGCACGTGGGGTGCAGGTACATGGGGTGGAGATATTCCCCTGGACTCCATCTACATAGTTCTGGCACTCAGGGATGTCCTAGGAGCAGAAGACCTAAGCTGGCTACACATTACACAATTTTCTTGCACAATTTTCATTTAGATTTAACAAAACCATATAATATTAGGTCAAACGTAAACACTTTCAAATTGTATGCAATCACACTACCTTACACTACATAGTTGAAAGTAAATCTAAAGGAAATTGAACAAAAAAAATTGTATAATGTGTAGCCAGCTTAACAGTGCAGGGCCCTTCAAGATGCAGTTTCTCTCAAGTAAGTAACCACTGAACACCAATTAAATGTTTATCTAATCTCCTACTAACCACCAATGAAATTGGCTCTGATAGAGGAGGCAGTGAGCACTGACTACCAATGCTACAGGGTGGAACTGACCAAGAGTATTACAGGAGGCATTGAACACCAGTGCTGGAGGGGTAAGCACTGACAACCTATGGGGCAGGTGCAGATACCAATGCTGCATAGAGCACTGATAAGGGGACAATGACCATTTTAGTAGTAAAAACTTGTGGTATTTTAATGTGGGATCCCGCTGACATCCTTATTGATCAGTGAATAGCTGGTTGTTAAGGAGACAGCACTGTGGTGTCCTTAACAACCATAACTCATCTGCTGTCAGCAGGAGTCCCTGCTGACAGCAGAATGTTAAACTAAAGAAAAGCTGGCATTAAAAATTTTTTTTTTTTGAAAAGTGTGGGTCTGGTATGAATTTGGGGGGGCATCATGTCAAAAATTGCCAAACAGAAAATCGGCGTGAGGTCCTCCCAAAATCTATTCCTGACCCTTATCCGAGCATCCAGACCGGCATGCCAGGAAAGGGGATGGAGTGTGAGTGCCCCCCCAAGCCATACCAGGCCACATGCCCTCAAAATGGGAGGGGTACTTTGGGGGCTCCTCTCCTCCTTCCCCTAAAGCACTTTGTCCCCATGTTGATGAGGACAATGGCCTCTTCCCCACAACACTTGGCCCAGTGGTTGTGGGGGTGCAGGGGGTGACTTATCGGAATCTGGAGGCCCCCTTGAACAAGGGGGACTCCAGATCCCGCCCCCCCCCATGTGAATGAGTAGGGGAACATAGTACTCCTACTCATTCACCAAAAAAATGGCTAACAAAAACCCAGGGAAAGTGTTTGACAAGTCCTTTTTTTTAAAAAGGGAAAAAATAAAATAAGTGTCCCCCAAAGTAAACCCAGTGTCAATCATGATGAATGCCACCCGCTGGACTGCACAAAAGAAAAAATCTGCACCCAACGCTTGGCTCCCACCAACTTACAGCTCCATTTCCCACCCGCTGCTAAATATACTAAGGGGCGTGGTCACCCGTTGACATCATTGGCCCAGCATGCCCTGGACATGCACAGTGACTAAATGATTAGCACTTTTGCCTGGCAGCACTAGGGTTGTTGGTTCAAACCCCAACCATGACACTACCTGCCTAAAGTTTGCATGTCCTCCCTTGCCTGCGTGGGTTTCTTCAGAGTACTCTGGTTTCCTCCAACACTCCACAGACATGCTGGTAGGTTAATTGGCTCCTGTCTAAACTGGCCCTAGTATGTGTGTGTATGAATGTGAGTTAGGGACCTTAGATTGTAAGCTCCTTGAGAGCAGGGACTGATGTGAATGTACAGTATAAGTAAAGCGCTGCATAAAGTTGCTGGCGCTATATAAATACCTTTAATAAATAAATAAATACCTGGACTGTCAAGCTGTTGCTTACCATATGGGGCCAATACGTAACTTAGGGACTGCAACCATTCACAGCAAACACACAGACATAGCAGTGGTACTCAGAAAAGATTTGCAGTAACAAAGAAAGCATGCTCTTGCACCTATACTATGTTGAGTTGAGTTGAGAGTTGAGAGGTATCTTGATATAGCGTGGTCTTACCCCGAAGGGTCCTGACGTGCTTGGCGGAGTCCCTGGAGAAAAAAACCCAGGGACTAGGAGGAGACAACAGCAGGGAAGCAGCATGAAAGATGGAACCAGAAAGGCTGCGCAGGAAAAGCTTGTGTGAAGAGCCAAGTCTTCAAATTCCTGTGAAAGACCAGGATGGTAGGGGCCTCCTGGAGCTCGGCAGGGAGGCTATTCCACAGCATGGCACCCTGGTGGGAGAAAGCTCGACCACCACTCCGGGTCTTCTTAGGCACAGAGATGTGGAGGAGATCTCTTCTGCTCGATTTAAGTGATCTGCCCAGAACTTGTTTGTGGAAACGTGAACAGAGGTAACTCGGAGCAAGGCTTCTCATGATTTTAAACATGATACAGCCTGCTTTAAACAGAATACGATGGTAGACCGGAGCCAGTGCAAGGCACAAAGAACGAGGGTGATATGATCCCTCAAAGGGACACCCATAAGTAGCCTTGCCGCAGCATTCTGTATGAGTTAAAGCCTCTGCACTATTTTCTTTGGCAATCCCAGATATATTGAGTTACAACAGTCTAGGCAGCTGCCTATTGTGGCACAGATGATGGGTTTCTTGTCCGGAAGATCCAGGTAGAAGGACTGCCACAAAAGGCAAGTTGGAAATCGGCCTATAGTTGCCCAGGACAGCAGGGTCCAAGGTCGGCTTCTTCAGCAGGGCCAAAACCACGGCCCGCTTCAGAACGCCCGGGACGGTGCCTGTCTTGAAGCAGCAGTTAACTATCTCCCCAATAAAGGGGGCAAGAAGAACAGCGGTTTCTTTAACCAAACCGGCAGGACAGACATCCAGGGGGGAGGAAGATGGTCTCAAAGAGGCAAATACCTTAACCACCTGTTCAGCAGTTACCGGTTGGAAACAGGACAGTCCAGGGGCCATCACTGTTCGACAGATGTCCTCCTGCACAATCTCTGGCCTGATGATGTTGTTTCTAATGGTCTTAACCTTAGAGACAAAGAAGTCGGCAAGCTCCTGGCACCAATTCTGTGACTCCTTAGGAGCAGAGCTGTTAGCTTCAGAGTGGGTTAACTCAGAAGAGACCTTAAAGAGTTCAGCCATGCTGTTGGCTGCCTCCCTGATTTGCTCCCGGAAATAGGTCTTTTTAGCTCTTCTTAAAGCCCTCTTTTAAAAATAGAGGGCCTCCAAGTGCAGCTTTTTATCATCTTCCAGATAGAACTTCCATCAGCGTCTCTCCCCGGACCGAACCCGCTGTTTGAGTAGCCTAAGCTCCTCGGTGAACCATTGTGGGCTCTTGCCCAGGGGACGGGGGTTGGATCTCATCCTACGGGATGCTACCATATCAAGGGCCACTTCAACCAACTCCTGGAAAATACGCAACTTCTCTGCAGGGTCAACCAGCTCAAAAAAGATTGACTGGTTGATATACTTAGCCACAAGATTCCCAAATCTGTCTGGGCAGACTTTTGATAGATTTCTTGAGAGGACTTTAGGGCCAATGCGATCCGGGATATGTGGAGGTTTCCTTTCTGGTAAAGCCAGGCTGAAGGAAATAAACCTGTTATTCGACCAGGTCAACTCCCTGGGCAGCGCACAGGTTACCGGCAATCCACTGAAAAGGTGCCAATCTAGCACATGGCCAGCAATGTGGGTAGCAGCTGTCACATGTTGCCGATACCCCAAAAGCGTCAATTCTTGAATAAGAGATTGAGTGGGGGCATCACTTAAGTTCTCTGCCCAGAGGTTTATGTCTCCCATAATGCAGGATCCTTTAAGCACAATGGATATTTGTGAGGCTAAGCTGAAAAATTCAAAATCAAGTTTTAAAGCTGGAGGGCGATAAATCAAAGCAAACCCATAAGTAAGTTTGCTAGCTACTTGAAAAGAAAAGACCAAGTTTTTAAAGGACTTATAGGTAGTATTAAAATTCTCTGAGACTAATACTAAGAGATGTTTTTTAAAAATCACGGCGACCCCACCCCCCCTGCCAATTAGGCGGTTACATTGGAGTATTTTGTATTGGGAAGGAACCAGCTCGTCCAGGATGGGAGCTTTAAAATCCTGGAGCCAAGTCTCAGTAAGACAGAGGAAGTCCAGGTCCCCCT
Source organism: Lithobates septentrionalis (assembly GCA_037952835.1). Taxonomy (NCBI): domain Eukaryota; kingdom Metazoa; phylum Chordata; class Amphibia; order Anura; family Ranidae; genus Lithobates; species Lithobates septentrionalis. The sequence goes on along the minus strand of JBBDGP010000366.1, from coordinate 156,128 downwards.
CCATGAGAAGGACCACGATATTAGCTGCATTGGCAACTGCAGACCTGCAATTTAAAAGATCCCCTGTTAAGGAGGATGCAGGAGAATTTCTTGATAAATGGGGAGGTGTATTAAAAACATTGACCCGTGAGAGTGATCTATGAGATGTATGTTTAATCACTCAGTTTGCCCCAGTTGTTTCTAAGTACACGTTTGTTATACGCTGACTCACTGCTCACTAAAAGCCTACACAGTGACAAGGCAACTGCTACAAAGACTATAATAATAGAACAAATTGTGTCACTGAGTCTCATACGTGTGATTGCCCTGTTAAAACTAGCAGAAGAAGCATAGAAGGCATGTGCATTTATCTTTCCAATATGTCTCTCATTAGGCAAATATTACTGCACAAGGCACATTATAGTCATGTGGATCCTACAAATTCCAAATAAAGTACAATTTCTGTGAGAAACAATATGGGGTCATAAAGCAGAAATTAAAACATTCCTGTAGTATGGGAGTTAGACTGCTCACTGTCATTATAAACTAGTACTAAATGTGTCTGATCCATTCGAAACATTTCATCTTTGATATTTCCCCAAGCATAGATGCTGTATCTCTAGGGAGTAATTTCTGGTAAGACAATCTTTCTGCAGCAAATTGCCCCTCTCCTGTGGGATTTATTGCCATCTCTAATTACCTTGTTAGTGTTTTGCAGTCAAAACTCTAGCCCGGAGGAATGAGATCATTCCTGTCCAGAAAGTTCTCTACTGTTCCTGTTCACTTTTATTATTATGTATTATTTCATTCTCCCTGGCATTATATTCCAGCAGAGGCATAGCTAGGAACTCTTAAACTGTGGGCCCAGGAGTTATAATAGCATGGTTTCTGGCAAAACATTGCAAGAGACATCTAATACTGAACATTTTGAAACCATGTACTGTTAAATTTAGTCCTTTAGGTGGAATTCCAGGCATGAATCATAACCTCAGGATCTCATTGATATCAATGCTGGTCTAACTGCAAGCATACTCTAGGTCAGAGGTAGTCAACCCTGGAAATTGGAGATCTACCTGAACAACATGGAAGGAATCAAAGAACACCAGCACGCACCGCTTTTATTATTATTATTTTTTTAAGTAAGGAATGTCTGTCTTATAATTGGAGCTGTTGTCCCTCCTCCCCCCGTTATTCGTTTTGTTATGTTTAGTTTTTCTCACTTATTGGGGTTTTTTTTATGTATTATTGGCTGTCTTGGCTCTTTTTTGTTGGCCCAGAGTTGTTTGAGAAATTTGTGACACTGGTCCCTCCTACGGGGTGTGCTCTTTTGTTGTATTATTTTTTTGTATTTCTTAGACAATTCACAATGTAAATTATTATGGAAAAATGAAAAGGAAAAAAAAAGGAAGGAATGTTTGAAGAGTTCAGAAGTGAGTAGTAAGTAATGCAGAGTTTAGGGATTAGTAATATGTAACGCAGAGTACAGGGGTCAGAAGAAAGTAACACCAATTGAAGAGGTCAAAAGTTTGTAACACAGAGTCCATAGGTCAGCAGTATGTTAGGGGCAGTGCAAAGGTCAGAAGTAAGTAACACAGAGATCAGTAGCTTATAACACATAGTGCAGAAGTTAGCAGTAAGTATCGTAGAGTGCAGGGGTCAGGATTAAGTAACATGGAGTGCAGGGGTTAGGATTAAGTAACGTGGAGTGCAAGGGTCATAATTAAGTAAGGCAGCATAAGTAGAGCAGCTCTGATCTAGACAGAGCATATGAAAAAGATATTTCACCCAAATACCAATGCATTTGCCTTTTGGAGGAGCTCATAAAAGTGACATTGACACCACCTGCCCTGATCAACAGCTTAGCATTGTAAAGCTCTGCCTTTCTGAAAAGGGAGTCTGCAGTTTTGGCAGACTGGTATGAGGTGAAGGACAAGAGCTGGTGACATGAGGTAGTTCCAATCTACCCCTCGCTTGGCCAAGATGGGTAGATCATGATCAATGTATTGCTAACCCCTGCTCTGAACCCCCCCCCCCCCCTTCCGAGTCTGATGGGGTCTGTGTCACCTCTTCTCACAAAGTTGATTAGACAAAGAAGTCACCCCGGAGTTTTGTTCTCATGTAAGCTAGTTTAGGATTTTTTTTTTGAGTTATCAACCTGGACCAAGTGGGAAGTCCTGGAGTTCTTAGGGCACTTCAACATGTTGTGTCTGATGACATAGGTTCCTCCATGACTGGGTGTGAGAAAGGGCAGGAAGCCAGAAAGGGGCCCTTAGAAGACACCACCGCTAATGCTCTCTGAATGACACGTAAAATTAAAAATGAAGTACCTGTTGTTTATTATTTATTATTGAACTGCCAGAAGTTTGCACTTTTTTTCCTTGAGAATATCGGAGTTAGAGGTGGGCAATTTTTATATACAGTAAAACCTTGGATTGCGAGCATAATTCGTTCCGGAAGCATGCTTGTAATCCAAAGCACTTGTATATTAAAGCAAATTTCCCCATAAGAAATAATTGAAACTCAAATGATTTGTTTCACAACCACCGATGTCAGTCTGCAATCGTGGCCGGGAAGACTAAACTGCAGTAGAGAGATCTGAAAGAGTGGCTTGAAATGCTCGTGAAAGGGACAACTTCAAAGGCAGTGAGGAGGACGGTCTATGTGAATTTCCCCATAAGAAATAATGGAAACTCAAATGATTTGTTTCACAACCATTTATTCATAAGTCCTTCAGTTTGTAGTCCATTTAAAAACATTATAGCAATGTGATTTGGTTGTCTAACCATAAAATGTCCATCCACAAATGACAAATGTCAGCCTCCACAAGGGGATTAGAAGCGAAATCCAGCAGCAGGAGCTACAGAGTATAAAAGAGAAGAAAAAAAAGAGAGGCGCCTCTAAGTGTAGCAATATGGTACAACATTTAGCAACTCACATGGTTGATGATTAAAAGAGGCACATCTAAGTATGCAAGCATCCGTGGTAAAGCTGTCCACATAGATCATCCCCCGCACCGCCGGCTCTCACCGATGTCAGTCTGCAATCGTGACCGGGAAGACTAACCTGCAGTAGAGAGATCTGAAAGAATGTCTTGAAATGCTCGTGAAAGGGACAACTTCAAAGGCAGTGAGGAGGACGGTCTATGTGGACAGCTTTACCCCAGATGCCTGCATACTTTGATGCGCCTGTTTTAATCATTAACCATGTGAGTTTCTAAATGTTGTACCTTCATTAAATGCAACCATATTGCTACAATTAGAGGCGCCTCTCTTCTCTTTTATACTCAGTTGTGACATGACGGTACTTGTATATCAAGACATTGCTTGTATATCAAGTCAAAATTTATTTAAAAATTTTGCTTGTCTTGCAAAATGCTCTCAAACCAAGTTACTCTCAAACCAATGTTTTACTGTACATTTTTTTTTTTCATTTTAATTTTATTTGGCAGCCTATATGAAATATTTTGTTACTGAGACATAAGTGATTAATAGTGCTAGTTTACCGGCCAACTCTACAAAAAAAGAAATCAATTTGTGACCAGAAAGTTGAAAGACATAGACTGATTTTCTAAAAGTTTGTAACACAAAAAAACTAACAAAATAAACAGTTTGAGGGGAATTTACTAAGACTGGAGTAACCAGAATCTAGAGCAGCTGTGCATGGCAACTAATCAGCTTCTAGCTTTTACTTTTAAAGCTTAAAGTGATTGTAAAGTCTCAAGGTTTTTCACCTTAATGCATTCTATGCATTAAGGTGAAAAACCTTTTGTGCTACAGCTCCCCCCAAACCCCCCATTTTCTTACGTGAGTCCGATCCAGTGATGTGCACGAGCCCAGCGGCTCCAGCCGCTGTCTCACTCCTCATTGGACAGATTTATAGCAGCAGGAGCCATTGGCTCCTGCTGCTGTCAATCAAATTCATTGACACGGGAGCAGGGGGGGTGGGGACAAGTCTGTGTCAATAGACGCAGCAGTGGGACTCGGGAGCGAGCCTGCATGGATGCCCCCCCTGGAAAAGCGGCTTTTCGTGAGGGCACCTGATGAAGGGGAGAAGCCAGAAGCACAGACGGTTCTCTCCAGTAGAGGAGGATCAGGGCTACTCTGTGCAAAACCCTTGCACAGAGCAAGTAAGTATAACATGTTTGGTATTTTTATTTTAAAAAATTAACAAACCTTTACAACCCCTTTAACTGAACAAGCTGAAGATAGATGCTGATTGGTCACCATGCACAGCATTCCAAATTCTGTTTGCTCCAGTTTTTGTGAATTTCCCCCTCAAATGTATATTGCAGTCAGTCACTGTTTGTGAAAATGTTACCACACAAAGAACAAGCAAGAACCTCATCCTATTCTACATATATCTGTCTGTTTAGAGAAGAAGTGTAGCCTGAGCTTGTTTGGCTGTACTTCTCCTGTGGGTTACAGGAGTGCAGTTCGTTTTTTCTCCTGTGACCCATTTTCAGCAGAGAGCAGACTAAAGTCACCAATGTCAATCCAGGCACAGCGTCATCCCGAGAATAAAGTCTGGATCCGCCAGGTGCATGGACTGACACCTGGCTCACCCTCTCAGCGAGCCGCTGAGAGCCTGAGATGGCCGCTTCGCCCCCTCCACAGCTCAGCGCTCCAATGAGTGAGGAGAGAGATGAGCAGAGAGCTGTGACTGACAGTCTGCAGCTCTCTGCTCACGGAGTTCTGAAATCTGAGTTCTCAGTGCAGAGGCTCCGGGGACCAATTCTGCATCCACCTCATTTATTTACTTTTTTTTTATTTCCAGCTTTGGAAACTGGCTGGAGACTGTACACTCTGACAGTAACTGATCAAACAGCAGAGATGTTTTGGAACTACATTTCCCATGATGTTCAACTACACTGCAAAGTCCAAGAGCATTATGGGAAATGTAGTTCCAAAACATCTGGGGTGCCTAGGTTCGTCATCACTGACCTATATCCTTCTGGCTGGTTTTGAGAAAGGGTTAGCTTGTACAGGAGAGGATGGGAGGCTATACAAACAAGATCTTAAAGGGGTTGTAAAGGTTTCGGTTTTAAAACATAAATAAATAACAAACATGTTATACTTTTCTCCTCTGTGCAAGGGTTTTGCACAGAGTGGCCCCGATCCTCCTCTTCTGGCTCCTCCCCGCATTAAGTGCCCCTTTGGAGACCTGCATTCCAAGGGGACACTCACGTCCATTGACACAGACAGCAGGACATGGCCACGCCCCCCGGCTCGCATGTCACAGGATTTGATTGACAACAATGGGAGCCAATGGCTGCACTGCTATCAATCTATCCAATGAGTACCAGAGACAGTGGCTGGAGCTGATGTGCTCGTTCCCGTCGATGGAACGATTGGGTTTAGGTAAGTAAAAGGGGGTGTCTTGGGGGCTGCTGCACTACAGAAGGTTTTTTACCTTAATGCATAGAATGCATTAAGGTGAAAAACCTTGAGGGTTTACAACCCCTTTAAAGGTCAAAAGAAAAAGGGGGCAAATGTGAAAAGCAAGTCCGATATATTTACATTAAGCAGATCTATAGAGGAAAGGATCACCACTACTCCTGACTGGCCCAGGTGAATAAACAATATGGAGCTGCCTTGGCCTACATGTCTCCACTAAACCACACACCCGGTGCATTTCGCCCCACCCACTGGGCTTAGTCATAGGCTAAGTCCCGGGCTGGTCAGAAGTAGTGGTAATCCTTTTCCTCTCTACATTTACTAGCCGTCTGGATTGGAAGCAGGATAACCCTGCACCCCATGCTCTGGGACACAGGGATATGCTTTCACCTCTACTTTGGGCGGTGCCAAAAACAATATAACAGGTACATTAAGCAAATTGTTGCAGTTTCAGTCAAACACTAGCTCGCAAAAATGCACTAATTGGCTTATGTTCGTGGTATTATAAAATATAATAATATCCACCCAGTAGATGCTTTCACATTTGCAGAAAGATAAACTGCAAACTCAGCAGTAAGTGGAGTTTAACAAATGCTGACTAAAATTTGTGATATTTAAATTGTCTCAATTTTTGCTGAGCAAAAAGAGACTTCTATTTTCAATCCACTGAATATCTAATGAGATGCATTACAATGACAATTACCATCACATATATATTCTTTTTTATATAGTTTGTCCTCCTTAGTGGTCGTTTCATGAATGCAATGAGAATATTAGCTTTTTTAAGGCCAAGTCCATTGCGCTTTCATTTACAATATGGTTTTCTACCTAGGCTAGGGCATTTGTCTGTCCCATTAGTTAACCCAGATCTGTCATTGGGGGTTACATGTATTATTTTCCCAGCGGTCACATACAGTACATAGGCATACCATACTATAATTATGTGCAGATCTTGTTGTCATATTGTACAGTGGATATAAAAAGTCTACACAACCCTGTTAAAATGTCAGGTTTCTGTGATGTAAAAAAAATGAGACAAAGATAAATAATTTCAGAATTGTTTGCACCTTTAATGTGACCTATAAACTATACAACAAACTGTAATATTTAGGAGGAGGGAAGTAAAAATAAAAAACTAAAATAATATGGTTGCATAAGTGTGCACACCCTTACACTAATACTTTGTTATAGCAGTTTTTGATTTTATTACAGTTATAACAAACTTTGATGCAGATTCCTACCTTTTGTTATTCTGAAGAAATCCCGGTGTGTTTCTCTGTGCCTCTGTACTGAGTGGTTTCATAATTAACTGTCACGTGTGGAGCTACAGGGCTCTAATGAGGAAATCTGCTGGGCCTGCATCCCTTTAGACGGGTTCCTATTGAAAAGTATATCTCAAAAAAAGACATTTTTGTTGCAAGGGATGCCTGAAATCTGATTTGTATCTTAGTCAGACTTCTGGGAAAATTGGTGAGCACACAATCACACAAACAGGAAATGATGTTTCTAGGGAGTGGTCAGTACACACTATGTGTACAGAAAACACCAGGTAGCCACATTGCAATGTATTCTCAGAAAATTACATTGGCTGCAGATTGAAAAGGAAAGGTAATTTTTAATAACATTCAATTACGAAAGGATTAGTGTCGCCAGCATATGCGCTATATTATTTTTTCTTTATTTGCTATTTTTTTCCCCCATGAAAGTGGAGTTATCCTTTAACTGTAAGGCTCCTAGGCATTGCTATTTTACAGGCGTTATTCAGATGTTTTTTTCGGGCGTTTTTGCTGAGTTTTTGCAGTGTTTTTGTACAGGCGTTTTGAAGTTCAAAAGGTCACCAATGTAAAAGAATTAAAATGCTTGTAATCTGCCAAAAAAAGAAGCTCATGTACTTTTTTGAGCGACTGGCGTTTTGCTTTAGGCGACAGAACGCTCAGATGTGAACAGGGGCCATTGAAATGAATCGGATTTGTCTTGTTGGGCATTTTTAGAGCTGAGGGTTAGAGCAGAAAAACACCCAAAACCGCCTAGGTGTGAACAGAACTTAATGTTGCACAACAGAGGCTAATTTCTGATTGTATTTTAAAGCGAAACAAGTAAATACAAAAGTTTTTGTAATTCTGTTTGTCCAGTCCTGTTATTTACACAACTTTGCTATACTGCATATCTAAGTCATTGACCTCACTATTCTGCATTGCAGTTGCAGCTTTTAGATAGATTTTAGATAAACTTTTAGATATGAACACCTGCACTTCTGGCTCACATGGGTCGTGATGGCGTCAGCGCGTAGCTCTGCCATCGCGACCCATGTGACCTGAAAGCGCGGGTGTTTGTATCTGAAAGTTTGCTGGCAGATCTGTTTTTTTACATGTGAGATTGACGTTTTTAACCTTGTAAGTAGCCCTTTGGCTTTTTTGCAAATTTTTCAATAAATTGTCTGGATTGTATCACACTATTGGAGTTCCTTTCTCTCCTTATGACTATTATTTGACTGCATTATCCCCGCTGTGGTCTGTCTGAGTGTGCTTAGGGAGAGGCTATGGTTCCATACTAGAGATATCGTAGAGGAGTTGCCATTGTACAACTCGCAGAGGGATATTCTGCCTGCTTGTTTGACCATCCTAGCAGTAGGTGGTCCACTCCATCTGGTAAGCGTCCCTGCTCACTGGGTGTGAAGTATCGTTTTGTTGGAAGCTCTGCACGATTACTTGGTGTTGGATTCTTTTAATTAAGTTACTCTACTCACTTGGTCTTGATATATGAAATATTCATAATAAGGACTTTTTTTTTGCACATTAACTGTTTAGAGTTTTTTAAGTTATCTAACTATGCACTGCACTTTATTGTGTATTATTTACTAGTGAAATTATTTTTTGTATATAAAGCATATGCAAAACCTTTATCCTAAAAGAAAAAAACTGCAGCTGTAAACTGCCCAAAATGTGTTAGTTGAAGTTTGGCTTTAATTTGTTAGGCAAGCCTATCTACATCTGCTATTGCATCTAATGCTACCCTCTCCACTGATTGACAATGCTGCTCTTCAATGGTGTCTCCATTGCACCTCCATCCAGAGTGGAGGCACCCTAAGACCGGAAGTGTGTTACTGGCCAGATCACTAGGTAAAAAAAAAAAAGAAAAGAAATTGCCTAAAAATGTCATTCGTTTACTGGTAACGTCATTATTCCCTCATGGCTACTTGGTTAGATGTGAGTGTAAAATTTGGCATTCACACCTCAATTTGATTGTTGAACCAATAATTTCCACAGTTTGAATTAATCTAAGAAATAATGATCTTTTTCACAACTATTGTCATTTTTTGTGATATTTTGACTGATTTCACAGAACAAAATAAAAGATGAAAATGATTCAATGGGTTGGCACAATCTGATATTTTGCGCAAGCATTTGCTCAAGATATTGTCCTTATATTGTTTCATTTGATCCTAAGTCAGAGGAAGTGTTGTTTTTGTCTTTCCAGGTTAAAATAAAGCAAACTGTTTCCTGGGGCACAAAACAATCATTTTCACAGCAAAAGTCAGCGGCTTCTACTGTACTTGACTTTGGATATTTAAAGTGATCGGGTGAAATCTGGCAAGTTTGCCATTGGTGATGTATGGAGTGATCATTTCAGATACCTGGCCAATTAAATGATTTGACTGAATGGTGGATCAGATAAAAATCAACGCGTGCATCTCCAGAATTGAGTGGAGTACACACTATAAGAAAATCGGGCGAGCGATGGTCCGATTTTCCTCATTGTTTCACAGCAAATTGGAACCAATGAAAGAAAATTCGTACGAAAATTTTCGTACGACAAAGGCTTCTTTTGTTGTTTATTGTTTCTGATCATGCGCAGTCTTTCGTTTCTGTATGAAAAATCGTACGAAAACGATACACATTAAGCAAAAATCATTCATTCTGTTCCCGTACGAGAAAAGTTTTGGAGCTTATCCCTTCGGAAATTTTCGGAATCGGCTGTATGTTCAGAAGGTCGGAATCGGCTGTATGTTCAGAAGGTCGGAATCGGCTGTAGAAAGTTGTGTACACACTACACGAAAATCGTACAAAAGTTCTTTGGACGAAAATTCTCGCTTGATTTTCTTATAGTGTGTACGAGCTTTTAGATTAAAAGCTCTGTTAAATGCAATGCAACTGATGGACTTTTTTCTGGCCCCCCATCTTTCAGTCTGCTGCTATGCAGGGAATTGGAGGAAATTAAAGAGGTTGTAAAGATAAGTGTTTTTTCACCCTAATGCATCCTATGTATTAAGGTGAAAAAACACCTGTCAGTGACCGGCCCCCAGCCCCCCCCCGTTTTACTTACCTGAATCCTCGAACTTGTCCCACGGGGATGTGCCGTCTCTCTGCCTGGGGTTCTCGGCTGTTGATTGGGTAGATTGATAGCAGCACAGCCATTGGCTCCCGCTGCTGTCAATCAAATCCAATGACGCTGGCGCCGGGGGGCTGGGCCGAGTCCTGCATTTGGCGTCTATGGACACCGAATGCTGGACTCAGGAGTGCGCCCACAAGGTAACCCCCCAGGAGAGCGCTTCTCCCAAGGGGTTATCTGAAGCGGGGAGGAGCCGAGAGAGCCGCCGAGGGACCCCAGAAGACCAGGATCGGGGCCACTCTGTGGAAAACGAACTGCACAGTAGAGGTAAGTATGATATGTTTGTTATTTAAAAAAAAAAATTTACTTTAGTGTCACTTTAACATAAAGACAGATCCTGGTATTTATACTGGCAGTATTTAATTTTAATGACTCTTTTAATGGGTGCATGACTGAATTACATATTTACATGTTCTCCACAGCTCTGACAGTCATAAACAAGTGGAAGAATAAAGCGTGAAGCAGTGTTTCTAAGCAGAAAGAATGTGTCCACGCCTTCTTAGCATATCATAGCACCCTATTATCTAGGGAGCACAAACAATAAATGATTCTGGTTTATGACGTCAGACATTTATATAGCCCTTCTAGATTAAAAAAAAGAAACATAATTACTAAATTATTATTAGAGAAATAAACACAAACTGTTTTTTATAGAAGCCCCAGACTATCAAGAATTGTGAGATGCTCTGGTAACGACAGGGAGTCAAAGTAGAAAAAAGATCGTACTGCTTCCTGTATTTTTCTTGTTCTTTTCATAGATCCTGAAGGGGTTTTATGCATTTTATATTTCCATAGCAAATTTCATGTAACGTAACACAGGCCTATTTGTGTTCCAGGAGATGTAAACATTGGTATGATGGACAGGAATGGTCAGCTTGAAGTGGAAGTGATACAGGCCAGAGGCCTTACTCCAAAACCTGGCTCCAAATCTATTCCAGGTAAATGAGAGTATGCAGGTAGGAATTGTGGTAGCTGAGACTTCCTTTGTAAAGGGCTCTGATTGCAGGATATCAGGTTTTTAAAAAAAGCCATGCCTTTTTTTTTACATTTCAAAATCAATCGACAGCTAGGATTTTTTACAGGAATTTCAGATGCCTCCCCCACTGCATAGATATGGAATACAAAAGTAAAAATTAAATGTAAGAGAATGTAAATATATTTGCTAATTCTTTGGATATCTTAGGAGTGAAGTGACCTGTGTTGATGGATTAGATTGGGCTTTTATCTGAAAGCAGGTGGAGATTGGAGTAGGTGTGATCAGTTGGTATAAGGGTTGTTAGATGTATGTAATGGAAAGTGTGCATAGAGCACAACTTTTAATGTAGTGTACTTAACCACTTAAGGACCGAGCCTCTTTTTGAGATTTGGTGTTTTATCAAATTTAAGTTAAAAACAGTTTTTCTTGCCTGAAAATTACTTTTCCCCCAAACATTATATATATATTTTTTCTAACACCCTAAAGAATAAAATGGTGGTTGTTGCAATACTTTCTGTCACACCGTATTTGCGCAGCGGTCTTACAAGCACACTTTTTTTGGAAAAAATACACTTTTTTAAATAAAAAAAAAAGAAAACAGTAAAGTTAGCCCAATTTTCTTTTTTATATTGTGAAAGATAATGTTATGCCGAGTAAATCGATACCCAACATGTCACGCTTCAAAATTGCTCCTGCTTGTGGAATGACGACAAACTTTTACCCTTAAAAATCTCCATAGGTAATGTTTAAAAAATTCTACAGGTTGCATGTTTTGAGTTACAGAGGAGGTCTAGGACTAGAATTATTGCTCACGCTCTAACGATCGTGGCAATACCTCACATGTGTGGTTTGAACACCGTTTTCATATGCGGGCGCTGCTTACGTATGCGTTCGCTTCTGCACGCGAGCTCGGTGGGACGGGGCGTATTTAAAAAAAAAAAATTCTTATTTATTTTACCTTTTATTTTTTTTAAAAATTGTGTCACTTTTATTCCTATTACAAGGAATGTAAACATCCCTTGTAATAGAAAAAAAGCATGACAGGATCTCATATTTACACTAAAATGCAATAAAAAAAAATGTAGTTAAATTAAAAAAAAAAAAAAATATGTCTCTTTAAGAGCTATGGGTGGAAGTGACGTTTTGACATCGCTTCCGCCCTGCAATTTTATGGAGACAGGTGGGGGCCATCTTCCCCTCACTCGTCTCCATACCTAACAGAACACAGGATCCAATCGCCTCCGGCGCTGCCAGCAGCTCCGGTAAGCGTCTGGGGGCACCAGAGCAAATCCGCCACAGAGACCACTTTTATCTGAAAGCGGACCACCGCATAACTCTGATACCAGAGTTATGGTAGCTAGCTGCTGCCATAACAACGATAACCTTCTTCAAAGTACCGACGTATAATGACGGCAGGCAGTCCGTAAGTGGTTAAAGCAGACCTAGACTTAGGAAAACTATATACCGGTACTTCAAAAATTGAACAGGCCCAATTATTCCATTGAACAGTGTCTCTTTGGAACAGTTCTTCCTCTTCCTAGATTCACCCTCACCCCCAAACCCAACCCCAAATAATCAGAGTGTCTTTGTACATCTATCAGTCTTCTGGGACTAGAACACAAGAGGGTCTCTAGGCACTGTCACTTGTGTGGGAGTATTCTGCAGCTTCTAACTCGGAATTAAATGTTAAAGGTTTATTTACTAATAGGCATATTGTCTTCCCTTTTCTATCAAAAGACTAATGCCCCGTACACACGGTCGGATTTTCTGATGGAAAATGTGTGATAGGACCTTGTTGTTGGAAATTCCGACCGTGTGTAGGCTCCATCACACATTTTCCATCGGATTTTCCGACACAAAAAGTTTGAGAGCAGGCTATAAAATTTTCCGACAACAAAATCCGTTGTCGAAAAATTCCAATCGCGTGTACACAAATCCGACGGACAAAGTGCCACGCATGCTCAGAATAAATAAAGAGATGAAAGCTATTGGCCACTGCCCCGTTTATAGTCCCGACGTACGTGTTTTACATCACCGCATTCAGAATGATCGGATTTTCCGACAACTTTGTGTGACCATGTGTATGCAAGACAAGTTTGAGCCAACATCCGTCGGAAAAAATCCTAGGATTTTGTTGTCGGAATGTCCGAACAAAGTCCGACCGTGTGTACGGGGCATAATAGTAATTTCTTTACTTTAAAAAACTGTGTAGCTATACAATATTTTCTTAAAGTGGTTGTAAACCCTCACATATACCCAGTGAAGTGAATAGCCTCAGATGATACACAGGGATGAAACAAATCTCCCTACATACGTTTTACTTGTATACCTGCTGTCTTCCCCTTTCTATACTCTTTGGAAAGTGCAGATCGTGTTAGAAACCTTTCTACCTCTTTCAGCAGTGGGTGGGGAGTCTGGACTTACACTGTGTGAGAGCTGATTGGAGGAAAGGGACAGCCCCCCCACACCCCCCCCCCCTCCACATGGGTAGAGGTACAAAGGAACTTGCAGAGCTGTAGTGAATAGACAAGCTCCCTGCTCATCTCTCTCTAGGTTCCCTCTCCAACACAAATTTTCAGCCACTGTTATCTCATGTGTCAGAGAACTTATCAGAAGTGACTGCTGATAACAGTAAGTAAGGAACGGAGCACCAGAGAGAAATGACACTTAGAGCTCTGGAGAGAGATAAGTAAACACTACAGATAGATGTGCTTAGGTCAAATTTCATGAATGGGGTTTTCAACTACTTTAAATAACACAATTACCCTTCAATTAAAAGTTACCAGCAAATCCACAGAATGTGGAAAAAGTGTGGTGTTCTTTTCAAGTGGTGGATGTTTTAACCTCTTTGTGACAGCTGTACACATATATATGAGGTGGCAGGTTGCATATATGCGTTGCGGTCTTGTTCTGGGGCACACTCCATTTACACCTCCTGAACTGTAATTGAACTGTCACAGACTGCTAACGGTTAAGTACCAACGATCTGGAGCTGGTATGAAGGCCTTCTGATGATATCAGCATGGTGCAATCAATCACAGCGCTGCACAATCAGGAGCCCCTTCTACCAGCTTGGTATTACTCCACACTTAAAATGCCAGCTCCTGCCAATGGAAAGGGGGTTATTAAAATGTCTGAAACTATTGCTGAGCTAAGGGCTGGATAAGACCCAGGCTTTGATAATGACCTACCTACTCTTTCTTTTTATAATTTAAAATTATTTTATTTTTAATGTACAGCCTCATATATTAAGGTCTACCTGATAGAGAATGGAGCTTGCCTGTCAAAGAAGAAGACAAGGACAGCAAAGAAAACTTGGGATCCAGTATATCAACAGGTTCTTCAGTTTGATGAAGGACCTCAGGGGAAGGTATTACAGGTGAGCTTTAGAAAATCAGCATACCAAACGACAAAATCATTTCTTTATTGAAGTAAAATACCTTTAAAGCTATTACGATTCAAAATGTATTATGTTAGTATATGTTAGGAATACACAAATTTATGGGCTCCATAGCCAGCTTTATGAACCTTAAACCATAGAGTAGAGAAGAGCTGCAGAGACAGATACTGCATAGTCTACCATCCACCTGTAAAGGAACAGAAGGTATATTCTAATGTGTATATAGATACCTATTTCTGAATTGTTTTAGATCACAAGCAGGCATCACTTAACTATATATTCATTTTTTATAAATTGACCAGTGTGCTTTTTAAGCCACAGTAGGAAATTAGAGTGGGTCTTGCATAAGTTAAGTCTGTATGCTCTATAATGTGGAAGAAATGATATTAGTGATATACACTATACATCATACCATATGCACTAGGATACTAATCCATGAATGAATATCTTTCATGCATTGATGTATCAAAAAATACTATCTGTATGTCTTCCACAGGTCATTGTTTGGGGAGACTATGGAAGAATGGACCACAAATGCTTCATGGGGATGGCACAAATCCTACTTGAAGAGCTTGATTTAAGTTCCTGTGTCACTGGGTGGTACAAACTCTTTCCTACTTCTTCACTAGCAGACTCCAGCATTGCTCCTCTGACGCGCCGACTGTCCCAGTCTTCACTGGAAAGCTCCACCAGTCCATCCTGCACCTAACCTAGGAGGAACACATCTTTTGTTCAATCCTTTCCTCCTTTTTTGCAGCCTAACCAGTAAACTTCCTCTTTTTTTACCACCAGATACACATCACAGACTGCATTACAAAATCAGCAGGTAAATTCAGGGCTCTAGAAAAGGAGGGAGTTAGCTGCAGCTAAGGCCCTGTGCAACACAAAGTTAAAAGCTGCCAATTAAATGATACTGCAAAAAAAGAAACACTTTTGAGACTGTTATATTTAATACAGAAAAAAATCCAGATAAACCAAACAAGGATACTCCAATCAAAATATGCTCAACAAAGCAGTCCATATTATCTAGGTAACACAGAGAGGGCTGTAAAGTCAAAGAATCAGCTGCCTTGGCAACCTTTACTCTTCTTGAGTAAGTGTATAGCTAATGCAATTCTCCAGCACTTCAAAATGCTACGTATCATTCTGTTAAAAGAGAACAAACACAAAAGAAGCACACTAAACGGCACATCAATGCCAAATTACAGTATCTGAAATTAGATCAATCACTTTCACTGAGGATATCTCACTGGCTTCTCACCCTTTCCTTGTCAGTCTTTTCATCCAAATCAATTTCCTGTCCCTTTCCTACTACCTACCTTCCTCAGGCAAGACAAAAGCTGCATTTTACTAAGATGGCGACTGTGATATCATGTATATTTCATAGACAACTGCATACAATCACAAATATGAATGCATTTACATATATCTATATAGCAGAATGATATTTTTTCAGGTAGCAGAATATTTTTTTTTTTACATTTTTTGCTTTATTTAAAACAGAATGTAGCATTTCAATGTGCAATTTTATTTTGAACAAAAAGAATTGCAGACAAGACATTTGATGCTTCTCTTCTACACTTTCTTTTTGTGGCACAGATAAGCAATCTTGTTTAGATATATACATATAACTGCATGTCACTTTTTGTGTAGTTAAACTAAAGCATCAAACTCACACTAGTTTTTCTTTTTAAGTGCATTAAAGAATTTGCACTGCGTCAAATCGTACCCTATTTCATGTCTAGAAGGCCTGCTACATGCTGCTTTTGCACGAAGATAATGTTCCTGGCAAAACAAGTTTAAAGTACCACTGAGCTGGGTGGCCCATGGCTAACAAAAACTGTTTGCTCAGGGAAAGATACAGCAGGCCTATGGTTTTATTTTTGCAAATGGCATGACAGTTGTTTGTGTTTATCCTTCAAGTGCACAGCTAAAGCATTTCCTACAACTCAGATACAAAGTTCTACCTTTGACCATGGACAATGCCTAGTAATGAAAAAAAGAAATGCTGAGCCAAGTCAGGATACAGGTTTGAGCTAAAACTCCAGGAGCACACATGTAGCATGTGACCTGATGTAGCAATGAATCCTATTTCTCTAAGGATGTCTACAATAACAACTCAGGGTTGCAAACTGTAGTGGACATAAAATATGGGAGAAGACTAAAATCTTCTCTAGCATGGGTGGCATAGTATACTCTTTGTGCTAGTCTTCATCATTTTCTAACAAATGCAATACGATGCCTGCAGAGAATGATCCTTACATTAACAAAATATTAATGTATTCCTTCCAAAAAAAAAAAAAATGAAATGGAAATAAAATAAGAGGAATCAAATAGAATATACATCATTGCTTAAGATAAAAGGCTTCAGAGAGGGGTTTCAGAATGGACCATAAGAGTATAGGCTGACAATGGACTGTAATATAAGCAAATTTAGTTTTATTCTATTTTGCCAGTAGACACCCATGGGTATCGAAGTGAATATTTCATACTGTTCATGATGCACAATTACCTAAAGGACACCATAAAAAGGTATATAATTATTTCCAAATTATTTTTTTAATTTTATGAGTGTACCTTTGGTGGATCAACATATCAGCCACAAGTAGCAGCTGGTGCCAAAGAATTCAGACTGCAGAGAAACCCTCAAAAAAGGTTGATATACTGGTCCATTGAAGCAAAAAAATTATTGTAAAAATATATTTATTTAAGAACTGCAAAAAGCTTTAGAGGTTATTTACAATTAAGACAGAAAAGATGTGACCTATTGAGCTGAAATATCAAGATTTGTTATAATGTCCATTTTGTTGATCATATGATAGAAAACATACAATAAGATATTGGATGAAATACATCTCAGTGTTTTTTCTTCCACTCAGATCCAGGTATCTCATGGTTCAGTTAAGTAGTCTGATAAACTAGGTACAACCAATCCCTTGATTGGAATTTCAAAAGTATACTTGACAGAGCTCCTCTTCCTGCTAACTGACTGGGTATCTAAGTTGCTTGACTTCTGAGTCAAGTTGGAGGAGCTTTGTCAGCTGCATGGATGTCAGTTGATTACTTGTAACTGCCTCATATTAAACCTTGAGGAAAATGTCATGACAACTTGAGGAAGAAAAGGGGAAAAGCCCTTTAAGGAGGTTTGTGTAAAAGCTCACTATTCAACTGCCAAAGACTATGGTTTAGTCCTTTTGTGTAGTCTGTCACCCTTTGGTGTAACTTAATTACTTGCATGAAGAATGACCTTATGAAGAAGACCTGTTTTTATGCTTTGAGCAGCAATTGTTTGTGTCTAGTTTATTTTGTCTGTGAGCAATACCTAGTATCAAAATGCAAATGTGCAGCAATGTATTAACCCATGAGGCAATTGATTCTGTTGTGAAACTTGCACTAGACTAATCCGATCCAAATGCTGATTGGTTACGTACTATACTGCTGCATTTCTGTCGTGTTTCCATGTGTGCCATGACTTTGTTTGTTCTGTTACACTTGATACAACAATAACGTGTAAGCCAGGGCATTTCTTATTCCTATATCATGCCTATATCAATCTCTTGTCACACCTTTGTAAGAATTCATACATATCTGCAGTTATTCAGTACCATTTTAGAAAACTATTTTGATGGTATGGGTTCATTTAGTACGTTTAGGAGCAGTGGTGTGCTGTATCCTTTGGAGCAGCTTAGAGTGTAGTTAGGCCATTGGAAACTGGTAGGTTGTTATGAATTTCTGCACACTATAACTTTTACATATAAAAAAGCCCTTGATGTACATATATACATTTTGGGTTCAAACACTTTCATAAAGTAAATGCATCACAAATATGGACAATTTAAACTGAACATTATATGAAAGAAATGCATAATCAGAGGTCACATTCAGTAAAAAGCTGCATGTCAAAACAATCAGAAAATTTGATCTTTCTACTTTGGGTTTCCTTTGCTTCCCGTTTGGTCAGCAAGGCTAGTGATCACATTAAAAGAGAAAAAAAGGAGGCTCAAGAGAAGTAAGGCGTTGCCTAGACTTGCTTTGTTCCTTTATTGTGAATTACCGGTACTTTTCTGATCAGTAGGGAGGTGCCAGCATACCTCCCAGCTTTTTTGAGATGTGAACGAGGAACACCTATTAGCAAAATTATGTAGGCATAGGACGCACCACCTGCCACACCCACTTAAAAGAGAGTTATATAATAAAAGTCCACAAGTGCTTTTTGTTACCACTACAATTTCTTTATATTGGCTTTTGAAATTTTAAAATGTAGCAATTTAGAAATTGGATGAAAGGTTTAGCACTGGGAAACACTTATTGAAAGATAAATAGTGCATTTAGAGGGACAAATGAGGAGGAAAGAAAGACAGAGGGACCTTCTTCCAAATATAGGGACATTACATTGAAATCAGGGACAGTTGGAAGCTATATGTCAGGGATGATGTCAGGGAGGGTGTCAGGCTGACTTCCACACAAAAAGTTCTGATTGCTTTGAACAACATCTTAGGGTATCCTCTGACCATCCTCCGTTTATTTTTATTGCAGTTTAAATTGGCCAGGTTTGAGACAGGTGTTGTGTTGCTTTTAACCAACTATGAATATGCAAGATGTTTCCTATATTCACTCACTTTACAAAATGAATTCTTTACCTTCAACCTTGCAGTGGGTAACACAACTTATTTGACCTCTTTACAAGGACGAAAACCATCTTGCAACATTTTCTAATATGAATCCCACCCAAGAAATTCCCATTAACAGAAATGTGTACAATAATATGCATACAATATACAAAATGCCAGTACTGAAAGTTCTTCTTATCATTATAATAGAGGTTCTTCTTACTGGTATCGCTGCACTAAGTAAGCTTAATGCCTGTGTCTTGGCAACAAACAAAATGTTTTAAAATTGTAGGTACAACTAAAATGAATAAAAATGGTAAACCATACAGTACCACGCTTCACTCACCAAGACATATACATACTCAACTCTCAACCCCCAAGCATGTGAGCATGAGTGGGTAGAAACAGGGCTGACCCACCAATGCAGTTACAGTATCAGGGCTTTCCATTCTTGAGGAACAGTCCTAATAATAAATGTATCCACTTGATCTAAGTGGTAGCCTTATGTAAGGAATAGGTTTCAGTTGGGATTAGTATATGGACATTCATACCTTAACTGCAGCCTTTTTATATTAATGACTATCATGACTGAGTATGTGTTTTTAATGTAATCTTTGTTATCAGATTATGATCTTTTGCTTACTCACTTCTGACCATCTTTGAGAGACTTTGATCATAATGCTGATTGTTTTATTCAATTTTCAGACTCCCTCCCCTATCAAATTTTTTTTTCTATGTTTAGCATCCAGATTCCCTAGACATCCCAATTAAGAATCAATTACTGGATTAAGTCCAATGTGGGTGAAACATGTCAGGGGGGTGTGACCAATGGGCGGGGATCTGGGCTGAAGCCTATCTTTCATTCACATCACAGCAGAGTTGAATACAGTGTGCAGCGGTACTTGTATGCTATATTATGATCAGTATGGTCAGCAATTTTGCACATTGCTCTTCACCTTATTAAATAAATTTAGTTGTTTCAATTAATTTCATTAATGCAGTGGGGAACCTTTTACTGTACAAATATAGGAGTGGCTGTTGCTGACCTTTTATAGCAGGTTCACATCAGCAATGGCAGCTCAAATATTTTTCTCCTAGTTTTTAAAGTACACCTACTTTTTTACTAAACAAAAAACCCAGCCGACCCTCCCTAGCCGACTACTCTAATATAGAAAAACCCCACCCACCCAGATGCCTATTTTCTGTCCCTAAACTTTGTGGCCTCCTTCGGTGTTAACAGCCTCAGTGACAAAATGTGTTCATGTTCTTTTCGAGCCTTTGTAATACCTTCCCATGGGACTTAAATACTCCTTGCGTCTCTATTGTAGAAGTACGACCCCATTCCATTCTATAAGTAGTCCTACTACACTGCACGGCTAGCGCATGGGAAGATTTCATATAGAGGAGAAAGAATTAAAGTGGTTGTAAACCTCAGACATGAAATATGAACAAAGCATATCCCTCTATAGTGTGTACTTGTCTCAACCAGAGCACTAAGTGTCATGTCTGTCTGACGCCTCATTCCTTTGCTATCAGCATGAATCACTTCTGACAAGTGTGACTGGGTAGGGACCTCCAAATGATTGACAACCTCAGCTCTGTTCCTGTGTGCCGTGTGGAGGAGGTTGTGTCCATTCCCTCCAATCAGCTGTCAGAGCTCTCCCCACTGAGTCCTGCAGAGTGTAACTTCAGATCTCCGCCCCATTTTTCTGGCAGCTTAGGCAAGCTTTATAAATCCTGGACTTTGAACGTATGTAGAGAAGAGAAGACGGCAGATAAACAAGTACAGCTAATGTAGGAGGGTTTGTTTTATCTCTGTGTATCAGAGGCCAGTCACTTCACTATGTAAAGGTTTACAACCATTTTAAGGAAGCATCTGGATGGAAGGTTCTAGTTTAGACTAGTGTAGACTGGGAGGTTTCAGCAAAAGTGTAATTGTACTTTAGGCATTTGCTTTATAGCACAGTCAGCTAACAGGATTTTTTTTTTTTTTTTATAAAAATACATAATCTTACAACATTGACAGGTTATTTACAAAATGCAGCAACCTGCAAAGCTGGGGGTAAATTTAAAACCTTTAGAAAATAAAGCCCTAAGTACTTAGGTTGGATTGATATTAAAAGAGATGCCTTATATGACTTTTTCCATCCTGATCTAAACCCTGCTGTTAGTGTCATTTGCATTCTGTTTTGTCAAGACCACTTTAAAGATGAAAGCAGTGCAGGTGCACACATAAAGGTCAGTCTCTCCCACCGCAGGAGCCCAGCTGAGGTTACAAGCACATATTGTTTAGAATTCTCATTAAGGCCTCCACACAGGCCCGATAACGAATGCTGTGCAATTAAACTGCATCTAGGGAACAGAAAAGTAACAATGCCCATCGCTTTTCGGAGGTGCCTGGGAACGTTTCTAATATTCAGCAAAAAATTGAAGTTATGCAGTTTTTTTTTTTACATTGTCAGCAAAAGTTATAAAAGAGAAGGGAAAAAAAGGGAGGGGGTAGATACGAGTGAAATATGTGACTGGACTAAGAGAGTTGGTAAGCTCTCACAAGCAGGGCCCTCCTAACCCTCTTGTCTTGGATTGTATTTCAACTGTACTGTCTGCCTTTATATTGTAAAGTGCTGCGCAAACTGTTGTGCTATATAAATCCTGTATAATAATAGAGGAAGTTTCATTGTACTCTTGCTGCTTTTTCCAATGGCTAGAAGTCGCTTACTATAAGGAGGCTAGATTTCTGTGGGGTTTTTTTTATTTTTTAAGCACTTGTTAGTAAGTTCACTGCTTAATAACTTGGTCTTGTTATTGTTAAAACAAAAAAGAAAGACAAATTCCCCAATTGGGGTTTTTAGGCAGCAAAAAAAGAAAGGGTAAAGAGGCCAATACGTAAAATTATGTCTTTATTATACAAAAAGTGGCTTCAACACACTGGTTAAAAAGAATGAGCTCCAATAGGGTGTTTACCAATACATGACACTCAACACATACACTGTATATATATGTTCATGACAACATGACATGTGCGTTGACGTGTGGCAAAATTTATGGACCTGACGCGTTTCGACCTATATATTCCAGGTCTTCTTCAAAGGTCAATTTGCTAAAATTATATCAAGAAATGCATGTGTCAAAAAAATTGGTGTATATTAAAAACAAGTACATAGCATATCAATACAGCATATTTACCCAATAGTGAGTGTCCTAAGCCCAGGAGCTTTTTGTTGGATAGATCCCTTTAAAATCGAAAGATTGCCCGTTCGCCTTCCCCCGGAGGTCTCATGGCATCACCGCCGCAGCCCCCATTCCCAGGGGGAGATCCCAAAAGAATGTGGCTTACAAGAGATCACACTGTAAGACGCCCCCTATGCGCAGACCACCCAGCCGGTCAGATAGGGAGGACACCTGCAGCAACAACCCAGGGAGAGAAGAATAACAAAGATAGGAATAATGTATATTGTGTATTGGTGTGCACTCCAACGTAAGGTCTAAGAAGTGCAAGAAGTGTATATATGTTTGTATCTGCTTGGTTATAAAAAACCATAGCTACCTATATACACCCATTACATTGGCCTTGGCCAATGCATACTGGGTGTATGTGTCTGTGCGTAAAGAAATCCGCACAAACATGTACATATGTGTGTGCACACACATATATATACCATACTTATGGTTTTAAAGTACCTATTTTAATGTAAAAGATATAACGGAGTGCACACAAGGGTAGGAGAAATAACAAAATCAAGAAAGGAATAATGGATTGCAGATTAGTACCTCAACCTGCTTCACATTGTAAGTACACTACTTTGTTTCACGTCATTGCACTTTTGTTGCCCTATATATAACATTTGGTTTATTATAATGACCATATATACATATATATTAAATACTCAAATGTATACAATACTCTTTCATTTACTTTACATTTTCAGACTTGCCAAATGGTAACCTGGACAGGCGTTTATTCAGCCTGTTCTAGGCAGTGACCAATCCCGGGCCAGGTCACACCTAAGTGCAAGCATACCGGGCAACATAGTGTGGTCTCTGCACTACCTTTACCTTGCTTACTAGGTAATATACCTGGCACACTTTACATATGTTTTTTCCCCACCTGTGGGCACTTGTTCACCCGGTTTTCACATCTATTATTTTCAAATGGTCTTTGTTTCTCACTCTTTTGTGTGTTCACTTTTCACATATACTTGGTGTCCACATCAGGGATTCACGTCCTTGGTTCCTACAATTTCTCTCACTCTCAAGTGTTATTTCTCATCAATCACATTCCTTATTCCATTCACACTCCCTTTTTTTACATGGTTGAGGTACTAATCTGCAATCCATTATTCCTTTCTTGATTTTGTTATTTCTCCTACCCTTGTGTGCACTCCGTTATATCTTTTACATTAAAATAGGTACTTTAAAACCATAAGTATGGTATATATATGTGTGTGCGCACACATATGTACATGTTTGTGCGGATTTCTTTACGCACAGACACATACACCCAGTATGCATTGGCCAAGGCCAATGTAATGGGTGTATATAGGTAGCTATGGTTTTTTATAACCAAGCAGATACAAACATATATACACTTCTTGCACTTCTTAGACCTTACGTTGGAGTGCACACCAATACACAATATACAATATTCCTATCTTTGTTATTCTTCTCTCCCTGGGTTGTTGCTGCAGGTGTCCTCCCTATCTGACCGGCTGGGTGGTCTGCGCATAGGGGGCGTCTTACAGTGTGATCTCTTGTAAGCCACATTCTTTTGGGATCTCCCCCTGGGAATGGGGGCTGCGGCGGTGATGCCATGAGACCTCCGGGGAAGGCGAACGGGCAATCTTTCGATTTTAAAGGGATCTATCCAACAAAAAGCTCCTGGGCTTAGGACACTCACTATTGGGTAAATATGCTGTATTGATATGCTATGTACTTGTTTTTAATATACACCAATTTTTTTGACACATGCATTTCTTGATATAATTTTAGCAAATTGACCTTTGAAGAAGACCTGGAATATATAGGTCGAAACGCGTCAGGTCCATAAATTTTGCCACACGTCAACGCACATGTCATGTTGTCATGAACATATATATACAGTGTATGTGTTGAGTGTCATGTATTGGTAAACACCCTATTGGAGCTCATTCTTTTTAACCAGTGTGTTGAAGCCACTTTTTGTATAATAAAGACATAATTTTACGTATTGGCCTCTTTACCCTTTCTTTTTTTGCTGCCTAAAAACCTCAATTGGGGAATTTGTCTTTCTTTTTTGTTTCAATCATTAGGGGTGAGCAGCACTTTTCTTTCTTCCCTGTGTCCCCTCCCTTCTATTTGTTATTGTTAAAGGGATTTTGTAGTCGTACGAAAACAGTACACATCAATCGTTTGTTCTGTTCACGTATTCACGTACAGTTTTTTTTTTTTTAGAGTTTGTCCCTTTGGAAATTTTCATTTGCAAAGTCTAAATCGAATGCCAAAAGTGGTGTACACACTATACAAAAATCAAACGATCGTGCCTCGTATGGAATTTTTTCTTCCGATTTACTCATAGTGTGCACCCATAGTGTGGACTTTAGCAAATTTACTCCAGCTCTAATTAGTACCTCATGAACTGCATGATCTAAACCTGGATATACACGGATTGAGTTTTGGCTAGTTCCTTATGAACCAGTGGAAATTCGCTTAGTGGGTGGCTCTGTCAGTTGCCTTCCACCTGACATCCATGGTTGAAAAATCAAAAGAGTCAGGCAGAGGATTGTTGACTAAACAGCGGCTGCATCCAATCAGATCCAGGCAGGGTCAGCTGTCAAAATACTATGGCCTCAGCAGAGGATTTGTCCATCTGCGCTGTATAGAGTGGATAAATTGATCACTTACATTTTTTTGTTCAGCCATAAGTGTGTGACCAGTTAAGGATTAACCTTAAAAGCAAAGAATATATAGGCTGCTTTTGATAACCTCTATTAAAAAAGCTAGTTGCTTAAAGCCAGCCATAGATGATTCTATCTCGGCTGGTTCAGCAGGAACCGGCCAAGATTTGAACCATGTATGGGCAGTCTGTCCCTGTCAGAACACAACAGCTCAGCGGGGGAGATCGCTATACTAACGTCGGATCGTTAGTACAGTGGCTCCAACCAAAGCAGTCAGGTTTTTTTTCGTTTAACCTGCTAAAAACAAATATTAGTGTGTACCAGGCCTTTAGATTGGTTGATCCTCTCTTCAGCAGAGATGATGTGACCAAGCATTTAGGCGTTCACACTTGTGATCAGCACTAAAGGAGCCTGGAAAAGCATTTCTCCAGGAAAGATAAGCATTTCAGTCCTTTTGTTACTGTTAAAGCGGTGTTCCACCCTAAAAAAAAAAATTTAACTCCTTTAAACCTATAAACAAACATTTGGAGGAAAAAAAAAAT
The DNA here is from genome assembly GCA_037952835.1 of Lithobates septentrionalis. Lineage (NCBI taxonomy): Eukaryota > Metazoa > Chordata > Amphibia > Anura > Ranidae > Lithobates > Lithobates septentrionalis. The sequence continues at coordinate 130,966 of JBBDGP010000366.1, read as the reverse complement.
TTCATACTTACACTAAATGCCCTGTTGCTATGTAGTCCTTGTAATCTGCCACTTCCTGGTTCGCGGAGTTCCTCGAGACTTCCTCCCTTGCCTATACTCCTGGGAAATCGATGACACATCATTTCCCAGGAGTCTGTGGGCAGTACTGTACGGCTGCCGGTGAATCGCGCATGCGCGAGATTGAGAGGTGCACGCTGGGTAAACATGCACCTCTCCATACATATTCCAGGAAGCGATCTCGATTGGGCTTCACATGCTCACATTAATGATGGAAACGGCCACAAATGGAGGAATGATATTTTACAGTAAGGAATTTATATATTTGAAAAATATATCTAGATCATTGTATATTATTACTTTAACTACAGTAGCAATAGGATCAAAAAAAAAAGCATTTTTTTTTTTTGCCAGAACTCCGCTTTAATTTATCCGCCTCAGCAAGACTGTCATCATGGTTTTATGCAATATTCGAATAATGGTCTGCTTTGACGTGCCATAAAATACAATTTTTAACATTGCTGGAGGGGAACAGCATGGAAAAGCCCTTTAACAGTAAACAGACCCTTTAAGCAATCTTTAAAAGTTTTAAAAATTAAAACAAGGTGCTGTGACCCACAACATTCATATTCTAGCTGACATTTTTTTTATACAGAAGAGAAGTTAAAAACAAGCCCTAAAACTGTTAAAAAGACATGCTTATGCCTTTATCTTGATGGGATATTCGCAAGGAGCAAACACACAAAGCATTTGCAAACACACACTGCTTCCTTTGTTCATATAAAGCACCAGCAGTTTGACGAGAACTGTGTTCAGAGCAAACTGAATAGGAAATCGACTTACACACAGCACAAGCAGTTCTGGCTGCCCCACAGGCCTAAATTGGTCCAGCGCCTTAAAAGCAGGAATGAATTAGCATCAGTCTGCCAGGCAGAGTCAATCAGGCCACACACAGACAATCCCAGAAGATGACAGCAGAGGGTATCGTTCCAATAGCTCTGTCACTTGTACTTACAGAAGTGCCCTACTTTCTGGCTCATTGTTGAATGTTTGTAATGCTTTAATGCTATGAATGTGGTGTCACAAGGTTTGATACCTGCTTCTACTTGTAAAGCTTTGTGTATGGGAAAAATATATATAAATATATATATATATATATAAAGATATATAAAAAAATAAAAATAAAGGCCAAGTATGTGACAGATTATGTTTGTATTACAGCAAAAGATAAAGCAGATGTTTATGATAAAAAAAAGGGAAACCTGCATTTTTTACCTGTGCCCTGTAATGTTTTATAGACGTGGTCTTTCCTGTCAAATCCTTGTATTTTTGTGGTTTTCATGCAGCAGGACTGATGACTATGAGAAATAAAAGAAAAATGCACGATTTTTCTTTTTGTAAAATATTCTTGGCAATTTTTGAAAGGAGCACATTTAAATTGTGAGCTTGTAACGCATGTATTCTGGCAACCAGAGATTATTAAACCTAATTAAAATAAATGTAGCGCCTCCTGTCAGACTTTATTTGTGTGTATGTATATGCATGTCTAATAATGTATAAACAAATATCCTACTCACTAGCACAAAAAAAAGAGCTGCAGGCAAAAAAGTAAAAAATCACCCAATTATGGGATAAAAAAATTCTGCGCTCCTAATACACTGATGTCAAACCTCAATATGTGCTGTAGACACAAAAACTCTAAACAAAAAGATTCAATCATACTCAATAAAGACTCAGAATCTATCAACAATCCTTATTATGTGAATCCAAAAAAGTCTGTATATGTATGCACAAATTTGTGTTAACACATCCATTGAAACAGTCTATGTGAAATTACTCCAAGCAAGCGCAGAAGGTACATGAAAGTTGGAAACCGTCACCATAACTAAAGCTAGCCATACATTATACAGTTTTCTTATTCAATTTCCTTTAGATTTATCTTCAACTATATAGTGCAAGGACTTGCCTGATTGCATATAAATTGTAAGTGTTTAGGTTTGACCTCATATTATATGGTTTTGCTAAATCTAATGGAAAATTGTACAAGAAAATTGCATATTGTATGGCCAGCCTTACTCCTTTGGGTACACTCATACCTTAGTATATTGACCCTTGCAGCAAGGTCAAACACAATCCTATGTGATCACATCCAATTAACTTGGCCATCTGAAAAAATGGCTCCTGTTGTATCCTCTAGGACTCTAATCATCACAATTAAGTCAATCAGTGCAGTACACATGTTTAAAATACAATAAAAGCCAATGTAGCGGTTGATTTACTAAAGGCAACTAGACTGTGCACTTTGCAAAGTGCAGTTGCTCCAGAGATTAGTAAATGAGGTAAAGATTCACTTTGCAAAAAATACCAATCACACGCAAGGAAAATAAAAAAAATAGCATGTTTGCTTGCACATGAATGGATGATGGAAGTCAGCAGAGCTTCTACTCATTTGGGGTCCTTTCACATGGGCTTTCCGTCCGGTGGACTCCATTTTGCTCAGCGGGGGGATCGATCTGATGATCCCCACTGATCAGGCGGATGACAGGTCCATCTCCGCTCACTGAGCAGAGACGGACCTGTCAGAGCCCGCACTCCTCTATGGGGAGATGAAAATGGTCAGCCTGTCCATTTTCATCCGATCCCATCCGATCTGATCTGCAGGTGGATGGAAAATAGGGTTTTCATCCGTCTGGATTTCACAGACAGGATCGGATCAGATAGCGGCGGATGTCAGCAGACATGTCACCGCTGACATCCGCCGCTCCATAGGGATGAATAGAGCATCCGATCAGGTCCGCCTGAAAGCCTGTGTGAAAGGGGCCTAACTAAGCTCTGGAGCAACAGCACTTGCAGAGTGCAACAGCACTCTACAAAGTACACAGTCTATTTGCCTTTAGTAAATCAACCCCTCTGTCTTTACATTTTCAATGTTTGCCTCCTATTCCAAAAATCTGTGACTGATTGTTTTGGAGTACAATAAAAAATGGGGCTTGAGTTTGTGTATGTGGTAATTTTTTGGTGTGTCTATAAAGGAGGGGGATGGGGCGGTCATGGTTTTAGTGGACTTGGCTACAAATGGGGTCATGGTCAGTGTGGTATCTCTAGATTGCATTTTAAAATTTGGTAACCTTTTGCAAATTGGACAGTAAATTTGCACCAGCATATAAACTACAGTGTTCCCATACAGCTATTTGTTTAACTCTCTCACCCCTTCTATGCTGCTTGCACTAATGTGAATCACATACACAGAACATAAAATATAAAAACCCAATTTCTACAGCACTTTGTGTACCAATAAAAAAATTACATGTGGTAAATAATTCAGAATGTGTTTATAGTGTAACACATCACATCATAATCCCCAAAGTGAAAACATATGTTTATGTATAATCCAACAAAATTATAGTCCATAAGAGTCCAACTCAAAAAACTAGAAAACAAAATTTCTTCTTTATCAATCCTTATATCACCAGTGTATTTCATCCCCTCTTTGTGCATCAAATCTGATTTTATCTTTCACCCACACGTGTAGATAAATGTTCACACTCATAGATGGACCTCTATATTAAAGGAGGTCTTACACAGCCTTTGATCTTCCTTTCAATATGGCATCACGTAGTTCACAAAACTTCCAGTTGTGTGTCCAGAGGTCAGACCCCATATCTCCTCAATAAATAAGCAAAAATAACATAGCACTCTGGTTTATCTTCAGTAAAAGAACAGATTAAAAACACTTACAAAAGTAAAATAATTCCAAGAAATTGTAAAAACCTGCATCATAGCCTCTGTCCACTGAGAAGGAAGGATAGTAAAACAACAAGTGATGAAGAAATGTTAATGACTAGCAGAGGTATGTGTATCAGAAGATCTGCAGGCCAAAATGACAAATGCTTTGGCAGAGTAAACAGTAAAATTAGATTTTCACACCTATTGTAAAATCTGCTGTCTTGGAATTCATTAAGAGACATTGGAACAAACACAGTGAGGTAGGACTTGTGTCCCTTAATGAACTCCAAGTAATGGATTTATGGTAAGTACAAAAATTATGTTTTCTTTATCAGTCATTAAGGGACACAGGACCAGAAATAATTCAGAGATAATTGGCACATCCAAAAGCAGTTCAACTAATGGGTGGGCAACACTGCAAATAAAAATTATAACAAGCACGCGTAACAGTATAAAAACTGTTAGCAGGCCCAGTTCAAAGGGCTCAGAAACAGATATCTGATGTTGAAAGGCCCAACAAGCAGTCCCTGATCTAGTAGAGTCTGCCTTATCAGAAAAGTATGTACTCTTATCGCTAAGCTTGTATGGTGATCCTTCAGAGCCACTAAGAAATGGTATAATGAGAAGGAGGTTGTCATAAATGGAGACCTTCAGGAATGACAAAAAGAGCGTCAGTCTGTTTCAGGGAGACGTAGCTGTAAGGTAAACACAAACAGTTCTAACCACATCCAAACAATAAAAAGAAAACTCCTTGGGATGTATTGGGGTCAGACAAAGGGATGGAAGAACAATATTTAGGTTAAGGTGAAAGGAAGAAACCACCTTCGGGAGAAAGGAGGCTCTGGGCCTCAAGACAACTTTGTGTAGATAAAGAAAAGGTTTGTTGCAAACCAAGGCCGTGAAAGCAACCTTGTAAGTTAAAGTCAACAGGGAAATACTCCTTAAAGGTTCAAAAGGCAGTCTTTAAAGGGCAGAAAGAACCAGGTTTAGATCTGATGGAGTCACTGCCGGTTGTACAAATAGGACTATATGGGCAACACATTGTACAAAGACCTTGCCCAAGGAATGAAAAGCAAGTGGTCTTTGGAATAAGTTTGAAAGAGCTGGGATTTGACCCAGATTAAACAGATTCCAAAAAGCTCAGGATCCTTCCCACAGGAGTATTGCTTGGGATGAAATTTTCTTGCCTCGCATCATGCAAAGTTTGCTTTCCATGTGCAATGGTAGACCTTGGGTGATGTGGACTTCCTAGCTTTTAAAGGGTAAGAATCACTAAATCAGAAATTCTCCAATAGCTTATGACCTAAGCTTCAACAGTTATGCTACCATACACACTATGTGAACTTCATGTGATCTGGGAGAGAAAACCAGGATGATCTGGAAGAGCCCACAGAGTGTCTACAGCAAGACTCCTCACTGATGGTTGATGTACACCACCACTATGGTGATTTCCAACTGCATTCTGATCAGATGGGCCCTGTAGTTGAGAGGTGCTGCATTGTAGGAACAACCAAATTGCCTGAAGCTCTGAAATGTTAATAGGAAGATGAGATTCTTCTGGGCAAGGTGTGTAGGACTTTTCCACAGTCTATCAGGCTGGCATCTGTCATGAGAATCTTCTAGAACAATGAAAAGAAGACTACAGAGCTGGACACCTGAGCCACCAGTCCATTTGACATTGTCTGACATAGTCTGTGCAGACCATTCTTTCAACAGGAGGTCATCTAGGTATCCCACTGCCCTGGGAGCACAGAAGGCTAGCACTCGGGCTAGTACATTGGGTAAACACTCAGGGGGCAAAACACAGACAAAATGTAAGGGCCACAAATTTATAGTTTTGTGTGACCACAGCAAAACAGAGTTGTGCTGGAAACATGGGAACATGAAAGTATGCATCCTTGATGTCCACAGAGGTGAGAACATCTTCTGGGTGGATTCCATGCAAAGATTTTGAACTGGAATGAAGACATTTAGTGCCGCCAGATAAAAGATGGTTAATGTCCCCTTTGGATTTAGGAAAAGTAAACAGGTTAACATAAAAACCTTTCAACCTTTCTACATCTGGAACAATTTCTATTACTATGGTAAATCTTCAATCCTACCCTGGACTTCGGAAAAACTTTCCTTTACACACCCTGGAAGGTGGTGACAATGAATCACAGCTTTACAGGCTGGGGCAGAGTTTATAACTCCCTGAATGCCCAGGGGACCTGGTCTCCACATAAGTTGAAACTCCCCATGACCTTCCTGGAACTGAGAGCCATTCGATTGTCTCTACAACCCCGGACCTCCAATCTGTAAGGTCACACAGCCTGGATACAGCTCGACAATGCCAAAACAGTGGTCTACATAAACCATCAGGAAGAGGGGTGGGGCACCAGAAGCACAACTGTACTAAGAGAAACAAGTCTGATACTCTTCTGGGTGGAAACTAACATTCCATCTCTTTTGGCAGTCCTCATTCCTGATGTGGACAGTTAGCAGGCAGACTTCCTAAGCTGCCAACACCTAGACATGGGGGAGTGTTCTCCGCACTCGAAGATGTTTCAAAATCTCTGTCCAAATTGAGAAACACCAGATGTGGGCGCCCTGGCCCCCAGGTTCAACAACAAGCTGAACAAATGTGTTGGAGTCCAGGGATCCTCTATGCCTCTCAATAGATGCTCTGGTGATTCCTTGGGCTCAACTCCAGCTGGTTCATGCCTTGCCTTGCAGCTCAACTGCTGTGCAAGAGAGAGGAGAAAATGGCTCAGAAGAACATAGTACACAGACATACTGTACATAAGCTCTTGGCAGACAAGCCTTGGCCTCTCACAAACAGACTAGACCTACTGGCCCAAGGCCCCTTATTCCATCCTGCTTCTCAGTTACTGACTTTAATGACATGGCTGTTAAAACCCACGTCCTAAAAGATAGGGGTATTTCTGACTGTGATATTTCCACATTACAGCTGTATTATATACCATCACACATGGAAGTCTTATTTTGTCTAGTGCAAGAACAGGAAGTTAAGCCCCAGAGAATACTCTATTAGTCAAATTCTGACCTTTCTTCAGTCTGGTCTTGACCAGCATCTGGACCTAAGTACCCTGTTGGGACAAGTTTTTGCTTTTTTTATTTTTTTTAGGAAACCTCTTGATTCTCATTCCCTCATTAAGACTTCTTCAGAGAGTTGCTCGTATAAACCCCCCAATTTGACCTCATGTGTCACCTTAGGATCCCAACCTGGTTCTCTGTACTTCAGTGGCCTTCCCTCTTTGAATCAATTAGAGATAATACACATTTGTAAGGTTGCCTTCCTGGTAATCATCTTTTAGGCATGTTTTTGAATTGGTAGCTATTTCCTGTAAAGAGCTCCTTCACCTAAGGTGGTCTTTTCTTTCCACCTCAATGAGGACATCTTTCTTCCTTCACTTTGCCGTTCCCCAAAACATGACAAGGCAATTGCCCTACATTGCCAAGATGTGGTCAGGGCTGTCAGAGTCTACCTGTCCTGTACATTACAATTGGATAATGGGAATTTTGACTTACCTTATCATGAAGTACAGTACAGAGCACATCATACTTGCCTCTGTGTCTTGATCACTCAATATGGCTTAATAAAAAACTTGAGTCTCTGGGGTTATATGGTGCACTTTGGGGGTTGCCCTAGCAAATTGTTTTGTCAGCATACAATAAACTGAAGGTAGCTGCATATAATCCATGGGCTATCAATACAAACCCGTCTCCTGTATGCCAAGATTTAGAAATTTACAGGTAAGTCAAATGTTCTAAATTTTAAAGAAAAAACTTGTAGATGATTTCATATTAGCAATGAGAGCTGCGTAAGGGGGAAGGATCCACTTTAGCTACTTCAGTTGTGTTGTACCTATATACTCCTTACAGACCAGAGCAATTTTTACATTTTTGCTGTGAGCTAACCAATTCTGGTAAAATGTTATTAGTTATAATACACAAGTAATATACAGTACTGTACAAACATTTTAGGCAGGTGTGAAAAAATGCTGTGAATTAAGAATGCTTTCAGAAATAGAAGTGTTAATGGTTTATTTTTATCAATTAACAAAATGAAAAGTAAATGAACAGAAGAGAAATCCAAATCAAATCAATATTTGGTGTGATCACCCTTTGCCTTCAAAACAGCATCAACTCTTCTAGGTACACTTGCATACAGCTTTTGAAGGAACTCAGCATATAGGTTGCTCCAAACATCTTGGAGAACCAACCACAGATCTTCTGTGGATGTAGGCTGCCTAAAATCCTTTTGTCTCTTCATGTAATCCCAGACAGACCTGATGTTGGGATCAAGGCTCTGTAGGAGCCAAATCAATAATTTCAGAGCTCCAGGGCCAATCACATGCCTCATTGATGGTATGACATGATGGATAAGTATCTGTCTGTATTTCTCAGCATTGAGGATATGTCATGGTTATGCAATAGAGTTTGTTTGTCAGCTTACCTGTCTCCATGTGTTCATCTCTAAAGACCAGCTGACTCTCACCTGACTGGTTTTATAACCTCTCCTCTAAGCATGGCCCCATCCCAGGCCCTATCAGGGAACCCTGTATTAACCTGTGCACTGCAAGCCAGCAGTGCTGATCAACCATTGTGTGTTAGCTTTCGTGTGTACTTGCTGTGTTTCCTGCGTCTGATTCCAGTTACCGACTTTGGCCTGTTCTCGACTATTCCTGTCTGCTCGTGACCCTGACCTTTGGCGTGTCCCCGACCATCCCTGTTTTCCTGTGACCCTGAACCCTGGCGTGAACTCTGTTGTCCTTGTCTGCTTGTGGCCCCGACCTTGGCTTGTCCCTTACTTTCCTTGTTGTTCCAGCCTGCTGCCTCCTTCCTCTTCTCCTGTAGTCTACCGTGAGCGTGAGCTGTGAGACCCTGGGGGCCGCGACCTGGAGCCAGACTGCAGCGCAGTCCATCTTTACCACTAAAGGCTCTGGTGAACACCTGCTGGCTCTTAGACTCCGCGCCCTGGGGAATCTATGCTCTAGCTCCCAGTGGGATCTGTGTCAGTGATCCAGTAGACCTGCTTCCTGAACCTTCCAGGGTTCAATCCGCAGCAGTCAGTCCTAGGGTCCACTACCTAGCGGTGCACTTCTGACTCCTACAGAGTGCATCTGTCACCTAGCCTCAAGGTGACCTGACAGGATACCATTGATCTTGACCAAATCTCGTACTCCATTTGCAGAAATGCTGCCCCAAACTTGCAAGCAACCTCCATTCTGCTTTACTGATGTCTGCAGACACACATTATTGTACTGCTCTCCAGCCCTTTGGTTAACAAACTGCCTCCTGCTACAGCCAAATATTTAAAATTTTGACTCATCAGTCAAGAGCACCTGCTGCCATTTTTCTGCACCCCATTTCCTATCATTTTGTGCATAGTTGAGCCGCTTAGACTTGTTTCCAATTTTGGCGGTATGGCTTTTTGGCAGCAATTCTTCCATGAAAACCACTTCTGGACAGACTTTTCTGGACAGCAAATGGGTGTACCTGGGTCCCACTGGTTTCCACCAGTTCTGTGGTGAAGGCACTGTTGGACATTGTCTGATGTAAGCATGACGTGTCTTTCATCTGCTGCATTAAGTTTCCTTGGTCGACCGCTGCACAATCAATGGTGTCCTCAATGCTGAGAAATAGAGGCAGATACTTATCCATCATGCCATACCATCAGGGAGGTGTGTTATCGACCCCAAATTTATTCTGCAGCAGGACAACAACCTCAAATATACAGGCAATGCCATTAACTATCTTCAGCATAAAGAAGAACAAGGAGTTAGTTTGGCCCCCACAGAGCCCCGATCTCTACATCCATAGAAGATCTGTGGTTAGTTCTTTAAGACATTTGGAACAAGCTACCTGCCAAGTTCCTTAAAAAACGGTGTGCAAGTGTACCAGTGGAATTGATGCTGGTTTGAAGCCAAAGGGTAGTCACACCAAATATTCATTTGATTTAGATTTTTTTTTAAATGTATATTTTTGAAAGCATTCTTACTTTAAACATTTCTTTACACCTGCCTAAACCATTGTACATTACTATTTATAGATATATATATTAAAAAAAACAAGGCTTGGGAAATGTGGGGATCCATTGATGATCTCCTTAAAATGCTTACTCAATTACTTTGATACTCCAAATCACTGACCTGAAACAAGTATGCAGATAAAGTAAAAAATATGTGAAAAGTATTTTTCTGCACAAATAATTCAGGTCATTGATACAAAAGTGGGTCAGTGGTATTTGCAGAACAAGTTAGCAATGGTAGCATACATGTTTATTTTTATAACAGGTTTTGTTTAACGCAACCTTGTCAGGATAAAAGGCAATCCTAAAGGTAAGTGCCCTACAACAGGGGGGTATTAAACTCAACCTCTTTGTGTCATCTATATCCCTTTAATTGCAGCAATTGTAGCCTCAGTCAGCCTCCTTAATATTTGACACTTCTGGAAGTGTCAGATGCCTTTGTCCCCTGCTGTGGTGCCATTCTCTAAACACTACATTGCTACAGGACACAGCGGTCATGTAGGGAGTTGGAGGATGGAACCGCAGCATTCAACACTCCCAAAAGTGTTAAAGAGTATATTAGAGGTTGCATCACTGTCATAGTTGCCAACATTGTAAAAAAACTTATAGGGACGCTTTTTTGTCTGTAGGCGGAGTGTTATTATAATTAGGGGGTGGGGCATTTCTTTGTAGGCATGACGTAGCGGAGAAACAAAAATGCGGTGTGCGAAGCGTGCCATAGCGAAAAACAGGCATGATTTAAACAAAATATTGGGCTTGGCTTAAATGAGGCGTGACTCAAAGGGGGTGTGGTTAGAGTCTGAGATGAAGGAGGGATGGAGAGAGAAAGAAAGTGAGAGAGAGAAAGAAGGAAAGAAAGAAAGAAAGAAAGAAAGAAAGAAAGAAAGAAAGAAAGAAAGAAAGAAAGAAAGAAAGAAAGAAAGAAAGAAATAGGGAAGGAAGGAGAGAGAAGGAAGGTAAGAAAGAGGGATGGAGGGACAGCAGTCCCAGATCCTACACCACAATAGCAATATGTGCATTTCAGAAAATGTAACAATCAGCAGATAAAGATACTCCAAACACCTGGTGTTAGCGCTTCAATCATCCCGGCACCAAGGTTGGTATGATGTCAGGATGATTGAAGCACATTATTTCTATTATTACATTGTAATATAAAATGAAATAGTTAAACTCACCATAATGCAGAATCAGTGGGAGCCCTGAGCGTGTGACTTTCCACTGTCACCTGCCACCAGATGCCATCAGGTGCCCCAGCAGAGTCCCTCTTCCATCAGGTGCCCCCAGCAGAGTCCCCCTTACATCAGGTGCCCCAGCAGAGTCCCTCCTTACATCAGGTGTCCCCAGCGGAGTCCCTCCCTACATCAGGTGTCCCCAGCGGAGTCCCTCCTTACATCAGGTATCCCCAGCGGAGGCTCTCCTTACAACAGGTGTCCTCAGCGGAGTCCTTCCTTACATCAGGTGTCCCCAGTAGAGTCCCTCCTTACATCTGGTGTCCCCAGTGGAGTTCCTCCTTACATCAGGTGCCCCCAGCGGAGTCTCTCCTTACATCAGGTGCCCCCAGCGGGGTCCCCTTTACATCAGGTGCCCCCAGCAGAGTCCCTCCTTACATCAGGTGTCCCCTGCGGAGTCCCTCCTTACATCAGGTGTCCCCAGCGGAGTCCCTCCTTACATCAGGTGTCCCCAGCGAAGTCCCTCCTTACATCAGGTGTCCCCCCCAGCGGAGGCTCTCCTTACATCAGGTGTCCCCACTGGAGTCCCTCCTTATATCAGTTGTCCCCAGTGGAGTCTTTGCCACCATTACAGAAGACCAGCTCTCGTGTAACAGGTCACTCGTCAAAGGGAACAAACAAGAGGCAGAGCCAGCCAGGTGGCTGCCAATAGAAATGGAGCTGCTGCCAACCCCCCGCCCCGCGGCCTTTCCCAAAACATGTCACAGACTGGCAGCAGTCCGGGGGGCAGGGGTTTGACGGCTTCACCTCTTGTTTGTTTCCTTCGGCGAGTGACCAGGTTCCACGAGAGCTGGTCTTCTGTAAAATGGCAGCGGAGACCATCGCCAGTGCCAGCCACGGACCTCTAGCTGCGGCTCTGGCGATTCTCCGCGAGAATGCCAATTTCCCGTGATTTTTCCCGGGACACGGCAAAAACCGGACAAGGATCTAAATCCCGTGAATGTCCCGGGAAAATCGGAACTGTTGGCATGTATGCACTGCTATACAATGGAGGTAAGAGAAATGTAGAGGTGAGTATAACTCTTCTCTTGTATGGCATATTCTTTAGGATTGTCTATTACACTGACGTGTGAGGTATTCTTGTTTTCGTTAAACATTTTTTTGTCACTTTTATTTTTGCGATGCTGGATAAGATCATCACTGACCTTATAAATAACTTGAAATTCAGCAGTAATAGTTCACTTATATTAGTGACTCTACTACTCAATGCTACCAACAAATAGACAAATAGACCATTGCAGAAAATGATGATGATGATGGCACAGAGACTTCAACATTTTCATAGTAACCACATGCAGAGATACCTCAGTATCTCACAAAAGTGAGTACACCCCTCACATTTTTGTAAATATTTTATTATATCTTTTCATGTGACAACACTGAAGAAATTACACTTTCCTACAATGTAAAGTAGTGAGTGTACAGCTTGTATAACAGTGTAAATTTGCTGTCCCCTCAAAATCACTCAATACACAGCCATTAATGCCTAAACCGCTGGTAACAAAAGTGAGTACACCCCTAAGTAAAAATGTCTAAATTGGGCCCAAAGTGCCAATATTTTGTGTGGCCACCATTATTTTCCAGCACTGCGTTAACCCTCTTGGGCATGGAGTTCACTAGAGCTTCACAAGTTGCCACTGGAGTGCTCTTCCATCCCTCCATGACAACATCACGGAGCTGGTGGATGTTAGAGACCTTGTGCTCCTCCACCTTCCATTTGAGGATGCCCCACAGATGGTCAATAGGGTTTAGGTCTGGAGACATGCTTGGCCAGTCCATCACCTTTACCCTCAGCTTCTTTAGCAAGGCAGTGGTCGTCTTGGAGGTGTGTTTGGGGTCGTTATCATGTTGGAATACTGCCCTGCGGCCCAGTCTCCGAAGGGAGGGGATCATGCTCTGCTTTAGTATGTCACAGTACATGTTGGCATTCATCGTTCCCTCAAATAACTGTACCTCCCCAGTGTCGGCAGCACTCATGTAGCCCCAGACCAGACACGCTCCCACCACCATGCTTGACTGTAGGCAAGACACATTTGTCTTTGTACTCCTAACCTGGTTGGCGCCACACACGCTTGACACTATCTGAACCAAATAAATGTATCTGGGTCTCATCAGAACACAGGACATGGTTCCAGTAATCCATGTCCTTAGTCTGCCTATCTTCAGCAAACTGTTTGCGGGCATTCTTGTTCATCATCATTAGAAGAGGCTTCCTTCTGGGACGACAGCCATGCAGACCAGTTTGATGCAGTGTGCGGCGTATAGTCTGAGCACTGACAGGCTGACCCCCGACCCCTTCAACCTCTGCAGCAATACAGGCAGCACTCATATGTCTATTTCCCAATGACAACCTCTGGATATGACGCTGAGCACGTGCACTCAACTTCTTTGGTTGACCATGGCGAGGCCTGTTCTGAGTGGAACCCATTCTGTTAAACCACTGTATGGTCTTGGCTACCATGCTGCAGCTCAGTTTTAGGGTCTCGGCAATCTTCTTATAGCCTAGGCCATCTTTATGTACAGCAACAATTCTTTTCTTCAGATCCTCGGAGAGTTCTTTGCCATGAGGTGCCATGTTGAACTTCCAGTGACCAGTATGAGAGAGTGAGAGTGATAACACCAAATTTAACACAAGTGTTTCCCATTCACACCTGAGACCTTGTAACACTAACGAGTCACATGACACCGGGAGGGAAAATGGCTAATTGGGCCCAATTTGGATATTTTCACTTAGGGGTGTACTCACTTTTGTTGCCAGCGGTGTGGACATTAATGGTTGTGTGTTATTTTGAGGGGATAGCAAATTGACACTGTTATACAAGCTGTACACTCACTACTTTATATTGTAGCAAAGTGTAATTTCTTCAGTGTTGTCACATGAAAAGATATAATAAAATAGTTACAAAAATGTGAGGAGTGGACTCACTTTTGTGAGATACTGTATTTCTAAAGAGTTCTGATCCAGTGTGTGCTGTTTGCCAGGATCTAAAAGAAAGAAGCTAAATTGATAAGCTCCTAGATTTAGCACTGGACCCCAACTGTCAGCAACAGCTGGTGACTTCGAAGCTGGCATTCAACAGACTTGCTGCTGGCTGTGCAAACTGTGCAGGATTAACTGAAGGCCTGCCAGCAGTTCTTTATGCCTAGTCCGATCGGAAAGTAGAACAAAGGTTTTTATCAAACAGCAAATTTATTCGAAAGAAAAATTCATTGCATCTTCTGCTTTATAATTGCTTAAAAAGACACTTTAATTTTGTACATTAAAGTGACAGTATCTGTGTAACGCCATCCCCAACTCATTGATAGTCACCTCTCCAGTGCTCCTTCTTACACTTTGCTCTAAAGTCTGTAGTCAACTTTATTTTAAAATTTAGAAGTTTAAATGAACTAGCTCTGCAATTGGTGTCTGCTTCAGTAGATTGAAGATCCGGAGAACCCAATTTCTACTGCTGCAAAAGGGTATAATTTTTTTTTGTAAATTACTTTTTATTTAGTTTTATAACATACATACAACAGGCCACAGATCGTGGACATCAACCACCGGCAACAATAAACTTACCAGTGTACATTTAAGAAAAATAAAACATACAAAGGAAAAAAAGACAAGACCAAAATTATAACCTCCCCCCCCCCCAAAGCAACACAACTTTTGTCTAGACAGATACAATCATTTCTTGAACCCCCAGCCAGAGGTAGGCACATGGTGACACAGTGCCTGAACTCTATGACACCCTGCACAGTCTTACCGGATACTGCCAGTATTATGGTCCCCTCACCTCCCCCTGATAAATGAAGATATGGTAAGGAGAAAACAATTCTCCACCTCAGAATGATCAGCACATCAATTGTTGGTAAACTAATAGCCATCCAATACCCCAATTATATTCACCTCCCTTCTTTATTTACTATACCAAGGATCAGTAGCTATAACCTTCCTGCAATCTGATACTGTGTTCGCAGAAGCCCTCCAACCCCTCAAACCTTGTCAAATTTAGTCAGTGCCCCCCTGCTCAGATAGGTAGCTTTATAAAATGGTACTGCCTTGTTCACAATGCCTTCCAGGAATCCAAAGTTAGAGTCGAAGAGCTCTTCCACGAAAGGATAACCTGCTTTTTAGCATAGAATAGCAATTGGGTCAAAAGAGTCCGTATAGCCCTGGTAGTAGCCAAAGGTTCCACCACATGCAATAGACACACCTCAATAGACATGGGAATCGAGATAGAAGTGACCGACCTGATACATCGTGCAACAGCCAGCCAGTAGAGTTTGACCTGTGGACAGTCCCAAAATAGATGCATGAAGTTTGCTAGGGGTGCTGAGCAACTCCAGCATAAAGATTGTTGGTTACCAAACATTTTAGCAAGTCTAGCTGGAGTGAGACAAATCCTATGCAGGAATTTATAATGGATTAGTCTGTCTCTGGTAGAAACCAGGTGCTGAAATGCAGTTATCCACATATCATCCCAGTCATCCCTGTCCAACCCCAGGGCTACAGCTTCCCAAGCCCTTCTGCAGGGCTCCATCAATTTGGTCGTTTTCTGGAAGAGGTCCTTATACAGGCTAGAGACCAGTTAGGTAAAGAATCACTGCGTGTCAATAATTCTAGGTCGCTGGGCTCGAGGTCAAGAGGCTCTTTGCCAAATTGAGAGTAAAGAGCATGTCTCAATTGAATGTATCTAAAAAAATGTGAGTTGGGTAGATCATAAGGCAGTTTCAATTAATCGAATGTCATTAGGGTACCGTTGTGATGTAAAATCTTAATCCTGTATTTAGTCCAGACTACCAGGTCTGGGTAATCAAAAAAATTTAATAAACTATGATTTCTCCATGGGGGGAGATTAGGGGAAAAAAGGTTTGGACTAGGCGGCCTCAGTCCCTGAGTCATAGACCATGCCCTTATCACTGAGCACATGGAGGATATCAGAGGATAGGGAGCCCTCAGACCCCTGTAAACAACGTGGGACAGCACCTCATATGAGCCCATACAGGCAGCCTCCAGAGACACAGAGGCATCATCTGGAGGAGTAGTCAACCAACGGTGAGCCACTGTCAATTGGCCAGCTAGGAAGTATTTGTGGAAGTTAGGTACCGCAAGGCCCCCTTCCTCCGTGGCTGTTGAAGGATGACTAATTTAAGGCAGGGGGTGCCTCCCTGCCACAGGAAGGAGGAAATCATGCTGTTTATTGACTTGAAAATCGACTTCGGAATCCACACTGGAGAATTCCTGAGGGTGTATAATAGTAAGGGTAGGATCTTCATTTTAATCAGTTTTATCAAGGGGAGATTTTTTCAGGTATGAAATTTCTTAGATGTAATGGCAATCAACAGGGAAACATTAAGGCTAATGAAATCCATCACTGAGTTTGTAATTTGGAGTCCCAGGTACTTAATTTGCTTTACCCATTGCAGGGGGTTATTGGGGTCTGCCTGTCCAGGTACTGTATGAGAACACAAGGGAAATATCCAGGACTTAGTTCAGTTAACCTTGAGACCAGAGACCAGAGTAACTCTACCTAGTAGTGATAGCGCAGCTTCTAAAGAGGGTCCAGTATCCCTAATGAATAGAATAGAATAGAATGAATAGAACTAGATTCTCTGCATAGAGAGCTGTAGTTTCAATAAGGGTGCCCACACCAATCCCCCGGATTTGGGGGGGGGGGGGGAGCAGTGCAATTGCTAGGGGTTCCATAACCAATGCAAATAAACCTGGTGAAAGGGGGCACCGCTGTCTGGTGCCTCTGGACACTGGAAAGGCACTGACACCCCGCCATTAAAACGGAGGGCCGCTACCGAATGGTCATATAACAATGATATCCATTTGAGGAATATAGGACCAAACCCCATGCGTTGCAATGCGTGGGTCATATATCCCCAATCGATGGAATCAAAGGCCTTTTTCTAGGTCAAAAAACACCAGAGCCCCCCCCAGACGACATATCCTCATCTGAGTATGGGTATACACCCTCCGGAGATTAATATCTGTAGCCTTTTTGTTTCATGAACCCGGTTTGATCAGGTGATACTAAGTGGTGCAGAATTTTCATCAACCTATTAGCTACCATTTCGGTAAGTATTTTTAGATCCATATTTAACAATGCCATGGGCCTAAAGGAGGAGCAGAAAAGAGGGTCCTTGTCAGGTTTGGGGAGTAACACCACATGGGCTCCATAAAAGGAGGTGGGTAAGTTTCCTGTTTCAAAACAATCCCCATAGATTTGTGGAAGTCTGGGAGACAAAAGATCTAGATATTGTTTGTACCACTCTGCGGGGATCCCGTTAGGGCCCGGCTATTTACCATTATGAAAGGAGACAATAGCAATCGCCAATTCTTTGTCAGTGAATGGTGCCTCAAGGCCTGCAGCCACTTCCCCGGGCAACACCGGTATCTAAAGGGAGTCCAGCAGGTCTGTCAGGACCTGATGGTCATACGTAGGGATAGAAGAGTAGAGTTCTGAATAGTAAGAAACAAAAGCCTGCATGATACTTTCTCTGTCCCTCACAAGGGTACCCTCTGGTGAATAGATGCAGGGGATAGCTGTATGCGCCCGATTATCAGCAGTCAGGTAGGCCAACACTTTGCCATTCTTGTCACCCTTCTCAAACAATTCCTCAGCTCTGTGTTTAAAAGTACATTGTGTAAGTTTTAAAAAAGAATCAATAAGGCCCTTCTGGCTATGTGCAGCTCAGTTAGAGAGGAGGGGGAGGGAGCATCGGCATGGGTCTTTGCACATTGTAATTCGTGAGCCTGAAGCGCCTCAGATTCTGAATTTTTCTCAGCTGTGGCGGCTTTGAGGCCGATACATATATCCCTCGAGTTGATGCCTTAAATGCATCCCAGACTACCGGCCTGTCTGCCAAGCCCTCATTAATATTCCACTGGTGGGGAGACCAGTGCCTCCACCGAGGATTCCGTCACCCACCCTGGGTGCAGCCTCCAGATCCCACGACTGCCGCCCGCGGTAAGACTCAACATTACCTGCAAGGGGAGCCCCCCAGCCAGGTAACAGGTCTACGCAATCTGGGGCAACAAAGCTGGGTTGGCAAAGGCCAAATCAATACAGGAGGAGGAGGTACTGACATGAGAAAGATAGGAGTAACTTCTCTTGCCAGGATGTTTCCAGCGCCACACCTCTTCCACTGCCGCCCAATGCCCAAGCTCCATGTTCTGCCCCCGTTCAGGTTAGAGGTGTCCAGTGCATAATCTAGGATGTTATTAAAATCGCCAGCCACGAGCAATTTCAATGGGCCAAAAGAGGCAACCTTTTCCAGAACCTGGTATAGCACCTCACTCTTGAAAGGGGGTGGAACATATATGCTATTGCCAGTAGCTGGGATTCGATTGCAATGACCACTATTACATATTTCCCATGGGGATCAATTACCACATGCTCAATAGAACATGCCAGCTTCTTGCGAATTAAGATGGCCACTTCCCTGGCATATGAGGACTGAGTGGAATGTATGGCTGTATCCAGTTCCTGTTTAGGAACAACATTGTGTTATCAGTTAGGTGGGTTTCCTGTAGGAGGACAATATGGGGATTCTGGGAATTAAGGTATTGAAGGACTAGCGATCGTTTGAATTTGGAGTTTAATCCATGGACATTCCATGAAAGGAGTTTAAGATCACTCATTAGGTAGGGTAATGTATATCATGGGGACAGGAGAGATCCAGTATAGTGAGGAGACCTGAGGGGGAGGGACCTGGGCACAGAGAGCCACAGAGCATCATATAGCTACAAGTATAGGTGTAGACAGAAAAGATATTCTCCTGTGCTCCTGCTGGCGGTTTTAGTACAAAATGGTAGTATTTTCAAATGATATAATATATTATGTGAAGAGAACATGCGTGTCCCGCTGCCTGAACTGACTGGGGAAGTCTGAAAAAGCTGGGTGATGAGGGAGAAAGGAGGTGCGTGACCTACCGCAAGAATCAAGTTGATAAATAACGTTTATTCTAAACAAATAAATGAATACAACGAAAATTACTACTTGTTCATAAAAACAGGTTACAATATTCTCATTCAATAAAATAGTGGAAATGATTAGAAAACCCATGCAAGGGTATAGGCTGAATCAATGGCTGAATCAATTACTAACGCGTTTCGAGGGGATTCCTCTTCATCAGAGCCTTGGAAGACAGAAAATGGCATGTATCATGTGGTGGATTTATATAGAGAGCGATGACTGTGTGGGAGATGTGTCACATGACAGATGGTGGATTCTCCTCTCTTCTAATGGTGTTCCCATCCACATCACAACGCTCTGCACACCGGCTGGTGAAGGAGTAGCAGCTTGTAAAAAATGGCTACAGGTCTGGATTGTTGGCTGACCCTGCGATCCTCCTGTCAGATTGCTGATTCTCCTGTCAGAGTGCTGTAGTGTGCTGGAGAACATTACAGGGTCAGATTCAGCACACTACAGCACTCTGACAGGAGGATCGGCGATCTGATAGGAGGATCGCAGGGTCAGCCAACGATCGATCCAGACCTGTAGCCATTTTATACAAGCTGCTACTCCTTCACCAGCCGGTGTGCAGAGCGCTGTGATGTGGATGGGAACATCACTAGAACAGAGGAGAATCCACCATCTGTCATGTGACACATCTCCCACACAGTCATCGCTCTCTATATAAATCCACCACATGATACAGACCATTTTCTGTCTTCCAAGGCTCTGATGAAGAGGAATCACCTCGAAATGTGTTAGCTATTAATTCAGCCTATACCCTTGCATGGGTTTTTTAATAATTTCCACTATTTTATCAAATGAGAATATTGTAACCTGTTTTTATGAACACGTAGTAATTTTCGTTGTATTCATTTATTTGTTTAGAATAAACTTTATTTATCAACTTGATTCATGCGTTAGGTCACGCGCCTCCTTTCTCCCTCATCGCCCATCATATAGCTGCATTTGAACATCATACACTGTACTAGGCAAACAAAAAACCCGTTTGCACAAGCCTTAAAGAGGAAGTAAACCCTGGTGGGTTTTACTTCCTCTTTATTTCCCTGCAAAGGTAAAGCATAATGGGCTACTATGCATCGCATAGTAGCCCATTATGTGTCACTTACCTGACACCAAAGACCGCAATGTCTCTGTTGTCCCCACTAGCTGGAAGAGTCCAACTTGGCCCCTCTTCCTTCCGGGGCAGCGAACCCCGGCTCTGTGACTGTCCAGAGTCACGTGACGTCACTCCCGCGCATGCGCACAAGAGCCGCCAGTCACGACATTACCCCTATTAGAAACGGCACGATGTGCCCATTCTAAAGTGCGCATGCGCCGATGACATTGGCGCATGCACCATAGTCATCGGCTCATGGGTCTTTTGTAAATATCTCCTAAACCATGGAGGTTTAGGAGATATTTCAAGCACCTACAGGTATGCCTCAATATAGGCTTACCTGTAGTTAAAAGTGGTTGTACGGGGTGTAAAACCACTTTAAAGGCAAGCCACAAATGAAAAGAAAAAGTTCCCAAAAGTAAAAATTTTGAAAAGAAAAAAAGAAAAACAGTCATAAAAAGTAACAGTTGAAGAACCCAACGTCATGTTTGCTCCAGGCGAACATAACCAAAAAGGAAGAAAAACCGCCAAAGAAACTTTAGTCCCAAAAACATAGTAAACAGTAGTGGATTGGTCCAAGAGTCCATCCACTCAGGAAAGGGTCATGGTGACGTATAGGTAGTTCAAAACATTCAGAACAGTACCTGAGGTTCCCGCAGTGAACGGATGGATGGTCACAAATTCTTTTGCACAATCCACTCATCTGGGAAAGCAGTCGCAGTAGGGGAACAGGGCTCTAACAGGGGACTGCAACAGCAGGAACCACAACTCCCAGTACCATCACATTTAGGAGGTAAGTAGACTTGAGCCCCCGGTCCACGGGCACTAAGCTTGCAGGACATGGGACCTGATTGCAACTCTAGGCAATGGAATCCAGCCAGTCGACATCTGCAGGGGAATCAAAAAATTTTACAGAACCATGGTGAATCACTTTTAGGTGGCTTGGATAAAGCATGTTGTACACCAGGCCCTTTTTCTGTAGATCTGGAGAGAAATTAAGATATAGGTGTATGACAGTCATCTCATATTTCAGCGCAGGGTGTTTGCAGGCCTCTGCTAGGATCAAGTCTCTATCTCTGAAGTTGAGCAGGCTAACCAGAAAAGCACGTGGCCTCACTCCATGATGTACACTGGGGACAGGTGTTGCAGGCCGAGGAGCTGTTTAAAAAAGGTCTGTGCAAACAACACAGGGTTGGGGCCCTCCTCACTTTCCGGAAGCCTAACTACCTGGACATTGTTGCACCTGAGACGGTTCTCTGCGTCCTCCAAACGAACCATAAGGATCTTGACCTGCTGCTGCAATTCCACCACAGTTTGTGCAGTGAAGTCAGCAGTGTCCTCCACTGCAGAGATGCTGTGCTCTGCTTCATAAAGGTGGCCCCTGAATTTGTCCATAACCTACCATATCAGCCCACATTCAATCTTTGGGGTGTCAAACTTCCCCTCCACAGATGACTTACTGTCTCCAATGGCTGCCAGGATCTTTGCGGTGGACTGCTCTCCCAGCAGCTCCGGTTCAGCCCGTGGAGCCGCAGGGGACCCCTTTGGATCCGATGCCCCGAAAACAGCCATTGAGGAGTCCATTTGTACCGCCACAGAGGCCGGAGGTAATGATGTGACAAGCAAGATGGCCACTGCACAAGTGTTCGGCGGTGGAATCCAGGAGATGGGAGTGGCTGCCTTCTTAGCAGATTTACGCTTTCCAGTCATGGGAAGGACCGGGGCAGCCCCCCAAACAGCAGGAAGGTGCTTGCTTAGCAGGATGGCCTGGGAAAAACCAGGATGCAGGCAGATGGTGTACAGTAGACTGTAGACATTGTCTCAGCCAGAAAAGGCATTAGAATAAAGCTAAAGGACTTGAAGCCCAATTCCAGCCAAATAAAAAATATATCCCTTGCAGTGTGGTTGTACCTAGTTTTTCTACGGGATAGGAGAAACAGTGGGGATATTTACTAAAAACTGGAGAGTGCAAAATCTGGTGCAACTCTGAATATACACTAAGCAGCTTCCAGGTTTTATTGCCAAAGCTTAACCGCCTCCTATCCTCTCTTGTTCTGGGCCGAGGTCATATGATGTCACCCAGTCTCACCGTGATCGTGCACCCGTGGGGGACGCACAGCGCGGCGATCGTGGGTGTGCTGTGTCCCTGGGACATGGCATGACCCCGATCTCCGTAAAGAGTCGATGACGCGGCCCTTTACCCATGTGATCAGCTGTGTCCAATCACAGCTAATCACATGTAAAAATGGGACATGCCATTTATCGGCTCTCCTAGCCTCACACTGACAGGGTGTGAGGAGAGGAGAGCTGATCAGCGGCATCTCCCCACAGGGGAGACCTATACAGATAATCAGTGCCAACCGGGGGGGCGGCAATTCATCTGCTACCACCACCCCCCCAGCGGTTGGTCGGTCCCTGTACCTCATCTAGGTTGCGGGCTTCCTCTGGGCGGCGGCTTCACACTGGGTCTCCTCCTTCCTCGGCTTCACGGCTTCCTCTGCGTCTCCTCCCTCCTCCTCGGCGGCCAATAGGATCGCTTCTCCTCTTGGCCAATCGGGTCTCAGGACCTGCTCCCTGAGCCAGGATTGTCTGGGAGGAGAATCAAGAAGACAATAGCGAATATTCATTCGCAATTGTCACACAACTTGGTGGGTTTGGGGCACAGGACTCTGCGCCCCGAGCCCACCCTTTTTTGAAGCCAATTAGAGTCTCAGGCTCTATTCACGTGCTTCTAAAAAAAAAAAAAAACAACCCCCTATTGAAATCCATGCATCCGGCGCCCTGCATGTAAATTAGGGTCCAGGCGCATGGATAAGGGGGGCGGTGTATGGCAGGGCCTCCGCTGATCAGTGTCCTGATCATCAGTGCAGCACCAAGAGTGCCCAGCAGTGATGCCAGTCTGTGCCCATCAGTGATACCAATCTGTGCCCATCAGTGAGGCCATTCTGTGTCCATCAGTGATGCAAGTCAGTGCTGCCTTTTAGTGCCCATCAGTGCCTGCTCAACAGTGCTGTCTATCAGCGTCACACAACAGTGCTGCCTATTAGTGCCCATCAGTGCTGCATATTAGTGACGCCTCATCAGTGCAGCCTATCAGTGTGCCCATCAGTGCAGCCTCATCAGCACACATCAGTGAAAGAGAAAAATGAATTATTTACAACATTTTTTGACAAAAACTAAGAAAACCTTTTTTTTTCAAAATTTTCTTTTTTCTTTTTTTTTTACAAAATTTTTTTTTTTTTTTTTTTTTTAACAAAAAAACCATAAACCCAGTGGTGATTAAATACCACCAAAATAAAGCTCTATTCGTGGGAAATGTTGCATGACTGCGCAATTGTCATTCAAAGTGTGACAACGCTGAAAGCTGAAAATTGGCCTTGGCAATATTCGGTGTGTAACATGTAAAATGTTATGAATGCACCAACCCCCACACCTCTCCGATCCCCGCTGTGCCAGCTAGTGGGGCATCTTCGCCCACCTGGCTGCATCACTTATTCACAGCGCTCTGTAAATAGAAAAGTACAAGGTCCAGCAGCCTTTGTGGCTGTCAGCGTGTATTTTTCAATGAACTACTAGTTCATGGAGTCTTCCTGTCAGAATATGAGATACAAGGAAGCCAATACACTGACAGATCTGAAGGAGACCTGCTGATCGCTGGTACAATGCTTTATAGGCTCCTGCAACAAAAATAATAAATGCACATTTTTTTTACCTGCAAAAAAAGTGCATTTATTTATTATTTTCTGAAAAAGTGAACTTATCCTTTAATTTAACAAGCTGAAGTTAGAAGCCAATAGGCTACAATGCATAGTTGCACCAGATTCTGTGTGCTCCAGTTTTAGCAAATCTACCCCACTGTTACTTACCTAATCTGCTCCACCAGGCAGACGGTGCTTCCCCAGGATCTGGCAATGGACTGTTCCTTGCTGTTCTCACCTCCAGAGCAGGACCAATATGGGGAGATATAACTGATGTGAACAATTGTCAAATACTTCACTGTATGCAACTTACTTAAAGTGGAACAACACTTCATTTGAGCACCACAAATCAAAAACGCTATTTGATTTTTAACCACTTCTGGACAGGCTCACGACGATATACGTCAGCATTTTGAAGAGGGATATCATTGTTATGGCAGCAGCTAGCTGCCATAACCCCAGTATCCTCTTCTTCAGTGAGCGATCCGGTTTCAGATAAAAGTGGTCTCTGCGGCTAATTCATCACAAGATCACTTTTATCGGGGCGGGAGAGGGGCCCCCCTCCCGCCGCTCTCCTGTGCCCTCCACCGCTTACCAGAGCCGTCGGTAGTGGCGGAGGTGATCGGGTTCCTCTCCCTGTTAGGTATGGAGATGAGTGAGGGGAAGATGCCCCCACTAATCTCCATACCATTGCAGGGTGGAAGTGACATCAAAACATCACTTCCGCCCATAGCTCTTTCTTTTTTTTTTATTGCATTTTAGTGTAAATATGAGATCTGAGGTCTTTTTGACCCCAGATCTCATATTTAAGAGGTCCTGTCATGCTTTTTTCTATTACAAGGGATGTTTACATTCCTTGTAATAGGAATAAAAGTGACACAATTTTTTTTTAAAAAGAACCGTGTAAAAATAAAAAGTAAAATAAATAAGAAAAAATAAAAAAAATTTTTTTAACGTGCTTCATCCTGCCAAGCTCGCGTGCATAAGCGAACGCATACGTGAGTAGCACCCGCATATGAAAACGGTGTTCAAACCACACCTGTGAAGTATCACCGCGATTGTTAGAGCGAGAGCAATAATTCTAGCCCTAGATCTCCTCTGTAAATCAAAACAT
The DNA here is from genome assembly GCA_037952835.1 of Lithobates septentrionalis. Taxonomy (NCBI): domain Eukaryota; kingdom Metazoa; phylum Chordata; class Amphibia; order Anura; family Ranidae; genus Lithobates; species Lithobates septentrionalis. Next base: position 106,102 of record JBBDGP010000366.1, on the reverse strand, counting down.
GCAACCTGTAGAATTTTTTATCTTGCTTGTGGAGATTTTGAAGGGTAAAAGTTTGTCCACAAGTGGGCACAATTTTGAGGCGTGACATGTTTGGTATCAATTTACTTGACGTAACATTATCTTTCACAATATAAAAAATTGGGATAACTTTACTGTTGTCTTATTTTTTTAATGCAAAAAAGTGAAACTTTTCCAAAAAAAGTGCGCTTGTAAGACGCTGCCCAAATACGGTGTGACAGAAAGTATTTCAACAACCGCCATTTTATTCTCCAGGGTGTTAGAAAAAAATATATAATGTTTGGGGGTTCTAAGTAATTTTCTAGCAAGCTTTTAACTTGTAAACACCAAATCTCAGAAAGCGGCTCGGTCCTTAAGTGGTTATTATTCATAGCAAACTCCCCCCCGTTGTTGTGGAGTCAGTGAAGAATCTGCTGTGAAATAACCAGTCTGGGGCTCTGGTTGATAGAGACCACAGGATTCCTCACTGATGGACCAATCAACTACAAGTACAAGATAAAGTGCACATGGCTAATTGAGGGATAGGGTTTTGGACTCTATGATCAAGCAAGAGGACCTGCCTCTTGGGAGGATAAAGTGTTAGATCCCTAAAGTTACTGCACAGAGCACTTGCCTGGAGACATTTCGCCTCTCATGCTTGTTTGACTCAGTGAAAATGTAAAAGAACCGCGCTAATAATCTTAGAATCCTAGAAGAGGGGGGAGGGAATTGTAGTTCTAGACGGATGTGATTATTTATTAGAAATGAACCGTATTGTGGATGATGAAGAGACCTATACCCCTCTAAATAGAGATCCCGTTTTAAAATATAAAAGGGAATTAGAGGTCATTGTGAATAGAGGTTTTAAATTGGCATTATAAATAAAAAGGAAAAAAAATTCTGGTACCAATTGGGCCTAGTAACGCCAATAATATACTATCTTCCGAAGATACACAAGAGTCTGACCTGCCCTTCGGGACGCCCAATAGTCAGTAGCATTGACTCGGTTACATCACGGATGAGCAGGTATATAGACTTTTATCTTCAACCTGTGGTGCAAAAAATGCCATCGTACATCAAGGATACGTGATATATTATAAATCTGCTATCAAGCCTTAAGCCGAAGGAGGGGTTATGGCTTGTCACAGCAGACATATGTTCATTGTATATGATTATACCACATCACTTGTGTCTTGCAGCTGTAAAGTTGTATTTGGATCTGGAATTTGGTCTCCCTAAGAATCAGATGGATTTTATCATGGAACTTTTAGAGTTTGTGGCATTGCATAACTATTTTTGGTTGGAGGATCAATTCTATCGTCAAGACAGAGGAGTGGCCATGGGGGCAAAATATGCCCCGAGTTTGGCCAATTTATTCATGACCAAATGGGAGGAGGATGTCATCTATGCCAAAGATAGACCCCAAATAGTCCTTTGGGCTAGGTATATTGATGACATCCTCCTCCTTTGGGATGGTAATCACTCGGAACTACAGTATTTCATCGGTTTCCTAAACAATAATGACAGAGGGATAGTTTTGAACTTTGAGGCTAGCACACAGGAGATCAATTTTTTGGATCTAAAGATTATGGTAAAAAATGATAGGTTCATTACTTTCACTTACTTTAAACCAACAGACAGGAATTCATATATTCCTGTTGACAGTTGCCACCACGAGTCTTGGCTGAGGTCAGTACCCAAAAGCCAAAATATGGGAATACTTTGCAACTGTACTGAAGTGAATGAATTTAAGATACAATCAACTGTTCTAACCAATAGGTTTATTGAAAAGGGATACGACCCAGAGTCCCTGCATAGGACTTTTGACCAGATACAGGGAATGGATAGGTCATTCGTTTAAAAAGAGAAAATAAAAAATAATGACATCAATATTCCATTCATTACAACTTTTTCAGTACAGCATCAGAGTGTGAAACGGCTATTACAAAAACATTGGCATATCTTGGGAAATGACAGGGTGTTGAACACTGTCTTGCCTAAGAAACCTCAAGTAATTTTTAGGGGTGCTCCATCATTAAGGGATAAAATAGCCCTAAGAACCTGTTTTTTTCAAAATCTTAAGGGATACTATCAATGTAGAAAATGCCAGATGTGTTCCATTAATAGATGTAGAAATAGACGAACGTAAGGTTTTAGCTCTACCAGTACTTCTCGGACTCATGAGATAGAATCTTTCATTACGTGTTCTTCCACAGGGGTAGTGTATTTATTACAGTTCCCCTGTGGACTTCAATATGTGTGCAAGTCTAAGAGAGCCTTACAGGTGAGGTTAAATGAACATATTAACAACATTAGAAAGGGTTTTAAGAACCACTCTGTGTCAAAACATTACGATTTGGTGAATAACAGAGACCCCTCTAATACCCTGTTTTTAGGTATTGATAAATATAGACCTCATTGGAGAGGTAGCTCTTTGGTCAGGGAGATATCTAGGCCAGAGATGGCCTGTATACATAGATTAAAATCCTATGTTCTAAATGTGGACACTGACGTAAATGCATTTATAAACAATTCTTGAATGCTTTCTGGTTTTGTTTTATGGCTGTGTGAACTCGTATCTGAGTCTTGGTTGGCCCTAAGGGTCTCATGTACGACTTTTTTTTAGGAAATTTCGATTTTTAGTCATTTGGGTTTGGGAGCCCACGGCTCGCCATTGAAGCCGATGCGAGTGCCCAGTGGGAGAGATGACCGCCAGGCACCCGCGATCGCTCGTGACAGAGCGAGAACCGGGATCTGTGTGTGTAAACACGCAGATCCCGGTTCTCTCAGGGGAGAGGAGACAGATTGTGTGTTCATACTAAGTATGAACACCGATCTCTCTCTCCTTCTAGTCAGTCCCATCCCCCCACAGTTAACCCCTTGATCGCCCCCTAGTGTGAACCCATTCTCTGCCATGACATATCAGTGCATTTTTATAGCACTGATCGCTGTATAATTGTCACTGGTCCCAAAAATGTGTCAAAAGTGTCCAATCTGTCCGTCGCAATATCGCAGTCCCGATAAAAATCGCCGATCACCGTCATTACTAGTAAAAAAAAATAATAACAAAAGTGCCATAAATCTATACCCTATTTTGTAGACGCTATAACTTTTGCGCAAACCAATCAATATACGTTTATTGCGATTTTTTTACCAAAAATATGTACACATATCGGCCTAAACTGAGGAATTTTTTTTTTTTTTTTTAATTGGGATATTTACTATAGCAAAAGGGGTTGATTTACTGAAGGCAAATCTACTTTGCACTACAAGTCCACTTTGCACTTGGAAGTGCAGTCGCTCTAGATCTGGACTGACTGGAGGAGACATATTGTTGTTCCTACTTAGTAGGAACAAACAATATGTCTCCTCTCCCCTGACAGAACAGGGATTTGTGTGCTTGTGTGTTCCTGCTCTCTTGCACCTGATTGCGCCTGCCGGTCGCGCATCGCGATATCGCCCTTAAAGGTACATATGTACCCATGCGGCGATTTGCGGGAGCAAAGCACTTTGCCGCCATATATCGTTGTGTGAGCTGGTCAGCAAGTGGTTAATGTCTAAACTGCAACAAAAGTGCCAGCGGTTTACACCCCTAAGTGAAAATGTCCAAATTGGGCCCAAAGTGTTAATATTTTGTGTGGCCACCATTATTTTCCAGCACTGCCTTAACCCTATTGGGCATGGAGATCACTAGAGCTTCAAAGATTGCCACTGGAGTACTCTTCCACTCCTCCATGACGACATCACGGAGCTAGTGGATGTTAGAGACCGTACGCTCGTCCACCTTCCATTTGAGGATGCCCCACAGATGCTCAATGAGATTTGGGTCTGGAGACATGCTTGACCAGTCCATCACCTTTACCCACCCTTGGGGGTGTACTTACTTTTGTTGCCGGTGGTTTAGACATTATTGGCTGTGTGTTGAGTTATTTTGAGGGGACAGCAAATTTACACTATTATACAAGCTGTACACTTACTACTTCACATTGTAGCAAAGTGTCATTTCTTCAGTGTTGTCAAATGAAAAGATATAATAAAATATTTACAAAAATGTGAGGAGTGTACTCACTTTTGTGAGATACTGTATATAATACAGTTCAGAGTATATAGTGCAGTCCGTATAGTATATACAATACAGTTCAGAGTATATAGTGCAGGGCAGAGGATATAATACAGTGTATTGAAGTGGTTAAAGGGAACCCTATGACAGAATTAAGAAAAAAAACGGTGTGGGGTCCCCCCAAAATCCATACCAGACCCTTATCTGAGCCAGCAGCCTGGCAGGCCAGGAAAGAGGGGAGGGGGCGAGCGAGCGCCCCCCTCCTGAACCGTACCAGGCCTCTTGCCCTCAACATGGCCCCAAAGCACCTTGTCCCCATGTTGATGGGGACAAGAGCCTCTTCCCGCTAACCCTGGCTGATGGTTGTCGGGGTATGCGGGCGGGGGGCTTATCGAAATCTGGAAGCCCCCTTTAACAAGGGGCCCCAAGATCCCAGCCCCCTTATGTGAATGGATATCGGGTACATTGTACCCCTACCCCTTCACCAAAAATGTGTCACAAAGCAAAAACCATAACAGACAGTTTTTGACAATTCCTTTATTAAAAAAAAAAAAAATTGTCCCGCTATGTCCATCCATCTTCAATCACGCCGCCAAACGGACCCAAAAAAATAGAAAAATGTAAAAAGCTCTGTCTCCATGGGAGGCTTCCCGGCGACTGCTGTCTTTGGCTTTGACAGCTGTTATATAGGCAAGGGCAGGGCCACCCGGGGACGTAACTGAGTGACCCCGCTCCTTTTGGCATCATGTGACATCATGTGATGTCAGAGGGGGCGGGGTCATCTGGTTATGTTAGTGGGTGGCCCCGCCCTTGCCTATATAATAGCTGTCAAAGCGAGAAGACAGAATTTGCCGGGAGGCCTCTCATGGAGGCTTTTTTTAAAAAAAAAAAATTCTATTTCACGGGTCCATAGATTGGCGTGATTGAAGATGGATGGACATTACGGGACAGGTTTTTTTTTTAATAAAGGAATGTCAAAAACTGCCCGTTGTGGGTTTTTACCTTTTGACACTTTTTTCGGTGAATGGGTAGGGGTACAATGTACCCGCAACCCATCCACATGGGGAGGAGAGCCCGGATCTGAGTTGTTAAAAGGGGGCTTCCAGATTCCGATAAGCCCGATGCCCGCAGACCCCAACAACCAATGGCCAGGATTGTCGGGAAGAGGCTCTTGTCTCCATCAACATGGGGACAAGGTACTTTGGGGGGGACCCCAAAGCACCCTCTCCATGTTGAGGGCATGTGGCCTGGTATGGTTCAGGAGGTGGGCTGCTCACTCGCCCCCCCATCCTGACCTCCAGGCTGCATGTTCGGATAAGGGTTTTAATTTTGCCGTGGCATTCACCTTAATAGCCATACCAGACCCGAAGGGCCTGGTATAGACTGGGGGGATGCTACACCATTTTTTTCCTTGATTTTTCATCTATATTGCCGGGACTTGGCAATACATTACAGCTGCGAGCAAATTTAAATGACATTTTTACCTTTAGAAATGTCATAATTGCTGGGGCATGTTCTACACTTCGCACATATGCGCCACTTTACAGGGGACCCCCAGGCACGATACTATAGTTTTAAAAACTTTTTTTTGCATTGATACATGTCCCCTAGGGCAGTACCCGGGTCCCCAAACACTTTTTATAAGCCTTTAAAATGAGCACTTTTGATTTTTCAAGTTCGTGTCCCATAGATTTTAATAGGGTTTGCATGTTCGCTAGAACTTTTTTTTTTGCCTGTTTGCGGTTTTCTGGTGCGAACCCGAACCGGGGGGTGTTCGGCCCATCCCTACTAGTAAGTGAGTGGACACACAGGAGGGGAGCATGATTTGCACTGCATTTGAGTTTACAGCACTTGGCACTTTAGCACGATGGAACTTTATTTCACTATTAAAAGGAATTGAAATAATGGACTTTATGTGAATTATGATGCATTGCACTGTTCATTATGCATTGTACTGTTCAGCTGCTAAAATTTCTGGCTGTGTTGCAGTATGCATGCTCGTTTGCTATATATAAATTGTATGATAATTGTAATATGTACATTGATGTATTTGTATATATTTCTGATGACATATACTTTATCATTATAGACTTAAGTTACAGCTTTGGAAGTTTCAAGTCCTTTTATCCCTGAAGATCTACACTGTGTGTTTTTGAAACGCATTGGATGCTCTGTCAGTTGACAGCTCTTAGGGCTTCCCTTTCAGCTGGGTTCACATCTGCTCCCAACATTATGTGTCTTTTTGAACTTTTGTCATTCATATCTTCTGTCTTATATATATCAATAAATTTGTAATTTTTTACGATTACTGTTTGTGGTCCGTTTAAAATCCCAATTTGAGGAAACCCATTTTTTACTTGGCTGTATGTTTGGGGTCATTGTCCTGCTTCAGTAATGGGGCCCATCACACATCTCCCTGATAGAAAGGCATGATGGATAAATATCTGTCTGTATTTCTCAGCATTGAGGGCACTATTGATCCTGACCAAATCTCCAACAACTCCTGCTACAGGACACAATATTTCAAATTTTGACTCATCAGTCCAGAGCATCTGCTGTCATTTTTCTGCACCCCAGTTCCTATGTTTGCATGCATAAGCTGTGGAAACAATGCTTAGAGTCTTAACTATTTTTTTTTCACTAAACAATGTAAACTAACAGGTAAAACATATTAAGCATATTATTGAGCCTTAAAACACTGATTGAATACTATTTTTTCTGAATGACATTTTTATCAAGATGATACTCTTTGGCCTATGTTTTCTAATAAAGAATCAATTCTAATAATTTTAATTATAAAATAAATGTGTGTTGTCACTTTATTCAATTTTTCAACTTTTATTTTTATTTTTTTCAAATTTGCACTTCATCCCTTTTAGGCTGGGTTCACACTGCCGTATGGAGCAGCTCACAGCAGGGATCCGGTGCGTCTCTGTTCACAGTCCAAGTTTGGCTGAATTCAGGCCTGAAACGGACTAGAAGATGCATGGGACTCCTGTTCAGTTCGCTCCACAGCCGCCCGCGGAGATGTGTGAACCAGCTCCACTGAGAGCCTGTCACAATCTCCTGACATGCAAAATGGTGAGTCCCATTAATTAGCCACAAAACCAGATGTAGCTACTATGTGTGGTTGTAACGTTTGTTATTACAAATGCCTATAGCTCAAACTAATTTGCAATATGGCAATGGCAACACCATGTCCAGAACATAGCTAGGGACCACCTAGTTTGTGTATTTCAAAGAGGCCTGAAACCAATGCTGAGGACCATAGACGCAGTGGTCAGCTAAGGAAACCTAATGCAGCAGGCGAAAGACACATCATGATTACTTCTCTTCAACAGCAGAAGATGTCTAGCAGTGCCATTAGCACATAACTGGCAAAAACCAGTGGGACCCAGGTTCACCTATTTACTGTCCAGAGAAGTCTAGCCGAAGTTGTCTTCACAGAAGAATTGCAGCCAAAGAGCCATACCGCCAACTTGGAAACAAGGCTAAGCGACTCAAAAACATAGGAACTGGGGGGTGCAGAAAATTGGCAACAGGTGCTCTGAATTGATGCATTGAAATCTGAAATATTTGGCTGTAGCAAGAGGTAGTTTGTCCACGAAGGTCTGAAGAGCAGTACAATAATGAGTGTCTGCAAGGAACAGTGAAGCATGGTGGAGGTTTCTTGCAAGTTTGAGGCCATATTTCTGCAAATGGAGTTGGAGATTTGGTCAGGATCAGTGCTGAGAAATACAGGAAGATACCTATCCATTATGCCATACCATCAAGGAGGTGTGTGTATTTGTCCCCAAATATATTTCTGCAGCAGGACAATGCCCCCAAATATATAGCCAATGTCATTAAGAACTATCTTCAGCATAAAGAACCTTGAAGTCATGGTTTGTCCCCCACAGAGCCCTGATCTCAACATCATCGAGTCTGTCTGGGATTAGATGAAGGGACAGAAGGATTTGAGGCAGCCTGCATCCACAGAAGATCTGTGCTTAGTTCGCCAAGATCCTTGTCAAACAGGAAATCCACAGAAGTCTCAGAGGCCGCACCAACATCTACATTCAGAACCAGCCATCATAACAGGGACGTGCAGTGAGGTCAGTGGCTGGTGAGGCACTGGCTAGTATCAGAGCCAGATACACACAGGTTACATACACCGTGAACATTAGAGCAAGAGCAATAATTCTAGCACTAGACCTCTTCTGTAACTCTAAACATCTAATCTGTAAAAAAATTTAAAGTGTCGCCTAAGGAGATTTTTAAGTACCGAAGTTCCATTCCACGAGTGTGCACAATTTTAAAGCGTGACTTAGGTATCTATTTACTTGGCATAACATCATCTTTCATATTATACAAAAAGAATCGGGTTATCTTTAGTGTTTTTTTTTTTTTATATTCATGAAAGTTTTTTTCCCCCCAAAAAAATTGCTGCGCAAATACTGTGTAACATAAAAAGTTGCAACGACCACCATTTTATTCCCTAGGGTTTCTGCTAAAACAATATACATAATGTTGGGGGGTTCTGAGTAATTTTCTAGCAAAAAAAGATGATTATTACATGTAGGAGAGAAGTGTCAGAATTGGCCTGAGTAACAAGGAGTTGATTACCATAAGTAATATACAACTAATTGTTATATATTGTTTTTAAGGTAATTTACTATATTTTCAAAAACTGTACTCAAGCAGGTGGCTTAACGGACAAATTACTGAAGTTTGGAGTTTTAACTTTCAACCAGTAATTTCACAGTAAATAGATAAATAATAAATTATTATCTTATAACATATAGCATAATAATATATGATTTAGATTGATTATAACAGTACCTTTTCAACAGCAGCAGATTCTCATTCCCCCTCTTAACTGTGTGAGAAAAACATGGGATTGTGGGTAAATCTTATACCCATAAATCCATGTATTTCCTTAAATACATAAGTATTTAAGGAAATAAGTAGTTAAGAGGGCTGGGCTGGAAGGGAGCATTTGTCTTTTAAACACATGCCCCTTCTATGACACTGTAGTGAGAGGCGTGCCTCCACTGCAGCATTTTTATTGGATAGCTGGGGCAAATGGCACTTTACCATTGGTCCAAGACTCCAAGCTGTCTATTGAGCTCAGTGCCTCTGACAAGAAGTGAGGAGAAGCACTGTGAGCTCATCCTCTCAGTCTGCTGCAAACAGAGTGTGTCAGCTTGTATTTAAACTCGTTGCTCTGTATGTAGCTTCTGAAAGGCTGCACAAGGAGCCCTGTATCCCAGGAACCTAGGTCGTAGGAGCCCCAAATTTTTACCAGTGGTGGGGTAGGCAAATTTGGGGTCTCTGTGACCGCAGGCCGCCGAGCTACGACCCTCGAAGCTCGTTTTTTTTCATTGATTTTTTTATGTTCATGGAAGGTGAGGCTTTGCCTCACCTGCCTCCTCTGACTGCACGTCCCTGTATCATAATGCTAACTTTTTTACATACATTTTTGCAAGGTTGCATAAAACCTCTTTCCTGAAAAAAAAAGGAGGAGCTGCACCTGACAGAGCAAAGGTGGCGCATGCTGTGATAAGTTCAAGAGGGGAGCACGGTCTAGGCTGTGTGTGTCACAGCCACACAGTCCCCAATTGGTCAATGGAATGTGAGCCAGAGAAACCCTCATCAGTGGGACTACTCCCCTTGCACTTGAGAACCACCGTACTGCACTGCTAACAGCTGTATTAAAAAGAAAAATGTTGGTATGGGAATTCAGTAAATAACTATAAACACTGTTTGAGCAGAAAGAGGGAATGGATAGAGGATAATATAGCACTGTAAGTGGCAGCAAGCAGTAGGGGAGGAAAATATCTCATGTTTTTAGTAAGAGGAGTGCCCACACTCACACTGAACCAATGGGCAGAAACAAAATGAGGGGAATGTTCACTTGTTGCAAGTGACGTAGAACAAAAATGCCAGAGCACAATTAACTCAACCCGTAGCTGGCGGAATGGAGTGAAAAGGCAAAGTACTATTGAAAAGCCAACCAAGACTGGAGAAATGCCCTTGCTCTGCACCATTAATGTTTAAGCTAAATCCTAGAAGGCATTTAAAGTCAGATTTAATATGCCAAAGTAGAGAAATGGTCTGTATGACAGAGCAGAGAGAAGCCAGGAGAAGAGAAAGAGGGGGAAAAAAATTGCATAGTGATAATGAAAATGATGTCAGCCAGGGTACACAAAAAAAAAGTCACTGCTTTGCACCTGTATGGCACTCTGTAGCACCCTGTAAGCCTCTTCTCCTAGGGACACTAACAAGTAATTAAAGCATTCTGGGAGTGGGAAGGTCATACCTAGCTGGTGTCAACCTCCAATACCAAATACGGCTCTGATACTGAGCCTGTCCCTAAAGAACTTCTAAGACTTTATATTTATATATACACACTATATTGTCAAAAGTATTTGGATGCATGCCTTTACACACACATGAATTTTAATGGCATCCCAGTCTTAGTCCGTAGGGTTCAATATTGAGTTGGCTTCCAACAGCTTCAACTCTTCTGGGAAGGCTATCTACAAGGTTTAGAAGTGTGTCTATGTGAATGTTTGACCATTCTTCCAGAAGCGCATTTGTGAAGTCAGGCGCTGATGTGAACGAGAAGTCTTGGCTCACAATCTCCACTCTAATTCATCCCAAAGATGTTCTGTCGGGTTGAGGTCAGGACTCTGTGCAGGCCAGTCAAGTTCCTCCACCCCAAACTGATTCATCCATGTCTTTATGGACCTTGCTTTGTGCACTGGTGCACAGTCATGTTGGAACAGGAAGGGACCATCCCCCAAACTGTTCCACAAAGTTGGGAGCATGAAATTGTCCAAAATGTCTTGGTATGCTGATGCCTTAGAAGTTCCCTTCACTGGAACTAAGGGGCCAAGCCCAACCCCTGAAAAACAACCACACATCATAATCCCCCCTCCACCAAAGGATTTGGACCAGTGCACAAAGCAAGGTCCATAAAGACATGGATGAGCGAGTTTGAGGTGGAGGAAATTGACTGGCCTGCACAGAGTCCTGACCTCAACCCGAAAGAACATCTTTGGGATGAATTAGAGCGGAGACTGTGAGCCAAGACTTCTCATCCACATCAGTGCCTAACTGTAAGGATGGGCCAACTCAATATTGAACCCTACGGGCTAAGACTCGGGTTAAGCCTAGGTTCACACTGACAGCGGGAATAAAATCATGCGAGTTCAGCTGAACTCGCATGATGTCTTTCCTGCATGTCAGTCTCGACTTCGGGGGGTGATTTCAGAGACATCTGTATCGAAGTCGCCAAAATTAGTACAGAAACGTATTTGGGAATCAGGGCAGTGCTGCAAATGCAGCGTCGCACCGATTCGGGCGGTGCCATTGCTGGCAAAAGCCGCCGATTTGTTATGCAATTTGACATATAAAAATATATCAAATCGCTGCAATGTGAACCAAGGCTAAGACCCCTTTCACACTTTAGCTCCTGTGCTGTTAAAGCTTTAGGCTGCTAGTGGGGTGGTTTTTACCTTAACCACTTCCCGCCCGGCCTATAGCGGATTGACGGCCGGGCGGTGGTTGTGTTATCCTGACTGGGCGTCATATGACGTCCTTCAGGATAACATGCCGCCGCGCGCCCGCAGGGGCGCGCATCGCGGCGATCGGTGGATCGGTGTGTCAGTCTGACACACCGCTACACCGATCTTGGTAAAGAGCCTCCGGCGGAGGCTCTTTACCACGTGATCAGCCATGTCCAATCACGGCTGATCACGCTGTCAATAGGAAGAGCCGTTGATCGGCTCTTCCTCACTCGCGTCTGACAGACGCGAGTAGAGGAGAGCCGATCGGCGGCTCTCCTGGCAGGGGGGGTCTGCGCTGATTGTTTATCAGCGCAGCCCCCCCGCAGATCACCACACTGGACCACCAGGGATCGCCACTAGGACCACCAGGGAAGGGAAACATGTGGATGGCCAGGTATGTACCCCATGGCCATCCACATGTGCCCAGTCAGTGCCAAATCTGTGCCAATCAGTGCCCACAAATGGGCACTGATTGGCACAATTATGTTGCAGTGATGCCCAGCAATGCCACACTTAGGGGCATCACTGCCATCAATCAGAATCATCAGTGCCACCCATCAGTGTCCATCGGTGCCACCTGTCAGTACCCATCTGTGCCCATCTGTGCCCACCTATCAGTGCCCATCCGTGCCCATCTGTGCCAACTATCAGTGCCACCCATAACTACCCATCAACGCCACCTACGAGTGCCCATTAATGCCACCTACAAGTGCCCATCAGTGCCGCCTATCAGTGCCCATCGGTGCCACCTATCAGCGCCCATCAGTGCCACCTACCAGTGCCACCTATCAGTGCCCATTAGTGCCACCTATCAGTGCGCATCAGTGCCACCTATCAGTGCCCATCATCAGTGCCCGTCAGTGCCACCTCATCAGTGCCACCTCATTGGTGCCACCTCATCGGTGCCCATCAGTGCCGCCGTATCAGTGCCCGTCAGTGCAGCCATATCAGTGCCCGTCATTGAAGAAGAAAACGTACTCATTTACAAAAAATTTTAACAGAAACAAAGAAAAACGTGCTTTTTTTCAAAATTTTCTGTCTTTTTTTATTTGTTGCGCAAAAAATAAAAACCGCAGAGGGGATCAAATACCACCAAAAGAAAGCTCTATTTGTGGGAACAAAATGATAAAAAATTTGTTTGGGTACAGTGTGGCATGACCGCGCAATTGTCATTCAAATTGTGACAGCGCTGAAAGCTGAAAATTGGGCTGGGCGGGAAGGTGTCTAAGTGCCTGGTATTGAAGTGGTTAAAGACAAGGTAAAAAGTCCAGTTTTGCAGCACTTTCAAAGCGCTGCCCATTCCCAAGCCACCCCATAGATGCTGTTTGCAGGACTTTTTATAACGTCCCCCGCAAGCGCACCGCCCAAGTGTGAAAGGACTCATTGCCCAGGATGTGAGGAAGTTTTCAGGTGCTTTTTAGAGGCTATTTCAAATGCTAAAATGCATGAAAACTACCTCAGTGTGGAAGGGGTCTAAAGGTTGTGCGTGTAAAGGCAGGCATTCCAATACTTTTGACAATATAGAGTGTGTGTGTCTATATATATATATATATATATATATATATATATATATATATATATATATATATATAGACACACACACACACACAGTCTCTCACAAAAGTGAGTACACCCCTCACATTTCTTGTAAATATTTTATTCTATCTTTTCATGTGACAACACTGAAGAAATGACACTTTGCTACAATGTAAAGTAGTGAGTGTACAGCTTGTATAACAGTGTAAATTTGCTGTCCCCTCAAAATAACTCAACACACAGCCATTAATGTCTAAACCACTGACAACAAAAGTGAGTACATCCCTAATTGAAAATGTCCAAATTGGGCCCAATTAGCCATTTTCCCTCCCCGGTGTCATGTGACTCGTTAGTGTTACAAGGTTTCAGGTGTGAATGGGGTGTAAAATTTGGTGTTATCGCTCTTACTCTCTTACTGGTCACTGGAAGTTCAACCTGGCACCTCATGGCAAAGAACTCTCTGAGGATCTGAAAAAAAGAATTGTTGCTCTACATAAAGATGGCCTTGGCCAGTGTTTCTCAACTCCAGTTCTCAAGGCGCCCCAACAGGTCATGCTTTCCGGCTTTCCATTATTTTGCACAGGTGATTTGATCAGTTCCACTGCCTTAGTAATTACCACAGCCGCTTCATCTGAGGAAAATCCTAAAAACATGACCTGTTGGGGCACCTTGAGGACTGGAGTTGAGAAAGGCCTAGGCTATAAGAAGATTGCCAAGACCCTGAAACTACAGCATGGTGGCATAGACCATACAGCGGTTTACCAGGACAGGTTCCACTCAGAACGGGCCTTGCCATGGTGGACCAAAGAAGTTGAGTGCATGTGCTCAGCGTCATATCCAGAGGTTGTCTTTGGGAGATAGACATATAAGTGCTGCCAGCATTGCTGCAGAGGTGGTGGGGGCCAGCCTGTCAGTGCTCAGACCATAATGCATCAAATTGGTCTTCATGGCTGAAGTCCCATAAGGAAGCCTCTTCTAAAGATATTGCACAAGAAAGCCCACAGTTTGCTGAAGACAAGCAGACTAAGGACATGGATTACTGGAACCATGTCCTGTGGTCTGAGACCAGGATACACTTATTTGGTTCAGATGGTGTCAAGCGTGTGTAGCGGCAACCAGGTGAGGAATACAAAGTGTGTCTTGCCTACAGTCAAGCATGGTGGTGGGAGTGTCATGGTCTGGGGCTGCATGAGTGCTGCCGGCACTGGGGAGCTACAGTTCATTGAGGGAATCATGAATGTCAACATGTACTGTGACATACTGAAGCAGAGCACCATCCTCTCTCTACCGAGACTGGGCCACAGGGCAGTATTCCAACATGATAATGACCCCAAACACACCTCCAAGATGACCACTGCCTTGCTAAAGAAGAGAAGCCAAGGGTAAAGGTGATGGACTGGGCAAGTATGTCTCCAGGCCTAAACCCTATTGAGCATCTGTGGGGCATCCTCAAACAGAAGGTGAAGGAACACAAGGTCTCTAACATCCACCAGCTCCGTGATGTCGTATAAAAAGGCATGGAAGAGGACTCCAATGGCAACCTGGGAAGCTCTGGTGAACTCCATGCCTAAGAGGGTTAAGGCAATGCTGGAAAATAATAGTGGGCACACAAAATATTGACACTTTGGGCCCAATTTGTAGATTTTCACTTAGAGGTGTACTTACTTTTGTTGCCAGCGGTTTAGACAATAATGTCCCGAGTTATTTTAAGGGGACAGCAAATTTACACTTATACAAGTTGTACACTCACTACTTTACATTTCACTACTTTACATTGTAGCAAAGTGTCATTTCTTCAGTGTTGTCACATGAAAAGATATAATAAAATATTTACAAAAATGTGAGGGAGGGGTGCACTCACTTTTGTTAGATACTATGTATGTATGTATGTATATATATATATATATATATATATATATATATATATATATATATATATATATATATATACACATACATACACATTTTTTGAGTGCCACATTTCTATTGCAGTCTGTGTCCCCACTGAAGAGACTTAGCACTCTTTCTTCTGGTGATCACTGTCACATGAAAAAAGTAGAGGGAAATTCTAAATTGAGAGCTACAATTAGAGCAAACAGGTAAGGGAAATCTTCCATTGGGGACAAATGTTCTGAGATAGGAATTACCCTCACTTTTGGGAGGTTTTTCACTTAATTTCTGTTGCATCTCCAAAACAAGAAATGAAGAGAAATCTCCCCAGCAGGACAAAAACACAAGAAAAAAAAAAAGATAATAACCCAATATAGGGTTTAATTCATACACTTTGATGTATATTAATACATTTATGTTTGTAAATAGATTAAATTGGAAAGATATGTGAAAGTTTTGTAAGTTTTGTCTTTGCCCTCTTTACACCTAGATCCTATGGACATTTAAAACTTATTTAACCACTTCCCGCCCAGCCTATAGCAGAATGAGGGCCGGGCAGTGGTTCCGTTATCCTGACTGGACGTCATATGACGTCTCTCACGATAAGGAGCCGAGGCACGCAGCTCGGCGATCAGTGGTGCGGTGTGTCAATGTGACACACCGCAACTCCGATCTAGGTAAAGAGTCTCTGATGGAGGCTCTTTACCACGTGATTAGCCATGTCCAATCACAGCTGATCACTGTGTAAACAGGAAAAGCCATGTATTGCCACTCAGTGCCCATAAATGATGCCAATCAGTAATGTCTGCCAGTGCCTCCTTATCAGTGATGCCCTTCAGTGCCATTAGTGCCCAGTGCCACCCATAAGTGCAGCCTTTCAGAGCACATCTGTGTCGCCTATCAATGCCACCTCATCACTGCCGCCTTATCAGTGCCCATAAGTGAAAGAGAAAACTTACTTATTTACAAAATTTTATAACAGAAACAAAGAAAATCTTTTTTTTTCAAAATTTTCGGTCTTTTTTAAGTTTGTTTAGCAAAAAATAAAAACCCCAAAGGTGATCAACCACCAAAAGAAAGCTCTGGGAACAAAATGATAAAAATGTTGTTTGTGTACAGCATTACATGACCGCGCAATTGTCATTTAAAAAGCGACAGTGCTGAAAATTGGCCTGGGCAGGAAAGGGGAAAGTGCCTGGTAGGCAAGTGGTTAATTACAGGCTCACACCAATTTCGTGCTGAACTTACACAGATTCTTTTTTTTTTTTTTCCATAGATATACAGATTCTTTTTTTATGTCAGAAGGGGACATTCTATTAAACTGAAGAAAGTTTGAGCTTTGTCTCTCCACTATGTTATGTGCAAATCACACTTGCTGGATTAGGTGTCCATATATGAAAGTCGCAGTGAGGATTTTTAATTCCAAAGTGTACAGTGCCTTGCAAAAGTATTCACCCCCTTGGCATTTTTCCTGTTTTGTTGCCTCACAACCTGGAATTAACATGGATTGTTTGAGGATTTGCATCATTTAATTTACAGAACATGCCCACAACTTTGAAGATGTTTTTTTTTTTTTTTTATTGTGAAGCAAACAACAAATAGGACAAAATAACAGAAAAAGTCAATGTGCATAACTATTCACCCCCCTAAAGTCAATACTTTGTAGAGCCACCTTTTGCGGCTATCACAGCTCCAGGTCGCTTTGGATAAGTCTCTATAAGCTTGCCACATCTTACCACTGTAATTTTTGCCCATTCCTCCTTGCAAAACTGCTCCAGCTCCTTCAAGTTGGATGATTTGCGCTTGTGAACAGCAATCGTTAAGTCTGACCACA
The DNA here is from genome assembly GCA_037952835.1 of Lithobates septentrionalis. NCBI lineage: Eukaryota > Metazoa > Chordata > Amphibia > Anura > Ranidae > Lithobates > Lithobates septentrionalis. Next base: position 89,232 of record JBBDGP010000366.1, on the reverse strand, counting down.
GATTTTCTATTGGATTGAGGTCTGGGCTTTGACTAGGCCTTTCCAACACATTTAAATGTTTCCCCTTAAACCACTCAAGTGTTGCTTTAGCAGTGTGTTTGGGGTCATTGTCCTGCTGGAAGGTGAACCTCCATCCTAGCCTTAAATCACACACAGAGTGGTACAGGTTTTGCTCAAGAATATCCCTGTATTTAGCACCACCCATCTTTCCCTCAACTCTGACCAGTTTCCCAGTCCTGACTGCTGAAAAACATCCCCACAGCATGATGCTGCCGCCACCATGTTTCACTGTGGGGATGGTGTTTTTTGGGTGATGTGATGTGTTTTCTTTGATGGCCAAAAAGTTCAAATTTAGTCTCATCAGACCAGAGCACCTTCCTCCATACATTTTGGGAGTCTCCTACATGCCGTTTCACAAACTCAAAACGTGCCATTTTGTTTTTTGCTGAAAGTAATGGCTTTCTTCTGGCCACTCTGCCATAAAGCCCAACTCTATGGAACGTACGGCTTATTGTCGTCCTATGTACAGATACTCCAGTCTCTGCTGTGGAACTCTGCAGCTCCTCCAGTGTTAACTTAGGTCTCTGTGCTGCCTCTGATTAATGCCCTCCTTGCCCGGTCTGTGAGTTTTGGTGTGCAGACGTCTCTTGGCAGGTTTGCTGTTGTGCCATGTTTTTTCCATTTGGTTATGATAGATTTGATGGTGCGCCTAGGGATCATCAAAGATTTGCATATTTTTTTTATAACCCAACCCTTACTTGTACTTCTCAACAACATTGTCCCTTACTTGTTTGGACAGTTCCGTGGTCTTCATGGCAGTGTTTGGTTAGTGGTGCCTCTTGCTTAGGTGTTGCAGCCTCTGGGGCCTTTCAAAAAGGTGTGTATATGTAATGACAGATCATGTGACACTTAGATTGCACACAGGTGGACATCATTTCACTAATTATGTGACTTTTGAAGGTAATTGGTTGCACCAGAGCTTTTTATGGGCTTCATAACAAAGGCGGTGAATGCACATGCCAATTATCAGTTTTTTTTATTTCTGAAAAATAGTTTTATGTAAATATTTTTCTAATTTTACTTCACCAGCTTAGACTATTGTGTTCTGACCCATCACATACACCGTAATTCAGATTAAAAAAAAAAAACATTAAACTAAAGGCTGTAATGTAACAAAATAGGTAAAAAGCCAAGGGGGTGAATACTTTTGCAAGGCACTGTATATGTGTGTGTGTGTGTATATATATTTATATATATATATATATATATATATAAAGTTAGTGAGTGTGGTTTAATTTTTTACTCAGTTTTTTTCCCAGCTGTGCATTTGTAAAAACAAAAGTCACTATTCCCTTTAAACAGCTTTTCCCTTCTATTACTGAATTATGTTATGCCTTGTGTTCCTATCATTAATCCCTTTCTGCGCACAGTCTGTAAATATACATTTTCCAGCATGATGCAGTTTGCTGGGGAAATGGTTATACATGTCCCCTCTGAGCGCCAGCAACCTACACATGGCTGTCATCTCTCAGGCTGCCACTGACAGTTTCGTTCCTAAATGTCAGTGGGGGCACCCAATCAGTGTAGCCTTCAATTATGCAATCACTATGTCGGCTTTGTAAACAATAGAAATAATATCTAATATTCTTGTAGCTCAAGGGCGTTTCCAGATGGATAGCATTGATAGTCAGACTGACTTAAAACAAAGTGTGAGTTTATTGTCACACAGTCTGCATCATAAATACAATGTAAAAGTATAATAGTTCAGTGTAGGTGAAATAGAATAAATAGTTATAAAGCTCTAATAAGCTTATAAAAGCATGTGTGCTTCATGGCTGCTGCCTTCTGTCTCCATGCTGTCTTGTGTAGCCAAAAAGAAGCAGGAAATTACATTCTTATGGGGCGTACACACGGTCGGACTTTTCGTCTACAAAAGTCCGACGGACTAAAGCTGGCTGACAATCCGATCGTGTGTGGGCTTCCCCGGACTTTCAGCAGACTTTTCCAGCCTCAAATCTGACGGACTTTAGATTTGAAACATGCTTCAAATCTTTACGTCGTAACTACGCCGGACCCAGGAATCCGCTTGTCTGTGTGCTAGTCCGACAGACAAAAACCCACGCTAGGGCAGCTATTGGCGACTGGCTATGAACTTCCTTATTTTAGTCCGGTGTACGTCATCACGTACAAATCCGTCGGACTTTTGTGTGATCGTATGTAGGCAAGTCCGTTCGTAAGAAAGTCTGCCGCAAGTCCGTCGAAAGTCTGTCAGACTTTTGTAGACGAAAAGTCCGACCGTGTGTACGCCCCATTATGCCGCGTACACACGGTCGTACTTTTCGTCTACAAAAGTCAGACAGCCTGTCCGACAGACTTCCGGCAGACTTTCGGTGGACTTGCGGCGGACTTGCGGCCTACTTTCTAAAGAACGGACTTGCCTACACACGACCACACAAAAGTCGGTCGGATTCGTACGTGATGACGTACACCGGACTAAAATAAGGAAGTTCATAGCCAGTAGCCAATAGGTGCCCTAGCGTGGCTTTTTGTCCGTCGGACTAGCACACAGACGAGCGGATTTCGGGGTCCGTCGTAGTTACGAAGTAAAGTTTTAAAGCATGTTTCAAATCTAAAGTACGTCGGATTTGAGGCTAAAAAAGTCAGTTGAAAGTCCGGAGAAGCCCACACACGATCGGATTACCAGCCAGCTTTAGTCCGTCAGCGTCCGTTGGACTTTTGTAGACGAAAAGTACGACCGTGTGTACGCGGCATTAGACTTCTGGGAGCATTCAGCTGTTCCAACTTGTCAAAGTCTTCGGGTAAATACATCTTTGTCAACTCTCCTAGTGGGGGTGTGCGTGTCCGACCTTCAATATGGAAGCATTGGCTTTATATGTTACATGCGAACGTCATAACCTCACAAAAACTTAGAACCTTGTATGGCACACATTCATTTCTGCTAACTTCAGCAATATGCTATACAAAAGGAGATACTAACTCAGAGTCATATATAGAGTTTGATTGACAATCCCATATGTAACACTCTATACTTAAAGTAATGTACTGATCATGTAATGTCAAATAACCAAACATCTACTAATATGAAAACATATTACCAATTTTAAACTACATACTAATACTTATTAATATGACTGAGACTACACTAAACTAACCTAACAGGATATAAACAAATATGTATTATTCCTCTATGTAGATACGTGTCTATTTTTGTCTTCTCATGACATTCTATACCAAGATACCTTATATGTCATTCTCATACACCAGAAGCTTCCAATAATACTCAGCTTTAGAAAAAGAATCAGATCAAATCAATTGATCAAGGTCATTCACATATACTATATTTATTATGACTAATCATAAAACCAAATAGGTTTTGCAAGCTTGCCATGAATATAACACCTATAAGTGCCAAATTATGATTTTGGAACAATATTCTAACACTTTAACACTGATCACATGCAGGTTAGAGGCTTCATACTTAAAAAAAAATAAAATAATAATAATAAATGAACACTGCCACCTTCAGGATGAAATGACATCTGTGGTGCCATCAGATTAACCACTTGACGACCGCCTCACGCCGATGTACGTCGGCAAAGTGGCACGGACAGGCAAAATCACGTACAGTGTACGTGATTTGCCTTCCGCGGGTGGGGGGTCCGATCGGACCCCCCCCGGTGCCCGAGGCGGTCGTGGTTTGTCCAGCGGCGATCGGTGGTGAGGGGGAGACCATCCGTTCGTGGCCCCCCCTCGCGATCGCCGCCGGCCAATCGAATCATTCCTTTGCTGCTGTATGCTAAACAGCAGCAAAGGAAATGATGTCATCTCTCCTCGGCTCGGTAATTTCCGTTCCGGCCCGAGGAGAGAAGACATCAATGTGAGTGCACCAACACACACACACACAGTAGAACATGCCAGGCACACAAAACACCCCGATCCCCCCCCCCCCCCCCCCCGATCGCCCCCCGATCCCCCCCCAATCACCCCCCCCCCCCTGTCACAAACTGACACCAGCAGTTTTTTTTTTTTTTCTGATTACTGCATAGTGTCAGTTACAGTGTTGGGACAGATACTGTTACCCCCCTTTAGGTCTAGGGTACCCCCCTAACCCCCCCTAATAAAGTTTTAACCCCTTGATCACCCCCTGTCACCAGTGTCACTAAGCGATCATTTTTCTGATCGCTGTATTAGTGTCGCTGGTGACGCTAGTTAGGGACATAAATATTTAGGTTCGCCGTCAGCGTTTTATAGCGTCAGGGACCCCCATATACTACCGAATAAATGTTTTAACCCCTTGATTGCCCCCTAGTTAACCCTTTCACCACTGATCACCGTATAACCGTTACGGTTGACGCTGGTTAGTTTGTTTATTTTTTATAGTGTCAGGGCACCCGCCGTTTATTACCGAATAAAGGTTTAGCCCCCTGATCGCCCGGCGGTGATATGCGTCGCCCCAGGCAGCGTCAGATTAGCGCCAGTACCGCTAACACCCACGCACGCAGCATACGCCTCCCTTAGTGGTATAGTATCTGAACGCATCAATATCTGATCCGATCAGATCTATACTAGCGTCCCCAGCAGTTTAGGGTTCCCAAAAACGCAGTGTTAGCGGGATCAGCCCAGATACCTGCTAGCACCTGCGTTTTGCCCCTCCGCCCGGCCCAGCCCACCCAAGTGCAGTATCGATCGATCACTGACACTTACAAAACACTAAATGCATAACTGCAGCGTTCGCAGAGTCAGGCCTGATCCCTGCGATCGCTAACAGTTTTTTTGGTAGTATTTTGGTGAACTGGCAAGCACCAGCCCCAGGCAGCGTCAGGTTAGCGCCAGTACCGCTAACACCCACGCACGCACTGTACACCACCCTTAGTGGTATAGCATCTGAACGGATCAATATCTGATCCGATCAGATCTATACTAGCATCCCCAGCAGTTTAGGGTTCTCACAAACGCAGTGTTAGCGGGATCAGCCCAGATACCTGCTAGCACCTGCGTTTTGCCCCTCCGCCCGGCCCAGCCCAGCCCACCCAAGTGCAGTATCGATCGATCACTGTCACTTACAAAAGACTAAAACGCATAATTGCAGCGTTCGCAGAGTCAGGCCTGATCCCTGCGATCGCCAACAGATTTTTTGGTAGCGTTTTGGTGAACTGGCAAGCGCCAGCGGCCTAGTACACCCCGGTCGTAGTCAAACCAGCACTGCAGTAACACTTGGTGACGTGGCGAGTCCCATAAGTGCAGTTCAAGCTGGTGAGGTGGCAAGCACAAGTAGTGTCCCGCTGCCACCAAAAAGACAAACACAGGCCGTCGTGCCCATAGTGCCCTTCCTACTGCATTCGCCAATCCTAATTGGGAACCCACCGCTTCTGCAGCGCCCGTACTTCCCCCATTCACATCCCCAACCAAATGCAGTCGGCTGCATGAGAGGCATTTTCTTTATGTCCTCCCGAGTACCCCTACCCAGCGAACGCCCCCAAAAAAGATATTGCGTCTGCAGCTAGCGCGGATATAGGCGTGACACCCGCTATTATTGTCCCTCCTGTCCTGACAATTCTGGTCTTTGCATTGGTGAATGTTTTGAACGCTACCATGCACTAGTTGAGTATTAGCGTAGGGTACAGCATTGCACAGACTAGGCACACTTTCACAGGGTCTCCCAAGATGCCATCGCATTTTGAGAGACCCGAACCTGGAACCGGTTACAGTTATAAAAGTTAGTTACAAAAAAAGTGTAAAAAAAAAATAAAAAAAATATATATATATAAAATAAAAAAAAATAGTTGTCGTTTTATTGTTCTCTCTCTCTCTATTCTCTCTATTGTTCTGCTCTTTTTTACTGTATTCTATTCTGCAATGTTTTATTGTTATTATGTTTTATCATGTTTGCTTTTCAGGTATGCAATTTTTTATACTTTACCGTTTACTGTGCTTTATTGTTAACCATTTTTTTGTCTTCAGGTACGCCATTCACAACTTTGAGTGGTTATACCAGAATGATGCCTGCAGGTTTAGGTATCATCTTGGTATCATTCTTTTCAGCCAGCGGTCGGCTTTCATGTAAAAGCAATCCTAGCGGCTAATTAGCCTCTAGACTGCTTTTACAAGCCGTGGGAGGGAATGCCCCCCCCCCCCCCCACCGTCTTCCGTGTTTTTCTCTGGCTCTCCTGTCTCAACAGGGAACCTGAAAATGCAGCCGGTGATTCAGCCAGCTGACCATAGAGCTGATCAGAGACCAGAGTGGCTCCAAACATCTCTATGGCCTAAGAAACTGGAAGCTACGAGCATTTTATGACTTAGATTTCGCTGGATGTAAATAGCGCCATTGGGAAATTGGGGAAGCATTTTATCACACCGATCTTGGTGTGGTCAGATGCTTTGAGGGCAGAGGAGAGATCTAGGGTCTAATAGACCCCAATTTTTTCAAAAAAGAGTACCTGTCACTACCTATTGCTATCATAGGGGATATTTACATTCCCCAAGATAACAATAAAAATGATTTAAAAAAAATAAAAATGAAAGGAACAGTTTAAAAATAAGATAAAAAAGCAAAAAAATAATAAAGAAAAAAAAAAAAAAAAAAAAGCACCCGTCGCCCCCTGCTCTCGCACTAAGGCGAACGCAAGCGGCGGTCTGTCGTCAAACGTAAACAGCAATTGCACCATGCATGTGAGGTATCACCGCGAAGGTTAGATCGAGGGCAGTAATTTTTGCAGTAGACCTCCTCTGTAAATCTAAAGTGGTAACCTGTAAAGGCTTTTAAAGGCTTTTAAAAATGTATTTATTTTGTTGCCACTGCACGTTTGTGCGCAATTGTAAAGCATGTCATGTTTGGTATCCATGTACTCGGCCTAAGATCATCTTTTTTATTTCATCAAACATTTGGGCAATATAGTGTGTTTTAGTGCATTAAAATTTAAAAAAGTGTGTTTTTTCCCCAAAAAATGCATTTGAAAAAATCGCTGTGCAAATACTGTGTGAAAAAAAAAAATGAAACACCCACCATTTTAATCTGTAGGGCATTTGCTTTAAAAAAATATATAATGTTTGGGGGTTCAAAGTAATTTTCTTGCAAAAAAAAAAAACTTTTCATGTAAACAATAAGTGTCAGAAAGGGCTTTGTCTTCAAGTGGTTAGAAGAGTGGGTGATGTGTGACATAAGCTTCTAAATGTTGTGCATAAAATGCCAGGACAGTTCAAAACCCCCCCAAATGACCCCATTTTGGAAAGTAGACACCCAAAGCTATTTGCTGAGAGGCATGTCGAGTCCATGGAATATTTTATATTGCGACACAATTTGCGGGAAAGAGACAATTTTTTTTTTTTTGCACAAAATTGTCACTAAATGATATATTGCTCAAACATGCCATGGGAATATGTGAAATTATACCCCAAAATACATTCTGCTGCTTCTCCTGAGTACGGGGATACCACATGTGTGAGACTTTTTGGGAGCCTAGCCGCGTACGGAACCCCGAAAACCAAGCACCGCCTTCAGGCTTTCTAAGGGCGTGAATTTTTGATTTCTCTCTTGACTGCTTATCACAGTTTCGGAGACCATGGAATGCCCAGGTGGCACAAACCCCCCCCCAAATGACCCCATTTTGGAAAGTAGACACCCCAAGCTATTTGATGAGAGGTATAGTGAGTATTTTGCAGACCTCACTTTTTGTCACAAAGTTTTGAAAATTGAAAAAAGAAAAAAAAAAGTTTTCTTGTCTTTCTTCATTTTCAAAAACAAATGAGAGCTGCAAAATACTCACCATGCCTCTCAGCAAATAGCTTGGGGTGTCTACTTTCCAAAATGGGGTCATTTGGGGGGGTTTTGTGCCACCTGGGCATTCCATGGCCTCCGAAACTGTGATAGGCAGTGAAGAGTGAAATCAAAAATTTTCACCCTTAGAAATCCTGAAGGCGGTGATTGGTTTTCGGGGTCCCGTATGCGGCTAGGCTCCCAAAAAGTCCCACACATGTGGTATCCCCATATTCAGGAGAAGCAGCAGAATGTATTTTGGGGTGCAATTCCACATAGGCCCATGGCCTGTGTGAGCAATATATCATTTAGTGACAACTTTTTGTAAATATTTTTTTTTTTTTTTTTTTTGTCATTATTCAATCACTTGGGACAAAAAAAATAAATATTCAATGGGTTCAACATGCCTCTCAGCAATTTCCTTGGGGTGTCTACTTTCCACAATGGGGTCATTTGGGGGGGTTTTGTACTGCCCTGCCATTTTAGCACCTCAAGAAATGACATAGGCAGTCATAAACTAAAAGCTGTGTAAATTACAGAAAATGTACCCTAGTTTGTAGACGCTATAACTTTTGCGCAAACCAATAAATATACGCTTATTGACATTTTTTTTACCAAAAACATGTGGCCGAATACATTTTGGCCTAAATGTATGACTAAAATTGAGTTTATTGGATTTTTTTTATAACAAAAAGTAGAAAATATCATTTTTTTTCAAAATTTTCGGTCTTTTTCCATTTATAGCGCAAAAAATAAAAACCGCAGAGGTGATCAAATACCATCAAAAGAAAGCTCTATTTGTGGGAAGAAAAGGACGCAAATTTCGTTTGGGTACAGCATTGCATGACCGCGCAATTAGCAGTTAAAGCGACGCAGTGCCAAATTGGAAAAAGACCTCTGGTCCTTAGGCAGCATAATGGTCCGGGGCTCAAGTGGTTAAAGTAGAATGTCAGCCTTAGTCTTAAAAAGTGTTTCCTCAGACCTCCTGCTACCTAACCTGCGTAAAGAAAAAAAAAAAAAAAAGTTGTGCAACCTTACTTATTTTTAGTCTGCTCCAGTCCAGTAATGTGATCCACAGCTTTGGTTCCCCTTTGCTAGTTTATGGCGGCTGCAGGGGAGGAGGGAGCGCTGACTATGGGTTATGTCAAAGCTCCCAGAACTCCCAGCTGTTTTCGAATGTCCCCTCCTCTCCCTTGCAGCTGCTGCTCACCAACACAGGGGATCATGTGACTGGACTGGAGCAAACTTAAAATACTTACGTATATGTACCTTTTCACACTGCAAGAGGTAGCAGGAAGGAGAAGGGACATTTTTAAAATTAGTTAGTGTTAGACTAGAATTTAAATTTAATAAATGTAATTGACCACAATAAAAAATAATTCATTTAACAAAAATAGAAATGCATTCAAAAGAATACATTTAATACATTTTTGTGCATATGATGGCATGAGAAAAAATACCAAAAAAACAAAAACAAACAACCTATGAACGAAATATATATTCTTAACCACCACGCTTTAGCCAAATGACAGCTACAGCGAGGCTCGATAACTCTGGGAGGGCGTACATTGACGTCCTCCCAGAATCGCGCTGCCCCCTGGAGTGCACACATGGGAGTATCCGTGACCGCCAGGTCCAGAGGACCCAATGCATCACAGTAAATGGCCACTGACAGCAGCCGTTTACCACGTGTTTGCTCCGTCAAATGACAGAGCGATCACTTGTAAACCACGTCATGCCCGGTTCCTCTCTCCCCTCAGTGTGTGTGGAGAGGGGAGAGATCGGTTGCAGCAGCGCTGTGGGCTGGACCTGTAGTGCCCACAGCACTGCTCTGTGCCGATTGCAGCCTCATCCATCCATGCTCATCCAGCCATAGCCATACTCATCAATCCATACTCATTCATGCTCAGTCATCCCATCCATACTCAGCCATCCACATTTATGGCTCAACCATGCTCATCCAACCCCATTCATTCTCATCCATGCCACATCAGTGCCTCACAAAAGTGTACTAGGTAGTCAAATTAGATTTGAGAAATGTATGCCTCTAGAACACCTGACGGTGCTCCCTGCATGTTGGGCCTATTTATGTGGCCAGGCTGTGTAAAAATCTCATACATGTGGTATCGATATACTCAGGAGGAGTAGTAGAATCTATTTTGGGGTGTCATTTTTGGTATGTACATACTGTATGCTGGAAATAATGTATGAATTTACAACTTTGTGTAAAAAAAAACAAAAAAAAAAATACTCCGGAGGAGTAGCAGAATGTGTTTTGGGGTGTAATTTGTGGTATGCATATGCTGTGTGTGAGAAATAACCTGCTAATATGACAATTTTGTGGGGAAAAAAAAATCTTGATTTTGCAAAGAATTGTGGGGAAAAAAATTACAACTTAAAAAAAAAAATCACCATGCGTCTTACTAAATACCTTGGAATGTCTACTTCCCAAAAGGGGGTAAATTGGGGGGTATTTGTACTTTCCTGGCTTGTTAGGGTCTCAAGAAATGAGGTGTGATCAATTTTCAGAGACTGGCACCATAGCTTGTGGACACTCTAAAATTTTCACAAAGACCAAATATTATTGCACCAATTAGGGTTATTTTTTACCAAAGATATGTAGCAGTATAAATTTTGGCCAAAATTTATGAAGAAAAATTACTAGTTTGCAAAATTTTATAACAGAAACAAAGAAAAATGTATATATTTCTTTTTATACAGAATTTTCAGTCTTTTTTTCTTTTATAGCGCAAAAAATAAAACCCAGCAGTGATTAAATACCAACAAAAGAAATCTCTATTTGTGTGAAAAAAAAGGACAAAAATAACATATATGTACAGTGTTGCATGACTGAGTAATTGTAATTCAAAATGTGAGAGCACTGAAAGCTGAAAATTGGTCTGGTTAAAAAGGGAGTTTAGGTCCCCAGTGGGCAAGTGGTTAAAAAAAAAATGTATAAAATCCGTTTAAATACACAAATTAGCTGACGCTGCTAAATTTAACATGGGCATCGAGATATCAATGATCTCTGGTCATGAAAGGGTTAAACAAACCATTTAAAAAGGGGGGGGGGGGGGGGAGAGAGAAAAAACACATACATGCACACAAATCTAGTAATGTTTAATGACCTTCTTTAATCCGGAATGTACATATACACCAATGTGTAGCTGCCTCTGTATATGATTTTCACCTTAAAATGAACAAGAATCAAGTACACAATATACCATCTTTATACAATCGCTGTTAGAAAAAAAAAAAAAGAAATAAAATAAGCAGACATTTGACTATAATAAATTGAAAGCTAAACAGAACAGAAACATATATACCTGTAAGAGTTTTTGCATTAGATGTGTTTATAAATTAAATGTTCCTCATAAAATAGGTTAACTTCATTTAACTTTTTCACTGTGGAAAAACAGCTCTAACTTAAAGGCCTCTCCAACGAGTTAAATAAAAAAATAAAATAAAAAAAACACAGGTTAGCAAACAATATAAAAGAAAATGTTAAAGCTACAGAAAGTGCAAATATTTCACATTCATAATATTTATTTCCCAGCACATATGGTAAATGGAGTCCTTTTGTTTGAGGGAATTTGGTTGAGCTGATTAGCAAACAATACAAACACTACAAGAACATTTATTACCTAGAGGCCCTACGTGCCAACACCCTGCTTCTCCTGGGGAACTGCTATGACATCAGCAAATCATCCCTCTGTTTATATCCTGCAATAATTTGTGTCTGTGTACATGCACAAGTAAAAGTTTGACTGGCAACAATGCCTGGTTTAATCAATGATTGAACGTAATTTGCAGTAGCAAGTGGGCTTTTGGGATAGAAATAAGAAGCATTTGGTGACGGTCTCCACCTGAAAAGAGGTATACTAAAAAAAAAAAAAAGTCAGATGCGGGGCTCACAGAAACAAATTAGGTTTTTCAGATTTCAAATTACAGTTGGGGTACGACCAACACCCCCTCTTCATTTCTTTCACTGAATAAAGTCTTGTTCCTCAAAGTAAATGGAAGGGAAAAAAAAAAAAAAAATCACAGTGTTATAGAGCAGATCAAGACATCTTTTTTAAATTAACATCACTATCACCAAATTGTCAGAACTGCTAGTTCACTCTACTAGCATTATTGGTTTAAAGGTTATTTATATATTCTTAACTAGCAGGAAAGTTTTAAAGCTGAACTAGCTCTTTACATTTTCTGGTCTCAGCTTCTGTAGCAGCAGAGTTGCATGCAGCTGCTGTGAACACCCCTCCGCTCCAATTACAGTGCACTATATATTATATGAACCAATTGACAAAATACAAAGCCTTCTGTTAATGAACAGCAGAGGGGAGAGTTAAGCAGAACTGCTGTGTGGGAGAAGACAGCATATCTCCCGACAGAGTGCCGGAATACAGTGATAGCCGATAGTAAAAATAATAAAAAAGTCCATGAGGTGGCATACACTCTGTTGGACCAAGGCCTGAATTACAACTATTTGCGTTTTTCAATACACATTTTTGATCCATTGAAGTCTATGGAACCAAAAACAAGTCCCTGGCCCTTTCCAAAAAACACACAGATGTGAACTATATCCATAGGAAACCATGTTAAATGGACTTTAGTGTGTTTCTGCAAAACTGAAAACGCACTAAAAAACGCATAGGTGTTAACCAGGCCTTAAAGCTGACCTCCAGGTTTCCCATCACTTTAAACAGTTCATTTGGACCAAGCTGGTCCTAACAAACGATTTCCTTCACTAAGCTACATACAGTACACAGTGCTGGGTCCCGTCTGAGAGCCAGACTCTTCCTGTCCAACACCCAGAAACTAAATAGTCAGGCTGAGCAGGGCTCAACCATTCATAGCCCGCTTCATATTCTGTAAAAGAATACAAAGTTTCTCTGGTTGGCTGACTTAGAGATTGTGACTTCATCAGCCTGCCTCAGCCAATCAGAGGAAGTTGTGTATTCATTCACAGAAGACACAGCTGCCTATGAATGGCTGAGCACAGCTCATGCCCTTTTTTTTCTTAATGTGTGACCGGAAGTCTCTGCCTCACAGCCAGAACCCAGCACTGTGTACTTTATGTACCTGAAGTTGCATATAGCACTTGGTGAAGGAAAGTTTGGACCAGCCTGGTCCAAACTAATTCAAGTGCCAGAAAACCTGGAAATTAGCTTTAAAGTGGAAATAAACTCCTGAAAATACTTACCTCTGCCTTCCATCTATGCAACGGTTACAGCCCTCCCTGGCTGCTGTCATCTTCTCCCTGGACCAGATTTTCAGCCTCTCCATTGGCTGATGGGGAATGATGTTATTCCACATGCACATGGGAGTCAGACATTCTGGCACAGCAGGAGTGTGCTAAGAATGCACTGTGAGCTGAACAAGCACAGTTCAGTGTACATTCAATAGTGATGTCTAAGAGTTAGGTTTAGTTTCACTTTAACTCAAAGTAAGTCAGCAGATTTTACAAAGCGGCTGAATTCCCAAAGTTCAGCTCTCACGGACCTCTGTAGTTGCAGGCACTGTGAAGCAATTCAGCCTCAAAACATAACAGAACTAGTGACACATCAGCACTCTCCTCATACACACTTGATCTATTTTTCACATTAGAAACAGGAAGCCTGGTGGGAGAGCTAAGCTAACAAGCGAAAGTGAATGTAAAAAACTGAAAACCTTCTGCTGCAAGTTTTGAGAATTATTAATCCACAGAGGTTACAGCTACACAAGTCAGTGAGGGAATCATTTAAAAAGTTTATTTGGGGCTTGTTAGGAATATGTAAAATATTTAAATGTCCATAGTGCTAGTTTACATAGTTTATTACTTTACTTCTACAAACCTGTATGAAAACAGCACAGGGCTGGAATACTCAGCCATGCTCTGTGCCAAATTGATGTACATTATCATTCACAGCAGAATGCCTTGACAATGTTTTAAGTGAGTTGTGGGGATGTTCACAGTGTCACTAAATACAACTGATGAATAGTGTACTTGCTGAGGGTGAATTGAGTCCATCACCAACGTCACACAAATATACAAGAAGAAAGCATGGAAATACAACTTTTCAGGAAGGTTCTCACTGATTAAGGTGTAGAGGTGCAGCAAGTGTAACCATTTACATTCTTCTTAGTTCAGTGCAGTATGAGAGAATAATTCTGATTGCTTGCCAATGGTGACAAAAACATGCAGTTCTCCCCAAAGACACAAAGATAAATGAGTGTCATTGTAAAAAAGAGCAGAGCAAAGAAGCATGAACATATATGTACCAAGTACTACATTACAATTGTCTGTGAAAATGAAACTGAATTTCCAAAATCTGATTTCCAAGCAAGTATTAACTTTAGTTAATTTCATTTGCAAAAAAGGTAAAAGTATGTAACCTAGTTGAAAACGAAGAAGGCTAGTTTTCAATTGCCAATACCAAGCTTAGCTGTACATACTTAAAAAGGGACAACATACCCTGAAACATGGAATCCAAATTTGAACATTAAGCATGTGGCTTGAGGTTATCTGCATTAAAAGTATGTTCACAATCACTCTTGTTTTTTTCCTGAATACACCGTATTGCATAAGCAAATATCCTTTATGAGCAGTTTGTTTCTTTAGTCAGACAGCTTCAAATGCTTATTGTCCCAAGGCTTGACAAAAGGGCAGAAGGAACATGCCTTAACTCACCAACACACGTGCACAGCATTAAACATTCAATTACTGCTGCACAGAGATGGGAGACATGGTTCTACTGATTGCTAAATGGATTGCAGCTTTAAAAGTGAACCTGACCTAGTCTAAAAGTCTCTAGGGTGATAACTGTACTAAAGGGTAGGGACCCTATAATGCCCGCAAGTACCTGTGTTAGTCTTCAATACAATGACTGAAATCTCTGTGAAGCCCTTCATATTCTAGGCACAGGCTGTATACCAGTGTCTCTCAACGCTAGTCCTCAAGGCGCCCCAACAGGTCATGTTTTCAGGCTTTCTATTATTTTGCACAGGTGATTTGATCAGCTTCACTGCTTTAGTAATTACCACAACTTTCATCTGAGGGAAATCCTGAAAACATGACCTGTTGGGGCGCCTTGAGGACTGGAGTTGAGAAACACTGCTGTATACAATAGTTTAACTTTTGTTCAGTACATATTAAAGTGGTTATTATTAGTTTGGTTTTTTAATTACCTTAAAGAAGTAGTTCACTTTTACCAAAATAAAAGCACATTTTTTTGCAGGTAAAAAAATATGCATTTTTTTCTTTGTTAGGGATCTGTAAAGCATTGCAGCCATGTTCCTGCAGACTGTCTGTTACACTCCGACAGGAAGATCAATGAACGAGCAATCAACAGCGCCCTGGTACTTCATTGAGAACTACAAGCCAACGACCACAAAGGCTGTCAAGAATTGTAGTTTTCCTATTGACAGAACACTGTAAATGAATGACGTGGCCATTGGCTGCTGCTTTCAGCCAAATCCAGTGAGGAAGGAGCGGGGGGGGGGGGGGGGGGGGGCAGGGCTGAGCTGTACACTGTGTTACTGTGTTTCAATGGACGCAGCCTGACTTTAGAGCGAACACCACATATGCCACACAGACAGAAGAGTAGGTGCCTGGAGCGCCAGTGGGAGACTCAGGCGAGGAGGTGTGGGGGCTGCTTTGTTCAATTGTTCAATACCATTGCACAATGCAGGTAAATATAAAATGTTTTTTATTTTAGGGAAAAAAAAAACAAACAAACAAACTTAACCACTTTAACCCTCTCCCCTTCTGGTGTATTCTACTCAAAATTCTACACTTTGATATTTAAATGAGGGTGGCTAGAATGAAATCTCATCTTTAGCAGAAATAAAGAGAGGGCCCACAGGAACAGAGATAGAATAAAGATTAACACAGGTACCTGCAGATACCTTTGCAACTTTAGAAATGTTTTAAGCCTCAACAGGATTACGTTAGGCAAAGCGGTCAGGATATATATGTGGGAGTGGACATTGCTGACTTTGTTTTTGAAGTTTTTATGCTCTAGGTGCACCTGGCTTTACTACCTAATGAGTCACTTGCACAGTGATAGAGGTTAACACTTTGAGACTTCACAGGTTGCATGCATATTCTAGGTCAGTGGCTCACTAGGTAGCCTGGCCACAGAAATATGTAAAATATAGTAGATAATTCTACCATCTTAGTGGTTCAAAATGAAGACCATCCAGATGCAAAAAAGTATCCAGATGCATTAAAAACACCCTAAAAATGACTTACCAAGACAAAAATTTCTAATAGACAATTCCCAAGATTTAAGGGAGTGACACGGAGAACAAGCAAAAAACAGATTTCCTTCTTCAGCCTGAAACATTTTTAAAATGGATTCGATCTGTCTTGCCTAACTCTCCTCCCAAAAAGTGTTTGTTTGACCGTTTAAAAAAGGGATGACATGAAGGATGTTTTACTATGGCTAAATAAACAATCTGTTTGGGGCCACACTCCAATGTTACTCAGAGTACAGCACCCAAATTCCATTAAATAAGTAACAGTTTATATACAACATATAAAATAACTAGTAACTTTGAGATATTTTAAAAACACAGGGCACAAGATGCTTGCCAAATTCTATTTGCATGGAAGTTTCCTGTATAAACTGAAATATATGGGCAACGCACCAACGAAAGCGTAGCAGTCTAGTTTGTCTACAGATACAAGCTAAATATATATTTTTATTCTGGTAAGGAGCCTTTATTCTAAACCTTCTGTTCTTTCCCTGCAATAAGTTAAATCTCTCTTTAAGGTACATTGCACTTACAAAAACACAGGAAAGGGAAATAATTTCTTCTACACAGAAACACACAGGTCACTTTCATTGCACTCAGCAGCAGAATAGTTATTCTATTTTAGGGAGAGTAAGACACTTGAGGGGGGGGGTAATCTATAGAAATAAAGAAAATGGAAACATGAATGACCAATCAGCTTCCAGCTGCCATTTTCCTCCAGGCAGGTTTGCCGATGTCAATGGCACATTGTAGTTTCCTTTTGCCAACTTTAACAGAATGTTGGAGTATTCCATAAAAGCAGAGAGAACAGAAAGTAGGCTGGTATAATAGCCCTGGTTTCTGATTATATTACTCCTCCTTTTAAAGTACACTGTACATGGGAACAAGAAAAAAGAATTACAACAAAGGGGCACTAAACTATAACATGCCACTTTCAGTTTACTCTACCATTATGGATTAACTCTAAGTACAGTTGTGAAATTAAAAAATAAAGCAAGCATTCATTTTGTTTGTCAATGTATTGGCGGAATTCTCCACTTGCACACCACTCAGCTCTATACTGAGCAGCCATGGTATTAATTCTAGCCTTTACTCCAGGGATTTAGAGAACAGTCATGTCAAATTCCAGTTATGGTGCAGAGGAATGAGAAATCCACAGGGCTTGCTGGTGCAGAACTGTAATACAGGTCTCTTGACTGCCAATATTTGGATTCAGCTGGTAGCAGCACACATGCCTGATGCATGCTGGAAAACACCTGCAAGCTTACTGACACTTGAACGTATTCAGTCCTCATTCTGAGTATTTTGGTGCCCTTGAAAAGTATGTGGCTCAGCTTCTGGGAATGTATGTGGCCCATCTTTATGAACACTCGGCATTGCACTATACTGCAGTATGCTGGCAAGGGTAGGGGGAATTGTCATCTTTATCCCTGTTAGATTATGTGGACAAGAAAATAAGTGGTGAAAGCTTTAGAAGGACTAAGGTGAATAAATGGAGGAATCTTCAGGACTGCAGGAAAAGTGTAGAAGTTCACAGGGGTATGATTCAGCCCCAGTTTCATTTCCACATTGGTGAGCTGAGGGTCTGGTTGGGTCCCTGGTTAGTTGTAGGCTGTCCGTATCCTGCCATGCCTCCTACACCAAAAAATGTCATTCCTGCCATCTGTTGAGACACCTTAAACATGAAGAACAGATTTACATTAAATGCGAATACTTCCATTAAACATTTACATACAAAGCAGTCCACTTATTCCAATTACTTACAAATACTGTTAAATAAAAAGAAAGACAACTTTTCAAACTGCAAATGATTGTGCACTGCTAATTTTGCAGCACCAATCACAAGATATTCCTAATATGGTTTGCACCATTTTCACTTTATTCATGTGCGTCATATATATGTAACACAGTGGGGGTTGTTTACTAAAACTGGAGTGTGCAAAATCTGGAAACCAATCAGCTTCCAGGTTTTATTGTCAAAGCTAAATTGAACAAGCTGAATTTAGAAGCCGATTGGCTGCCATGCACAGCTGCAACAGATTCTGAGCGCTCCAGTTTTACGTAGTAAATCAACCCCAGTGTGCCTATTAGGGCAACTGCAATACTACACTATTCAAACAGATATAACATGAAGCAGTTTTACCTACCAAAAAAGTATCCTCATTATGAATACTCAATCTTATTATACACAAAACTCAGCTTTACTAAAATGGCTGAATGATATGGGGGTGACATTTTTAAATGTTACTATATTGCTGGTTCTGGGCCACAGCCCCAACAACTTCCTGCTCTTTAGGGCTCCTCCACACTAGCCTGCATGGTAGAACACAGCATCTTATCCTGTGGGCTAGTCCCTGTTTTTTTTTTTTTTAACCACTTGCTTACTGGGCACTTAAAACCCCTCCTCCTGCCCTGACCAATTTTCAGCTTTCAGCGTTCTCACTCTTTGAATGACAATTGCGTGGTCATGTAACACTGTACGCAAATGAAATTGTTATTTTTTTCCCCCAAAAATAGAGCTTTCTTTTGGTGGTACTTGATCACCTCTGGGTTTATTTTTTGTTAAAAAAAAATAAATAAAAAAAAAATAGCGAAAATTTTGAAAACAAAAACCAAAACCGTTTTATATTTTGTTTATAAAATTTTGCGAACCGGTGATGAGGCTGCACTGATAGGTGACACTGATTGGCGTCACTCTTGGGCATTGATAGGTGGCACTGAGGGCACTGGCAGGTGGTACTGCTTGACACAGATGAGGCAGCTATGCCGCTTCCTCTTCGGGACTGATGTCCCTTCAACAGAGGCCGGTGATTGTTTTTTTTTTCCTCCCCATGCCGACATAAAAAACCCCCAAAAAAAACACATTACGGAGCTTCTGTTTACATCACGTGATCAGCTGTCATTGGCTAACAGCTGATCATGTGGTAAGGGGCTGGGATAGGCCCCTTACTCCGATCTGTTATCACCCGAGTCTCATTGACTCGGCGATCACAGAGTGCACCGCATGTGCCCCACAGGGAGCGAGGAAGGGAAGGACGTTTATCAACGGCCTCACGGCAATGTAGGTCAGCACTGTAGCAGTCATTCGGCTATAGCGTGGATGGGAAGAGGTTAGCAGTATTTGAAGTATCAATACTACTGCTGTTGCCACACCCACCCCACCCTTAGATTTCTCCCCTTTCAAGGCCATCTAACCCAGCCCTCAAATTCTCCACTTGCATACTCGCATTTTGCAAGTGGAAATGGCTGTTGGCAAGCCTGGGGCTGCCTCAGAGCGGGGGGGACGGGACGGGACAGGGGGGGGGGCCAGCACCGCCGCACACATTCTCCCAGTCAGGGGAAGAGAGAGAAGAGGAAGTGGCGAGCTGTCCAGATCAGCAGAAAGTGGGATTGCCCGCTGTAATTGACTTCATTAGAATTTCCCGTGTTCCCAACGCGCACCGTAACATAGCCCCACCTCCTAGTCCAGCACCTTTGATAGACAGAACACCGGTCCAATGCGGGACGTGTGACTTCATCAAAAGGCATCGGGCCAAGAGGTGGGGTTCAGGTCACACTGCATTGGGCACAGGTAAGGCTGCGTTGGGCACAGGTGGGGCTGCATTGGGCACAGGTGGGGCTGCATTGGGCACAGGTGGGGCTGCATTGGGCACAGGTGGGGCTGCATTGGGCACAGGTGGGGCTGCATTGGGCACAGGTGGGGCTGCATTGGGCACAGGTGGGGCTGCATTGGGCACAGGTGGGGCTGCACTTATTTTTGTAACTTTATTCTGCATAAAACATTTAAGTGTAATTTCATGAGATCATTTATGAGGGAATGTTTAGGGGAGGGGCAACTGGTGGTGAGTAACCTTAACCTGGCTAGTAGCTCAGGACTTGAATTTTGAGCCCCGATCTAAACAATCATGTTTTGAAGCAGACACTGGACAACATTTACGGTAAATGGTTGGGGAACCTCAATTATCCTAAAAACCAAGCCCATCTTATAGGAAAAAAAATATTTATAAAATGCACCCATTTTTTTTTTTAAAGAAAAACAAGCATTTATTTATTTTTGCATAGGAGCCTGGAAAGCATTGCACCCATGATCAGTGGATTACAGTTCATTGTACAAACTCCTGCAGAATCCTTCTGTAGCTGCTAGTCCAAACTTAGGTAAGAACCTTCGGTTACAGGGCTGCAGGAAGTGTCAAAGAGAGCCATGACATCATCCCACTTGTGTTCCATTTAGAACTAAAAGTCCATGTGGCAGAGAGAACTTGTAGCTTTTTCTGTCACAACTTCTTGTGAATGACGCTGCTGTAAAGGTGTAGTCATGCACAACTGTGCTGGCTTCAGTAGGGGGAAGGGGGGACTCCGATAATGCTTCATATTACACCCTAATTATGGGTGTTGCATGAAACATGGTCAGAAAGATTGAGTTGCCTTCAAAACTTTGTTGAGGATACTAGCCAGTTAACTGGAAAATATATACACCAGAGCATAAGAATACAATTGCCCTGGGAATCAATGACAATATTTCTAAGCTGTATAGGAAGCTGCAGTCTAAACTTTCCTTGATATTTAAATGCTCTGATTACTGAGCAATAGGGAGTGGAACAGTGAAAGAGACCTATATCCTGGTTCTCCTGGAATTATAGTACAATTTCTAGGCGAATGCACTGGCTTGGCAATTACCATGTATGCATATAGTTGTTTTGCTATATAAAAGTTGAGAACACCACCTCACATGCTTGTACATATAAAACATTTTTTTTAAATATACATAGGGTACAACTCTACCCTTTAAGCGACTGTTTTGGGGCTACTGTATAGCAGTTTACAGATGACACAAACTTGGAAGTGCTCTGCTTAATCAGGTTTCTACTGCTGTCTGTGTCCCACTGGAAAAATTTTACCTGACGTAGACCAACTCTTGGACACAGATAGCAGCAAAAGTGACCCGAGATATAATCCTTTGACATGTTGTCCTAAACAAAATAAAAAGTTTTGGATTGTGCTCAATGCATTTTTTCTACCCAGTAAAACCTCATTTGCCAAAGATTACCTGAGTGACATTCCACTGGAGCTGCTGACCTGGTTGCATACCATACATTGGCTGTGCCACAGCACTGATGCCAGCCACACAACCTGCATGCTGTGCCATCATTCCATTCGGAACCCCCATGACTGCTGCCTGCATTCCACCCACATATCCAGCTGGAACAGCCATGGGAGCAACCATGCCTGGGAGAGCTGGCTGAGTCATGATACCCATTGGTGAAGCCATCATACCACCCATAACACCCCCTGGAGAGGGAACGGCTGGAAATCCAGTGTAAGCACTCGGGTATGCCATTTGTGCTGGTGCCATGAAGAGGCCTCCTGATGAAACAAAAGTATAGAAGGTAAGTAGAACTCATGACAGTAAATGACATGGGTCTGACAAATTGAAAATACCGATATGTAGATAAAAATAACAAGTCACTTTTTACAATAAAGGGTTATTTGCCATATATTCTTTTTGTTGGTTCATACCTTGAGCTGGAATCTGAGAAGTTTGAGGGCCATATAAGGACAGGATAGAATCCTTGGAAAGCTGCTTCTTGGTACCTTCTGCTGGCTTTCCACTTGTCTCTGGAAAGAGGTTGAGATTCTCAGGAACAGATCCAGAACTTCCAGGTAAAGGCATGGAGCCGACAGCCTACATGGAGGAGACAAAGCAAAGATCAGCACCTTGGTCAAAGTGATTCTATGCAAAACATAATCATACTGAACACGCAGATCTATGGCTGTTGAACCACACAGATCTCGCTCATCTGCAAGTGGGTGAGGCCAATTTATAGAAGGGTCGTAAAAATGTGTTCACAGCTATCCATCACATGTAAATTTTTAGATCCCACTGGCTGGGAACTAAACCTGCCTTGGTTTCAGTGATGCATTTTGTGAAAGCTCTATGGCTGCTGACATCTACGCCTGGCCATCTTGTGGCTTTGGTATCTTGAGCCATCCTGGTTGGTCAGCCCGGCACGAAAAAACACCGAAGTATGCACACAGAAGCCAATTCATCCTGACACCAAGATATCCCAAGATTGTGCACTGAGCAGGCCATGTACAGTTCTGTATACAATCTAAAAAAGGTTGTGAGCATATCTAGGGAGTGGGTATACTCTAAGTTTATGGAGCCACTATATTTTTGTTCACGTGATTTATAGCTACAGTACGATGTGGGATTCCTTATATGGGAAACTATATATTTAATGGAAGCCACAAAAACTGCTGGTGCCGTTGCATTGTAGTGATGTCTGTCTGTTTGTTGTCCTATATGTACTAAAACAAAAACAAAAAAAAGTTTGCGAGCAGGAAGGTGTTCGCTAGCAGGATGAGTTTTTTTTTAAAGTGCCACTATAAATTGGTTGTAAACATCAAACATGACATATGTAGAAAGCATATCCCTCTATAGTGTGTACGTGTCTCAATCCAGAGCAATAAGTGTCATTACTGTCTGCTTTGTTCCTCTGCTATCGGCATGAGTCACTTCTGACAAGTTTTCTTGACACCAAGAGAAAAATGGTGACAGGGGAGGGATCAACAGCAGATTAACAGCCTCAGCTTTGTTTCTGTGAGCTGTGTGGAGGGTCCTCTTCCCTCTAATCAGCTCTTAGAGCGCTCCTGACTTTCAGCGCTCTCTGCCCCCATTTAACTCTGAGACAAGCGTTAAAATTCGGCACTTTGAATAGATGAAGAAAAGACTGCAGATACACAGGTGCAACTTATTTAGGTGGTTTTGTTTCATCTCTGTGCATCTGAGGCGAGTCACTTCACTGGGTATATGTAAGGGTTTACAACCACTTACATTTTCGAAATTAGAGCCAACTGTACTAGCCAACCTGTAAATTTTAAACATATACTTGAATTTACACCAAAAGCAGTGGCTCTGTAGCATAAAATGGTGGCACAACTATTAATCAAACGCATATTTTCAGGAAATTGAAAATTTATTTTAGTGCAAACACACAATATAATATCCATTTTTGGTTAAAATATAAACAATGGGGTGGTACTGAGTAAAATAGATACCAAACCTGTCAAGCCTTAAAAATTGCTCTTGCTGTGAAATTGCCAACAAAAAAATTATAGTACTCAAAACTGTCCACAGGCGACTCTTTAACCAGTTGCCGACCACCGCAGGCCAATATACGTCAGCACAATGGCAGCGGTGGGCAAATGGGCGTACCTGTTCGTCCCCTTTAAGAGCCGGGGATAGCATGCATGCACGCACCAGCGTGACCGTGCCCACGGACTCAATGCCCGCTGGTCTCCTGGCGATCCTGTCATGGAGCCTCAGAACGGGGAAGTGCCTATGTAAACAAGGCACTTTCCCATTCTGGCTTGTGTCATGACAGAGATCACTGCTCTCTGTCATGGAGAACAGTGATCGCTGTCATGTGACTAGTAGCCCATCCCCCCCACAGTTAGAATCACTCCTTAGGACACACTTAACCCCTTCATCTCCCCCTAGTGGTTAACCCCTTCACTGTCTGTGTCATTTACACAGTAATCAATGCATTTTTATAGCACTGATCGCTGTATAAATGACAATGGTCCCAAAATAGTGTCAAAAATGTCCGATATAATGTCGCAGTCTCAATAAAAAAAAAAAAAAAAAAAAAAAAAAAAAAAAAAAAAATAAAAATCGCAGATCGCTGCCATTACTAATAAAAAAAAAAATATTAAAAATGCCATAAAACTATCCCCTATTTTGTAAACGCTATAATTTTTGTGCAAAGCAATCAATATACGCTTATTGCATTTTTTTTTTACCAAAAATATGTAGACTACATATCGGCCTAAACTGAGGAAAGAATCTTTTTTTTTTATATATATTTTTGGGGGATATTTATTATAGCAAAAATTAAAAAATAATGCGTTTTTTTTTTCAAAATTGTCACTCTTTTTGTTTATAGTACAAACAATAAAAACGCAGAAATTATCAAATACCAGCAAAAGAAAGTTCTATTTGTGGGGAAAAAAGGACAAAAATTTTATTTGGGTACAATGTCGCACCACAGGACAATTGTCAGTTAGGCCCCTTTCACACTGGGGCGGTGGGGGCGTCGGCGGTACAACAGCGCTAACCGTCGTTCTTGCAGCTGTATTCGGCCGCTAGCGGTGCGGTTTTAACCCCCGCTGGCGGCCGAAAAAGGGTTAAAATCACTCGTACAGCGCGGCTATAGCTGCGCTATAGCCGCGCTGTCCCATTGATTTCAATGGGCAGGAGCGGTTTAGGAGCGGTGAATACACCGCTCCAAAGAAGCGCTTTGCAGGACTTTTTTCACCGTCCTGTCAGCGCACCGCCCGAGGGCTTTCACACTGAACAAACAGCGGAGGCTGTTTAGGGGCGGTTTGCGGGCGGTATTTTGAGCGCAATACCGCCTGCAAACCGCCCCAGCGTGAAAGGGGTCTAAAAGCGAAACAGTGCTGTATCGCAAAAAATGGCCTGGTCAGGAAAGGGGCAAATCCTTCCGGGGCTGAAGTGGTTATGCTTGATATGCTGTTTACCCAGCTATAACTGTCAGGGAAAGACAGCTTTGAACCTGAAAGTGACAAAATCCACACTTTTGGGTTCATTAGTCACAGAGGAAATGGATGCTCACCAAGCTTCTCCCACCCTCAGTGCTGAGGCATTTTATCACAGTACCAGGCTCCATGGAAGAACAGGAAAATCCAAGAATTACTGAGTGTGGCTCCTTCAGAGTTCCGAGAAAGTGACTCCGTATCGTTTTTACTTTAGACAATCACTAGCTGAATGAAAAAAAAAAAAAAATCAATATCAAGTTCACGGCTACAACAGTAGCCGCTAGCTTGTTTTAAAGTGGGAATAAACTCAGTTCGTAAATAATTATCTTCTAAAAACATGCACGGTTTTTGAGATATTTACATGTAAAGCAGCCAGTGACCTCACTAGCGCATGCACAGGGCACTATCAATGGACGGAATTGAGATAGCTGTGCTGCGGGAGAGAAGTTATAGCAGCTCGGCCATTCAAACGGCCGGAGCCCACGCACCTGGAAGGAAGACCAGGACCTTTATAAAAATACATTCGAAGACTAGGGGTTAGGTAGCATAGGAATAATGAAATCCAAAAGACCCCAGTCTCTCAGGACATGGGTTTCAACAGCCAAGATATCAAAAAAAAAAAAAAAAAAAACCAGCGTGAAGCAGGATGGTAGACTGGCCCTGCAACAGTTGGCTGAGTCAGTTGGGAAGTACCCACGAAGTGTCGTCTCCCAGGAGTTGGAGAATGTCCAGGTATCAAGTCCTTCTGTGCCAGTTTGGTGTCCCAAGAACACCAGATGCCCTCTGTCTGCAGAGCAGTTAAGAAATAATATAAACACAAGAAAGGTGTATATCAGTCAGAACTGATTCAATGGGACCACCAGTGCATCTACCACAAAGTCCTTTAAATCCTTGATCCTGGTCACGAACCTGTCCACATTGGTATTGAAGTGGGATGCAGACAGATTTTTGTCTCGAGTCTCCTGATGGTAACATAAATCCTGGGTAAATAGACCAATTCCCCACATCCAGGTGCTAATGACTTAGCAAGTTTGCCTGACAATTGTATACTTCGGGAATGTGAATTGTGGATAGGGAACATGCCTTTCAGCCCAAGCCAGAATTAGGTCAGCTTTTCAAAGGGCTGCATGGCTTCTGGTGCTGTTGTGATGATTCATTTAAATGAACCCTTGTTGGTAGTAACTAAAACTGGTTGGTCCACCATAGCATATATAGTTGAATGGCCCTAGCTCGAAAATATTTATGGCGAGTTTGCACTCCCTCGACAATCACATCCCTAGAACTGCTTTCCAGACCATCAGGCTAGCAGCCATCGTGAGAGTCTTTGAGCTTATTGGGGGAAAAGGACTTCCCCGATTCCAGCACAGAGCTGGTCAGCCACCAGGTCAGAAATATCCAAGTTGCCCTAGAAACTGAGGGAGCTTGTCCCATGCAGGCAGCACAATGAGCTGGAGTAAAATTGGGCAAATATCACCATAAGGCCCAGTATTCTCATGCAAAAATCGGACCAATGGCGTCTGGATATGAACATAGAGAGGCATGTTCCTGGGGAAGAAATGCCTAGGCCATGTCCAAGACCAGGCTAAGGTAGTTAAACGGGTGGGTCAGACCCAACACAGACTTCTGGTGAATCTTTAAAATACAGAAGCTCTGAAGTGTTTGCACCAGCCATCACCAGGACTTGGACAGAGTGTTCCTTTAAGAGGAGATCATTCAGAGGTCCAACGTGAAGTTCCCGAGTGTGCAGCAGTATGAGGACAAGTGCAAGCACCTTGGTGAAGACTTAGGGAGCCATGGTCATGTCAAAAGGAAAACGTCACAACGTGGAAGTACTGCTTGCCCACCGCAGACCACAGGAATCCCTGATGTGGGGAGGGGGGGGGCACGTAGATAAACATCCTTGATGTCGATCGATGCTAGAAATTTCCCATGTTGCAGAGATGCAATTACACACTGGGCTGACTCCATTTGGAACTTTTAAAGCCGCAAGAAGATGTTCATAGCCTTCAAGTCTAGGATAGGGCAAATGTCCCCACTGAGATTGGGGACTGTAAACAGGTTTCTATAAAAGCCTTAAAAATTGTTCCCGAGGCATCTGGGGCAATCACTGCCAAAGAGTGAAATTTCTGCAAGGCAGTCTGGAAGGCCCACAATCTCATTGGAGAGGTAAAAATGTTTGAGGACACAAAGCAGGGAGTGAAATTTCAGCCTGCATCACTGGGAAACCACATCCCAGACCTAAAGTTTGGAAACGCCCTGTGTCCAGGTGGCTAAAAAGGCCAAAAGATATCACTCTATTTTCATAAGTGGGGGGAGCATGTTCACTGCGAGGAGGACTTGGTTGGCTTGGACATCCAGGATTCTCAACACAACTTATTGACAGACTTGGCTTTAGAGTGAACTTTGAGAGTCCTCCAACAATTTTGCTGTTGGACCCTTAGCTTTTTCTTACCAGGTAAGATTGTGCTCTGTCTGTAACTTCCTTGATGAAAGCATCTAATGACTCTACAAAACAGTAGTTCTCTGTGAAATGGGATGCATTTCAGAGGTTTCCTATCGACTGTCTCCACAGACCAGTTCAGCAGCCAGAGAATCATGTACATCTGAACAGACATAAAAGCCAGTGCACAGGGAGTCTGCCAAACCATCTACTCAATAGCGCAAGGCTACTGATAAGACAGATAATTTTTGGCGTACCCAGGCATCAGTCAGAACTCAACAGAGTCTGCAAATCACTTGCTTAGCCAAGCGAGTGTTTGTCAAACAGCCATAGACACCACCACAGTTGGATGGTAAAGCTTGATAGAGCCAAGGAGAATTTTTAGGAGGGCCTTTTCATTCTTTGAAGACAAGGAAATCCTCAACAACCATAAGGAAACTGTTGAGGCAGGAAATAGTCGGATTCCCCGTTGGCAGTTTGCACTTTCTGCGGTAAGCCTCCTGGGAGGCGTACACATTTTGTATGGCCACGGACAGTCCTTGTACAGAATGCTCTGCACTAGTGGGTGAACTGGAAAGAATCTAGGTTTCTTAGTTTTGGGAAGTGATCCCTTGCTGCTGACCTTCAGTCCAGTAAATGGGGCAGTTCAATCTTCAAACAGGAGTGTACTTTGTCCACCAGAACCCTTATGGTTTCTTTCAGCTTGGGAGAGTTTGAGGGTGGCTGGCAATCCTCCTGGGAGGAGTTCCCAAGAAGATTTCGCAGTTTTTTCCCCCCCCACTTACTCATCTTCCTCAGGAAGTAGCACTGCCACAATGAACAAGTTGAACAAAGACTCAGCCAGGGATGCCAAATGGTGGGTCAGAGGCCTTGTGCATCCTGGTGTCTCTATTAGGGTAAAGACTTTCTCCATTAGGTCTACCATACAGGCTGAAAATTCCTTGATGGTTAATGAGGAGCTCCAGGCTCCTAAAGATAAAAAACAAATACTGTAGCTGCTCACTTTAAATATTAAAGACACTTGCCTGTTCACAAATCCAGCAGTGTCTTCACCTGAGCAAATTTTTCAAATGACTCTCGGGTGCTGCCACCACTATCTTGGGTGAGGGAAACCGGCAGTGAAGCCTTGCCGCTTCACAGCCAGTTCCCTACTGTGCATGCGTGATGCGCGCTGCACTTTGTGACTGGTCTGGAGGCTGGGGAAGGATGAGGGGGTCCTCGTTCCCCCCCCGAAAGGTGCCAAATGTGGCAGCGGAGGGGGGGGGGAATAAGCAAAACTTGCCCCTTTTGGATGGAGCTCAGTTTTAAAAAGAATGAATAGGGGATTCCTCAAGGAGATAAAGGGAGACTACACGGTGGGGAGAATAAGGTCCAGAACCACCAAATCAAGCCCTGCGTAACAGTGTTCACTGGCTTGCCATAAGGGTGAGGGGATCCCCTGAAAGGTAGTCACAACATCAGTGCTGCTGGAGCTGTAGTAAGCTTAGGGGAGTACCGTGTGTACCTCCTACAGTAGGCAGGACTACATTCATAGAACATGTCATTGCACATCAAAATGTGTTGAAATGGATGTGCCAGGGAAAAGCCGAACACCCCCCGGTTCGGTTCGCAGCAGAACTTGAGAACAGGCAAAAAATTTGTTCGAACACCGTTAAAGTCTATGGGACACGAACATGAATAATCAAAAGTGCTCATTTTAAAGGCTTATATGCAAGTTATTGTCATAAAAAGTGTTTGGGGACCTGGGTCCTGCCCCAGGGGACATGTATCAATGCAAAAAGAAGTTTTAAAAATGGATGTTTTTTCGGGAGCAGTGATTTTAATAATGCTTAAAGTGAAACAATAAAAGTGTAATATTCCTTTAAATTTCGTAACTTGGGGGGTGTCTATAGTATGCCTGTAAAGGGGCGCATGTTTCCTGTGTTTAGAAACAGTCTGACAGCAAAATGACATTTCAAAAGGAAAAAAAGTCATTTAAAACTACTCGTGGTTATTAACCACTTGACGACCGCTCACTGTATATGTACGTCATTTTTTTGAAGATGGATATCTCGGTAACGGCAGCAGCTGCTGCCACAACCGAAGTATCCATCTTTACAGCGAGCGGTTCTGTACACGATAATGGTGGTCTCTGCGGCGGGTTCGCCGCGAGATCACCGTTATCGGTGGCGGGAGAGGTGCCACCCCCCCTCCCGCCGCTCTCCCGCGCCCTCCGCCGCTTACCGGAGCCGTCGGTAGCGGCGGAGGAGATCGGGACCTGTCACTGCTGAGGTACTGAGACGAGTGAGGCCAAGATGGCCCCCACCCGTCTCTATACCATGTGACGGACGGAGCGACGTCATTATGACGGCTCCGCCCACTTCTCTTAAAGGCACAATTTTTTTTGTGTCATTTTTTTAAACTTTTTTTTTATTTTTTTTTTGCATTTTAGTGTAAATATGAGATCTGAGGACTTTTTGACCCCAGATCTCATATTTAAGAGGAACATGTTTTTTTCTATTACAAGGGATGTTTACATTCCTTGTAATAGGAATAAAAGTGATCCAAAATTTTTTTTTTTTTTTAAAACAGTGAAAAAATAAATAAAATAAAGTAAAATAAATAATAATAAAAAAAAATAATAATTTTTAAAAGCGCCCTGTCCCGACGAGCTCGCGCGCAGAAGCGAACGCATATGAGTAGTGCCCGCATATGAAAACGGTGGTCAAACCACACATTAGGGTTGTCCCGATACCACTTTTTTAGGACCGAGTACAAGTACCGATACTTTTTTTCAAGTACTCGCCGATACCGATGCTTTTTTTTTAATGTCACGTGACAGTTTATTTTTGCTATTTTTTTTTGGGGGGGGGGGGGGGGGGGGTGAACGTTGTATGTGTGTGTTTTTTTTGTTTTTTTTTTTACAATTTTTATTTTTTACAATAATATTTTTTTTATTCTTTATTGTTTTTTTTTTTTTTTTTTTTTTTAATCAGCCCTTTTGGGGGGCTTTGGTGAGATATCAGGGGTCTTAACAGACCTCTGATATTTCCCCCTTGAGACAGAGAAAGAGACAGAGGATAGAGATTCCCCAGTCCCTTTCTCTGCAGCGTCAGCTGCACTGAGAATGAATAGAGAGAAGACAGCGGCTCCTCTCCATTCATAAACTGACACATCGTAATCACAGAAGATTACAATGTTTCAGTTATGTGAATGGACAGAGTCAGCTGACTCTATCCATACACAAAGGAAGGAGGGGGAGGATGGAGGAACTGAGGGGGAGAATGGAGGGGACAGATAAGGAGAGAGGAATGCAGGGGACAGATAAGGAGAGAGGAACGGAGGGGGAGAACGGAGGGGAGAACGGAGGGGGACAGATAAGGAGAGAGGAACGAAGGGGGAGAACGGAGGGGAGAACGGAGGGGGACAGATAAGGAGAGAGGAACGAAGGGGGAGAACGGAGGGGGACAGATAAGGAGAGAGGAATGCAGGGGACAGCGGAGAGGCACAGAGGAAAGGAGGGGGCATGGAGGAGGATGCAGTGACAGTCAGCTGTGAGCGATCACCGCTGTATGTCACTAAAGCTGGTGAAAGCCGCTGGGGGAGAATCTTGTAACTCCCCCACGTGCCGATCACAGCTGACTTCCAGGTATCGGGGGAAGCATCGGGAGCATTTGCCCGAGTACAAGTACTTGGGCAAATGCTCGGTATCGGTGCCGATACCGATACTAGTATCGGTATCGGGACAACCCTATCACACATGTGAGGTATCGCCGCGACCGGTAGAGCGAGAGCAATAATTCTAGCCCTAGACTTCCTCTGTAACGCAAAACATGCAACCTGTAGAATTTTTTAAACGTCGCCTATGGAGATTTTTAAGGGTAAAAGTTTGACGCTATTCCACGAGCGGGCGCAATTTTGAAGCGTGACATGTTGGCTATTAATTTACTTGGCGTAACATTATATTTCACAATATAAAAAAAATTGGGCTAACTTTACTGTTGTCTTATTTTTTTATTCAAAAAAGTGAATTTTTTCCAAAAAAAGTGCGCTTATAAGACCGCTGCGCAAATACGGTGCAAAAAAAAGTATTGCAATGACCGCCATTTTATTCTCTAGGGTGTTAGAAAAAAAAAAACATATATAATGTTTGGGGGTTCTAAGTAATTTTCTAGCAAAAAAACCTGTTTTAAACATGTAAACACCTAAAATCCAAAACGAGGCTGGTCCTTAAGTGGTTAATAAATTGTCAGTCCGACAATACACAAACTTTTGATTTCTCCCATAGACTTTTAAAGGGTGTTCCGCGGCTTTTGAATTTGCCGAGAACACCCCAAATTGTTCACTGTTCGGCGAACAGCCAATGTTTGAGTCGACCCGAACATAAAGCCCATCCCTAGACTTGGCTCAGCTAAAGAGGAAGACAGACTGACAAGCTTTGCAGTGCCAATTTTCAGAGGCTGCCCAAGGTAGAAAGGAGATAATATCAGGGAGGTAAAAAAACACTTAAAAAGATATACTTTTTTTTTACTCTTCCTTGGCACCTGTCCTACTTTTCTTTTCTCCCTCCATAATATGCGTTCCTTCAGCACAGTCTGTCATTCTCCTTTCCTCCCCATTCTGATTCTGATAGTGTTGTCTAAATCTCTAACCTGGAACAAGTATTACAGATAAGCTCTGGCACTGTGGCACTCATTTACAGAATGTTTCAGAAATGTGAAGCATACTGATGTCAGACATCTAGCTTTTTCAGGAGGCGTGTAAGAGCCTACTAAAATTGGTTTAGTTGTGTTTACCCACAGCCACCAGTAATCCATTGATCTGACTCCAGGTAAATGAATCTAGGTTCATTTCTGTGGGTTACTCCTCCCTTTGCAAATCATCGTTTATCGTTGTCATTAGTACAGTTTTTAGCGCCAGGAGGCCAGTGCTGGACACTTTGTTGCGAGTCTTGCAGTACCAAAAGAGATGCAAATTTAACTTTAAGCATACTTCTGTCATGACAGTTATTACTTTAACCGCCTCCCGCATAGACAAATTACAGTGGGCGGGATCCCCTCCTGTTCTGGGCCGATGCCATATGATCTTGCCCAGTCTCAGTGTGATTGCATGACCCCGGGGGCGAACAACGTGGCGATCACGGGCACCCGCTATGTTCCTAGAACACAGCACGACCCCTATCTTGGTATAGAGCCAATGCCGTGGTTCTTTACCCATGTGATCAGATGTATCCAATCACAGCCGATCACATGTAAACACGGAAGTGCAGGTAATCGGCTCTCCACGCTTCACACTGACAGTGTGAGGAGAGGAGAGGCGATCAGCGGCATCTCCTAACAGGGGAGACCTGTACTCATCCTCAGGGCACTGATGATCTGTGAGGCAAGTCTGTGGCCATCAGTGAAGCCAAGTCAGTGCTGCCTTTCAGTGCCGTCTTACCAGCGCCCATCAGTGCCGCAAAAAAATGACTTATTTACAAACTTTTCTGACAGAAACTAAGAAAAACTTTTTTTTTTAATTAAAAAATTTTAGCAAAAAACCCAGCAGTGATTAAATACCACCAAAAGGAAGCTCTATTTGTGTGTAGGGGGGGAGGGGGGGAGAAGAGGATAAAAAAATTAGTTTGGGTACAGTGTTGCATAACCGCGCAATTGTCATTCAAAGTGTGACAGCGCTGAAAGCTAGCCTGGGCAGGAAGGAGGTGAAAGTGCCCTGTAAGCAAATGGTTAAAGGGAATGTGACACGAGACAGAATACTTTGTGAAAATCCTCAGCTGCTGGTTTGGTTCCTGGCCTGCATACTAATCGTAGGGCACTTACATAAATCACAGTGACACTAAATAGGTTTACTTCTATGGCCACTAAACTATGACCTGGGAGTTTACAAAAGAAAGACTCAGGGAAAATAGTAAAATATGAGAACAGAGGTGATGCCCTGTAGTAAGCAAAAGTTTCTCTTGAAATCAAAATACATGACAATTTATGTCAGTGGAGGCAAAAATAGTGTAAATATCCACTAAAAGCACATTTAAGTCCACCCCCTGGATAAAATTGACCTCACTCCAACTGATCGCTATAGAAAAAAAGAAAAAAAAGGAGAAGACATCAAAAAGGGAAAGACAGGGATGCGGACCAGGGAATTAGGCGAGTGAATCTGCCTCCACTAGGGGGAGTGGGGGAGGGCGCTATGGTTAATTATTTTTTGCCAGAATGGGGCTAACAATTGCTGCAATTATAGAAAAAAAGAAAAAAGCATGCTGCATAAACTCAACTTAAAAGGGGTTGTAAGCCTTGGACATGAAATTTAAAGAAAGCATATCCCTCTATAGTGTGCACTTGCCTCAATCAAGGGCTCTACCTGTTCCTTTCGTCTGCTGCTTCTTACCTCCGCTATCTGCATGTCACTTCTGACAAGTTTTCCTGACACTAAGAGAAAATGGTTACAGGGGAGGGACATCTAGCTGATTGACAGCCTCAGCTCTGTTCCCTGTGCAGGGAGGCATGTTCCTTCCCTCCAGTCAGCTGTCAGAGCTCTCCTCACTGAGAGTTACATAGTCAGATTGAAAAGAGACACATCTAGGTCAACGAATTTAAAAAAAAAAAACCCATACAATCCCATATGCACAACTCTATACCCAGTTGATCCAGAGAAAGGTGAAAAACCCCAGCAAAGCATGATCCTACAGTAGGGAAAAAAATTCCTTACTGATCCCACAAGAGGCAATCGGATATTCCCTTGATTAACTTTACTTGTTAGCATCCGGTTATATTACATATGTACATTTAGGAAAGAATCCAGGCCTTTCCAATCCAATCTACTGAGCTGGCCAGAAGCACCTCTGAAGGGAGTCTATTCCACATTTTCACAGCTCTTACTGTGAAGAGTTGCAGAGTGTGACTTAAGCTCTCCTCTCCTTTTTTCTGAACTCTCAGACAAGCTTTAAAATGCAGCACTTTAAAAACAGATGTAGAGAGGAAAGGGCTGCAGACAGACAGGTACAACTACTGTAGGATTTGTTCAATCTCCATCACCTGAGGCCAGTCACTTCACTGGGTATATGTAAGGGTTTCCAACCACTTTAAAAGGCATAATGGCTATAAAATGACTTGCCTTTATCCTAGTTCACCATTTGAGAGAGGAAAAACAAAGCTATCGAATCCTCTGGAATGTAACCTAAAATGAATAGATGAAAAGCACTATGGAATGGTTTAAATCCTAACATATACTTTTTCAAACGCTTCAACTGAGTATTGCCAGAAAGCAATATTAACCACTTAGGGACCAGAAGATTTGCCCCCTTAATGAACAGGCCATTTTTTTCGATAAGGACTGCGCAGCTTTAACTGACAATTGCACGGTCCTGCGTCGCTGTACCAAAACAAAATCGATATCCTTTTTTCCCCACAAGTAGAGCTTTCTTTTGGTGGCATTTAATCCCCTCTGCGGGTTTTTTTTTTTTGCACTATAAACAAAAAAAGACGGACAATTTAAAAGTAAAAAAAATAAAAATTCAGTTTAGACCAATATGTATTCTACATATTTTCGGCAAAAAAATAAAATTAATATATATATATATATATATATATATATATATATATATATATATATATATATATATATATATATATATATATATATATATATATATATATATTCGCAATAAGTACCGTATTTATCGGCGTATAACACACACCCCAATTTAGGAGGGAATTTTAAGGAAAAAAAAAACTTTTAGGAGGGAAGTTGAAGGGAAAAAAACTTACATTTAAATGCCCATCATTGCAGCCTTCTCAGTGCAGCCTTGCCCCAGTGCAGCCTTGCATCCCCTATCCCTGCCATCCTGGGCTTCAAAATCGCCGACCGCGATTTGAAAATGGCACCGTCGGTGCCGAAATACACAGAGCCGGCCCTCGGCTCTTTCCGGCGGCTCTCGTTCACTTTCGGCTCCACTCGTAGTCCCGAGCGGAGCTATCCGAACCTAGCCGAGTAGGTTCGGATGGCTCCGCTCGGGACTACGAGTGGAGCCGAAAGTAAACGAGAGCCGCCGGAAAGAGCAGAGGACCGGCTCTGTGTATTTCGGCGCCGGCGGCGCCATTTTCAAATCGCGGTCGGCGATTTTGAAATTGTGACAGCTCGGGATCGCAGGGGATCGGCGTATAACACGCACCTGTGACTTTCCCCTGATTTTAAGGGGAAAAAAGTGCGTGTTATACGCCGATAAATACGGTATATATTTATTGGTTTGCGAAAAAGTTATAGCGTCATCCCGGCCGCATGCATCAGTGAGCCCGCTGTAACTGTTAAAGGGACCGCCATACAGCTACGGCGATTCACAGGAACGAGCCGACCTGTCGCGTATAATGACGGCGGCTGGTCGGCAAGTGGTTAAGCAAGACATTTGCCTTTTTTGTATTGCAAACATCTAGCTAGAGAAAAACATGCTTACCTGGCTGTGTTTAGAGCTTGATGTAGGCCCAAAAAGGTCCAATTCCTTCTCCAAACTGGTGTTTGACTTCCCACTGGTAACAGTTGTAGCCACTGGAGTATCTACAAGCAAATACATTAAAATGGCAACTCTGCAGATCATTTACCATTACCATCCAGAAAAATTAGACAATACTGTATAGGATTTTCAAGATCCACACCTTCAGAAATCACCTTTAGGGCCAGTTCACACTGCTGCAATGCGGGAATCCTGCGAATCCACTGCATCGCAGGTTTCCGGGCGGCAGTTCACACTGCCCTATGCGAACTGCTGGGAGTGTCAGTTAAAAGTGAATGACACCCCCAAATCAGTTCGCATATCGCAGTGCGATCTGGAAACTCGGACAGGAATCGGATCGCATGGGTGTGATCCGATTCTGCTGCGGACAAAAAAGGGTCCTGTGCGAGTTTAATGCGAATTCAGCCATGCGATTTGTATGGCTGAAATTGCATCGCACAGAGATCATGTGATTTGCACTACAGTGCGGTGCGAATCACATCCGAACTCTGACATCGCACAAGTGTGAACCAGCCCTTAGCAAACTATAGCTTATCACCAAATATCTTAAGCTTAACACAATTTAGCAAACTTGCCTGCCATGTGGAATTTTTTTTCCCCTCTCACATTAGCTGCACTGCAACTTTAATGGTGCAGGTGATGGGGAAATGCATATTACATATTTCCTTATTTAAAGTTATCTAAATTGTCTCACAATATTTAAGCATGCCTCCAAGCCTTGGCTAAGGGGCGATACAGTACAGAGTCTGGTTACTTAAGGGGGTTGTAAACCCTCAAGGTTGACCTTAATGCATTTTATGCATTAAGGTGAAAAACCTCCTGTGATGCAGCAGCCCCCATTTTACTTACCTGAACCTGGTCTTTCCAGCGACGGGGATGGGCACACCAGCTCCAGCCGGTGTCTCGGGTCCTCACTGGATTGATAGCAGCGTAGCCATTTGCTCCCGCTGCCGTCAATCAAATCCAATGACATGGGAGCCAGTGGGCGAGGCCCGAGTCCTGCTGTCTGCGTCAATGGACTTTAGCATAAAAGGAAATAGGTGGTGGTTGCGCTGTGACAAAGGGTAAAGAAGGGGGTGGGAGTGGAAGGGACTAAATAAAATACATAGAGAAGTGAAATGGATGGCTAAAATAAATAAGCCAAACAAGCATAAAACTGATGAATAAAAGTACTGGCATGAGTTGAAATAGCTGCAACAATGTGACAAAGTAGATATATATATATATATATATATATAACAATAATAAATCAATGAATAAGTCCAAGTGAGCATGGGCGAGTATCACACTAGCACGAGCTGTGAGTGATAAATCCAGTGAGTGATAAATCCACGGGGGTAAGTAGAAATCAGTACCACCACCAAATAATAACAAACTCCCCAAAAAAATAATAAACTCCCAGATAGCCTGTGTCTGATACCGCTGCTCAGCGCTCGTGGATTGATGCCCACACTCATTTTAAAAAAGTGAGTGCATCCCCCCCCCACCTTCTGTGTCTAGCCTCCCCTCCACTCTGGCCGTCACTGAGTCACGCTATATATTGCCTATTTTTGTCTTTTTTTATATTCCGTCTTGCATATCCACCACCGTCATTATTTATAACTGGATGGGATTTCCCTGCCTGCTAGCTACTCGCAACACAAGCTGCATGCCTTACAGCAGTAAGGTAAGCGGCTTGCGAACACAGAGGTGTCCCCACTGAAGATCTCTCCCTACTACTGGAACTGTTGCTATCTGGGAGTTTTTTATTATTTTTTTGGGGAGTTTGTTATTATTTGGTGGTGGGACTGATTTCTACTTACCCCCGTGGAGTTATCACTCACTGGATTTATCACTCACAGCTCGTGCTAGTGTGATACTAGCCCATACACACTTGGACTTATTCATCGATTTAATATTATCTACTTTGTGTCACATTGTTGCAGCTATTTCCACTCATGCCAGCACTTTTATTCATCTAGTATTTATGAGTTTTATGCTTGTTTGGCTTTTTTATTTTAGCCATCCGTTTCACTTCTCTATGTATTTTATTTAGTCCCTTCCACTCCCACCCCCTTCTTTTCCCTTTGTCACAGCGCAACCACCACCTATTTCCTTTTATGCTAAATTCTGTCTGTTCTGGATCAGTCACACAGGTGTTGCAGCAGTGTCCTTTAGTACAGGGTTTTTTCTGACAGTGCAGGAGTTACTGTTTTACTGTGTCAATGGACGCAGCAGCAGGAAATGGGAGCGCACCCGCACGAGTGCCCCGAGGGACAGCGGCTCTCCAACAGGGCACTCGAGAAGAGGAGGAGCCAGTAGCGCCGCAGAAGGACCCCAGAAGAGGAGGATCGGGGCCACTCTGTGCAAAACCAACTGCACAGAGGAGGTAAGTATGACATTTTTTTTTTTTTTTTTTTTTAAACAAACCTTTACATATGCTTTAAGCAGACTCATGTAATAGGAATGTAATTGTAAACTAACTATTTGGACAAGCCAGCCCACTAATCTCCTTTCAGGAATGTGTCATCTTCCTTAGAAGGTCACACAGCTTGTAATACATGTGTCAAATCAGAGCTTCCAATCATGCTTGCGTCTGTAGTCACCTGCGCCATGCCATCATGGGAGGGACCCACAGTGGAAACAGCATCTTTAGTTAAGTATTATTGTTATGTTTTCTGTTATCTGGAACTGTCATTACTTTTAATAAAGGTTATAATTTTTTTTAAGTATTTGTGTGATTTTTTTTGCACATAACGAATACAACCCCAAAAACATGATGAAACAGCAGGATGCTTAGCTTTTAGATATCTGGTTGTTGACTCCACTTGGCAACTCCTGTAATAGCATCACATTACAGGAAATGCAGGTCAAAGACCCAAAGGCAGACTGCAATGCTGTGCGATTTAGGTGTGAACTGGCTCTTAAATGGAAAAGTAATGGTTTGGGTTTAATTGTACTTTAAAATTTCCAAACTAATTTACAAGTTATGATTGTATATTATCACAAATAAACATTCTATAGAGGATGCATTGATAGGTTTTATAAAAGGGATTACAGCAGTAGCAGCAATGCAGCACAGGCACTAGGTTAGGAAAGCAGAGGTAAACACTGACCAACGCAGTATAGAGCAGGTCTGGGTTGCATCCAAAGTCAGCTTGGGTACAAAAGACAGGAGAACCCATACAAGGCATTTATTACAAAAGTACACACACAGTTTAAAAGTGCACCTGGGTCCAGACTACAGACATTAAACTATTTACATATTTTTAAGCAGTACCAGAGGCTTTAGGCTCCATGCACACTGAAGCTCAAACAGCCGTTTTTGGGAGTTTGGGCGAAAAACGCTCAAAAACGTGGCTCACCAGCCAGTTTAGCGTTTTTGATCCAGTGAAAAAAAAAAACGCTAAAAAATGCTAACGTGGAAAAACGCTAATAAACGCTATTGCAAAAGTGTTAAAAAATGTGTAGCCTCCCTGGCGGTTTTCCCGAGTGTGGCTCGGGGTTAAAATTCAGGACCATTAGCGGTAACCCCGAGCCACACTCGGGATTACATCGCAGGATCCTGGTGTGGCATTACTTACCTTGTTCCCGGGATCCTGCGATGTCCCCCGCAGTGTCCGTGGGCTCTGTCCTCTGCCCAAAGCCTCTCTGTGCCAGGCTCCGTTCCCTGCGAGCGTCGCGACGCATGGGGGCGGAGCCTGGCGGCAAATTCAAAAAAATGTCAAAATCATAACACATACAGTACTGTAATCTTACAGATTACAGTACTGTATGAAATAATTTCACATCCCTTTTGTCCCCAGTGCTTTGGCCAATGCCCTGCATGCAGTTTTATGTGATATATACTGTTCTTTCTGCCTGGAAACTGGAGATTGTCCATAGCAACCAAAAAGTGTCCATTTATGTCAAAAATGGCTTTAGACCAGCTAGAAAACAGCGATAGTAAATTAGAACACTTGCAGAATTGAGCGATACTGAATCGTGGGGAAATTTATTTTATTACTATTTATTTTTATTTTTTTTAATTATTTATTTTTATTTATTATATTATAATTTATGTTTTTGTGTTTCAAACTTTATCATACCCGGGATATCTACTAGACTCTTGTTTGGACAGATTTAAGTGTGTTATTGTTAAGACTTACAGACCTACAATATAAAACGCCAAATTTCCATGCAAAATAATTGTACCGCTTTCAGCACCTAAAATCCGAAATAATCATACCGCCAGGGAGGTTAAAGATTCACTGCAAAGCTACTAGCATTTTTATAACGTTATTTTTTTTTTGTAATTGTACGTTTATTGAAATTTTCCAACAAAACAAGAAAAAGCAAACACAATACAGAGAAATATCACTATCATCTTATATAGAGAGAAAAAAGCATCTCTTAGTAAACAATGTCATAGTCAGAAGAAAGAGTTAAAAAGAAAAACAAGGGAGGGGAGGGTACATCATGGATCCTGACACAACATATATACAGTGGGGACAGAAAGTATTCAGACCCCCTTACATTTTTCACTCTGTTATATTGCAGCTATTTGCTAAAATCATTTACCGTATTTATCGGCGTATAACACGCACCCCAAGTTTAGGAGGGAATTATAAGGAAAAAAACTTACATTTAAATGCCCATCAATACAGCCTTGCACAGCGTCCATCTGCATGCTTGTCCAGTGTCATTTGCAGTCTTGCAGTCAGCAGCCTTGGTGTCATTTGCAGCCTTGCAGTAAGCAGCCTTAGTGTCATTTGCAGCCTTGCAGCTTTGTCAGTGCTGATCTGCAGCTTTCTGTGTCCATTTGCAGCCTTGCTCAGGCTGCAGTTAAACTGCAGTGACTTTTCATTGTCACTGCAGTTTGAAAATGGCGCCGCTCCCCTGCGATCCTGAGCTTCAAAATCGCCAACCGCAAATTGAAAATGGCGCCACCGGCGCCGAAATACACAGAGCCGGTCCTCGGCTCTTCTCATTCACTTTCGGCTCCACTCGTAGTCCCACCCGGGATGGGCGTGACTGTGAGCGGAGCTATCCGAACCTAGCCGAGTACACTCGGCTAGGTTCGGGCGGCGCTCGAGTGAAGCCGAAAGTGGCCGAGAAGAGCCGAGGACCGGCTCTGTGTATTTCGGCGCCGGCGGCACCATTTTCAAATCGCGGTCGGCGATTTTGAAGCTCAGGATCGCAGGGGCTTGGCGTATAACACGCACCCGCGATTTCCCCCTGATTTTAAGGGGAAAAAAGCGCGTGTTATACGCCGATAAATACGGTAAGTTAATTTTTTTCCTCAATGTACACACAGCACCCCATATTGGACAGAAAAACACAGAATTGTTGACATTTTTGCAGATTAAAAAAGAAAAAAACTGAAATATCACATGGTCTTAGGTAGTCAGACCATTTGCTGTGACACTCATATATTTAACTCAGGTGCTGTCCATTTCTTCTGATCATCCTTGAGATGGTACTACACCTTCATTTGAGACCAGCTGTGTTTGATTATACTGATTGGACTTGATTAGGAAAGCCACACACCTGTCTATATAAGACCTTACAGCTCACAGTGCATGTCAGAGCAAATGAGAATCAGGAAGTCAAAAGGAACTGCCTGAAGAGCTCACAGACAGAATTGTGGCAAGGCAGAGATCTGACCAAGGTTACAAAAAAATTTCTGCTGCACTTAAGGTTCCTAAGAGCACAGTGGCCTCCATAATCCTTAAATGGAAGACGTTTGGGACGACCAGAACCCTTCCTAGAGCTGGCCGTCCGGCCAAACTGAGCTATCGGGGGAGAAGAGCCTTGGTGAGAGAAGTAAAGAAGAACCCAAAGATCACTGTGGCTGAGCTCCAGAGATGCAGTCGGGAGATGGGAGAAAGTTGTAGAAAGTCAACCATCACTGCAGCCCTCCACCAGTCGGGGTTTTATGGCAGAGTGGCCCGATGGAAACCTCTCCTCAGTGCAAGACACATGAAAGCCCGCATGGAGTTTGCTAAAAAACACCTGAAGGACTCTAAGATGGTGAGAAATAAGATTCTCTGGTCTGATGAGACCAAGATAGAACTTTTTGCCCTTAATTCTAAGCGGTATGTGTGGAGAAAACCAGGCACTGCTCATCACCTGTCCAATACAGTCCCAACTAGGGTTGTCCCGATACCGAGCATTTGCCCAAGTACTTGTACAAATGCTCCCCCCGATACCTGGAAGTCAGCTGTGATCGGCGCATGGGGGAGTTACACGACTCTCCCCCAGCGGCTTTAGTGACATATAGCGGTGATCGGTCACCGCTGACTGTCACTGCATCCTCCTCCATGCCCCCTCCATTCCTCTGTCCCCCTCCGCTGTCCCCCTCCGTACCTCTCTCCTTCTCTGTCCCCCTCCGCTGTCCCCTCTGTTCTGCTGTGCCTCTCCGTTCCCCTCTCCTTCTCTGTCCCCCTCTCCTTCTCTGTCCCCTCCGTTCTGCTGTACCTCTCTGCTGTCCCCTCCGTTCTCCCCCTCCGTTCTGCTGTCCTCCTCCTCCTTCCTTTGTGAATGGACAGTCAGCTGACTGTGTCCATTCACATAACTGAAACATTGTAATCTCCTGTGATTACGATGTCTCCGTTTATGAATAGAGAGGAGCCCCTGTCTTCTCTTCATTCATTCTCAGTGCAGCTGAGGTTGCAGAGAAAGGGACTGGGGAAACTCTATCCTCTGTCTCTTTCTCTGTCTCAAGGGGGAGATATCAGAGGTCTGTTAAGACCCCTGATATCTCCCCAAAACCCCCCAACAGGGCTGATTAAAAAACAAAAAAAACAAAAAAAAAAAAACAAAAAACACATATTGCAATAAAGAATTAAAAAAATATTGTAGAAAATAAAAAAAAACAAAAAAAAAAAAAAAAAAACACACACACACATACACCGTTGACCCCCCTCCCGAAAAAAAAGAAAGCACTGTTAAAAAACAAAACAAAAAAAAAAAAATAAATAAACACTGTCACATGACATTAAAAAAAAAAGTATCGGTAATCGGTATTGGCGAGTACTTGAAAAAAAGTATCGGTACTTGTACTCGGTCCTAAAAAAGTGGTATCGGGACAACCCTAGTCCCAACAGTGAAGCATGGTGGTGGCAGCATCATGCTGTGGGGGTGTTTTTCAGCAGCAGGGACAGGACGACTGGTTGCAATCGAGGGAAAGATGAATGCGGCCAAGTACAGGGATATCCTGTTAGAAAACCTTCTCCAGAGTGCTCAGGACCTCAGACTGGGCCAAAGGTTTACCTTCCAACAAGACAATGACCCTAAGCACACAGCTAAAATAACGAAGGAATGGCTTCACAACAACTCCGTGACTGTTCTTGAATGGCCCAGCCAGAGCCCTGACTTAAACCGAATTGAGCATCTCTGAAGAGACCTAAAAATGGCTGTCCACCAACGTTTACCATCCAACCTGACAGAACTGGAGAGGATCTGCAAGGAGGAATGGCAGAGGATCCCCAAATTCAGGTGTGAAAAAACTTGTTGCATCTTTCCCAAAAAGACTCATGGCTGTATTAGATCAAAAGGGTGCTTCTACTAAATACTGAGCAAAGGGTCTGAATACTTCGGACCATGTGATATTTCAGTTTTTCTTTTTTAATAAATCTGCAAAAATGTCAACAATTCTGTGTTTTTCTGTCAATATGGGGTGCTGTGTGTACATTAATGAGGAAAAAAATAAACTTAAATGATTTTAGCAAATGACTGCAATATAACAAAGAGTGAAAAATTTAAGGGGGTCTGAATACTTTCCGTCCCCACTGTATAATAATAGTAGATATAATAA
This sequence comes from Lithobates septentrionalis, assembly GCA_037952835.1. Taxonomy (NCBI): domain Eukaryota; kingdom Metazoa; phylum Chordata; class Amphibia; order Anura; family Ranidae; genus Lithobates; species Lithobates septentrionalis. The sequence continues at coordinate 45,962 of JBBDGP010000366.1, read as the reverse complement.
TAATAGTATTCAGACTAATCATTCGAATATGAAGGGACTAGTTGCCTAAGGGACATTTGATAGCAGTTTAGGATACTGATTCAGGATTGAAAGGAGTTATCCGAAGCATCCCCTATTCTTGAGAATTGAGGCAGAGAATCATGCATCACCGCTGTCATATGTTCCATTCTACGTATCTGTGCTATAGCCAAGATCAATAGGGATTGCGTGAGAGGGTTAGGAGATAACCAATGGGTAAGTATTACTCTCTTGGCGGCTAAGAGAATATATGACAGCAACTTATTGGCATGTTTAAATATTCCAGGGTCTGGGAGGCCTAGTAAGTAATGAGCCGGGTCTTTTGGGAGGTCCATCTCCAACACAGACTGAAGCATTGATTGGACCGAGGACCAAAATGGCAAAATTAACGGGCATTCCCAGAAGATATGGTAGTGTGTTCCGATATCTCGTAAGCATCTCCAGCATTTCTGGGATATAGACCAGAAAACGAGGACTTTATAAGCTGTCTCTCTCTGCTCCACGCTTCTGGAAAATTTAGATATGGAGGTCCAGATCTTCTGCCATTGAGGATGGGATATAGGGGTTTGAAGTAACTTAGCCCATCTTCGCATATATACATGAGAATACAGCGTACGCAATGAGACCAGGTTGGTATGGGCCTTGGGCACAAAGCTTCAAAAGGCATTGGGTTTTTCTAAGGTCAAGGCAGGCGATATATAGAGGAAGTAGTGTTTGAATTGAAGATAAGAAAAAAAAAAAGCTTTTTGGGTATATCAAATTTGTTTTGGAGATCTTGGAAAAAGAGAGTAATTTTCGAGTTACAGGATGTACTAGGTGGCGGAGCTGAAAAATGCCCGCCTGGGATCCTGGGACCATGGATACATATTATTAAGGGAAAGGCTATCCGGAATATTCGGGTTAAAAAGAACATTTAAGAGAGAGGTGGGCATGGAGAAGATAGAGAGAACCCCTTGTTACATTTTTTCCAAATGGAGAGAGTAAATAGCATTGGTCCTAGACAGATATGTCTGAGCTGAGATATGGAAGAAGTCAAGTCGGCCCAGAGCATTGAACAAGGATATACAGGGCTAGTAACGCTCAGTTCTAATTCCAACCATCTACACGACGCAAAGCGCGATGACCAAGAGATGATCGCTGTGAAATGGTTAGCATAGTAGTATTTACTAATATCGGGTGCTCCCAACCCTTGAGAGCGAGGAGCAAATACCACTGTGCTAGCAATCCTGTGTGCTTTATTACCCCAAATAAATTTAGTGAAGGCCCATTGAATATTTTGAAGTTGTAACATAGGGCGTGCAATTGGAAATGTTTCAAAAAGATACAAGAACTTTGGGAGTATAGCCATCTTGAGGACATTTATCCTACCCAGAAGAGACTGAGGGCATTTCGCCCATTTACGGAATAAGCCATATGTTTCCGAAATTAGGGAGGGGAAGTTAGCTTGATACAAAGTGGAATAAGATGCCGTCGGGTGTATACATAAATATTTAAGGGAAACAGAGCACCAATGGTTCAAGTAAGCAATATATCGTCTGCGAAAAGAGACAATTTGTACTCTTTGTCGCAGAGAGACCCTACTTATATCTGGGTGCACTTGAATGGCTTCAGCTGGGGGTTCAAGGCATAATATAAATAAGGGGGAGAGGGGGCACCCTTGTCTAGTGCCATTGCTATGCGTAAAGGATGGGGACACAAAAGACGCCAGTTGTATTTGGGATGTGGGACAAGAATATAAGGCCTGAAGAGCCGATATAAAAGAGCCTGTGAACCCAAAGCGCGTAAGTGTGGCAAACATATATGGCCAGCCGAGCCTATCAAACGCTTTCTGAACATCTAAGCTCAAGATAAGGGCAGAGCAGGATGTTTTGTCAAGTAAATCTATCAGATCAATGGTGCGTCTAGTGTTGTCGCCTGCACGTCTGCCTGATACAAAACCTACCTAATCATTATAAATAAGGCTAGGTATTATAGAAGAAAGTCTATTAGCTTTGCTTTCTTAAATTTAGAACGTTATTTTAACGTCCAGTGTGCATGAAGCCTTAAAACAAACCCAAAAGACCAAAACAGAGATTTTAAAGTCAGTTTGTTGCAGCTTGCGAACACCTGCATGGTGTTTACATTAGAAGACTAGCAGACTTGGAATATTCTGTTGAAATAAAAAGTAATCAGTAAAAGAACAAACAGTGCATCTGTTGTAAACTTTGAAGACAAATTTTGCCACAATGCCCAAAGCTACAGAGGTGAACTGCACTGCTTGTTTAGATTATATTTAATTATTTGCATACAGACGAAATAGTGATGGACTGAAATTTTGACCGCTGGCGATTATCGGCCGAAAATAGGGTTTTCAGCGTTGTGCCGAAAGAAGAAGAAAAAAAAATAAAAATTAAGTGCTGATAATGGCTCCCGAACACACCCCTGATTTTGACGCGATTTTACCTTGCTTATGGTGTGTTTTTCATAGGTCATAGGACAAAAAAAAATGCATCAAAAATGCAACAGGTGCATTTTTGATGCATTTCATCAGGGAGCTGCATTTTTGTTGCGGTTTGCCAAATAAGCACCGAAAATGCAGTAAGCAGGATTTTTAACACTGCTTCAAAAAAGGTGCAGATAATGGGCGACAATAAATTCATAAAAACATATTTCTTAAAAACCGTCAATTTTGGTTTCGGCCAAGTGCATCACTACTACGAAATGACTCCATAGTCCTAACCATGTGTATAATATATATATATATATATATATATATATATATATATATATATATATATATATATATATATATATATATATATATATATATATATATATATATATATATATATATATATATATATAGAAAAAGAGTCCAAGAGGTTGCTGCACTTAAAAATTTCTTTGCTTTATTTCTCAAATTGTTCAGTAGGGATTTACAAAGCAAGTATAATCCAAAAACACAGGCACGAAATGCCTACACAGTTTCAGACACAGGTAGATTCAGATATGGATGGATGGATGGATTACGTCTCGGGCTAGTCAGCTTACGCCCTTCCTAAGATCCATTGAAGCACATCTGAGGGTTTCAATCCAATCATTCATTTAAATACAGGTTAAGTGAAGTACTTCACATATGGAATCAATATGGCTAATTAGTTCAAATCGCATACCATTTAACATCTATATATGCATCTATTTATCTATAACATGCCATTAAAACAAGGATAAGCAACAGGTGTCGAATCTCTCATTCTCTTCACTCTCATTATAGAATATTTGAAATACCTATAAAAACGCAGGGAAATGTTGCATTCATGAGTAAATACAAAAACAAAAAGAAAAAACAAAAAAGATATCCCCATCATGAAGTTATTTTATCTGGCTACTTTCATATACTTATTCCAACAGTTAAACAAATAAATAAAGATCCAAATCAACATTTAAGCAATATGGAGCAATTGTATTCAAAAAATGTATCCAGTATACTTCTCTTTTTCTTAGAATCAATTCACGGTTGCCTCCTCTCCTATTTTTCTCAATACCTTCTAGGACCATATACTTTAGTTGTGATACATTGTGGCCAAATTCCAAAAAGTGTCTCGCCAGCGGTAATTGGGTTAATTTATCTCGTATTGAGTATTTGTGTCTCGCTATCCTATCTTTGATTTTTTGTGTAGTCTCCCCTACATAGACTAAACCGCATGGGCACTTTATGGCGTAAATTACATATGAAGATTGGCATGTGTAGTAACCCCGTATGGGGATGTTGAAACCCCTATGTGGATGTGTAAAGTATTTACCTTTAATCATAGAGTTACATTGTATGCATGACAAGCAGGGATACGATCCCAGATTTTTAGGTCCCAGGAAGGTTAGTTTGGCTGCTGCAGCCACAGGTTGATCAGATTTAATCAATCGATCTCGTATCGTTCTACCTTTTCTATAGGAGGACATGGGTGGATTCCAGAATTCCTGTACCATGGGGTAACTGGATCTTAAAAGATTCCAATGTCTTTTGATAATTTGATTAATTTTGTTGGAGAAGGGATGGTACTGCATAATAAAGGGGATTCTCTTCTTTTCTTTTCGGGGTGATCGATTACTATCAGTATTAGGATGATCGATATTAACTAAAGCTTGCGGATATCTTCTACTAATAAGTTTGTTTTTTATTTCATCAAGTCTCTGATCTCGGCGCAGCGGGTCACTCACGATCCGCTGCACCCTCATCATCTGACTTTTTGGGATGGATGAAAAAACGTTTGGGGGGTGAAAGCTATTAAAATGTAGCAATTGATTGCGATCTGTGGGTTTCACATATAAGTCAGTAGTGATCTGCCCATTGTTCAATTTAAGAAGAGTATCAAGAAAGGAGATCTCATTTTTACCAATTTCAATGTTGAACTTTAATCCAGGTACTAAATAGTTAATGTATTTATCAAATAAGTATAGGCTTTCCATGTTGCCATCCCATATAGCGAAAATATCGTCCACAAATCTGTACCAACATTGGCAATGTTTTAAAAATAAATCATTGACATAAATAAAGGACGTCTCTATCATATTCATAAATGCGTTCGCATATGGGGGTGCAACATTTGAACCCATCGCTGCTCCATTCAGTTGCAAGAAATGAGTATCCCTGAAAAGAAAATAGTTCTCTTCAAGAGTAATTTTCAAAAGGTCAAGCAGAAATGAAATCTGTTCGGTTTTATAGATGCCTGATTGAATTAACAATCGCTGACATGCCTCTATTCCTAAATCATGTGGAATGATAGTGAATAAGCTAGAGACGTCCCATGATATCAGGATGGAATCTGATGACAAGTTTATATCTTGAATTTTTGACAAAAAGTCAGTAGTATCTCTTATAAATGATTTAGTGTTTAATAGCAATGGTGTCAAACACTTATCCAGATATTGTGCTAGATGTGTTGTCACAGATTCCATCCCTGATACAATGGGACGTCCGGGGGGATTTTTAGGGTCTTTATGAATTTTTGGTAACATATACAGTACCGGTGTAACTGGATATTCACATATCAAAAACTCCATAGTTTCATCATCAATGATTTTTTGTTTAACTGCCTTAGTTAGAGTTGTTTTTATCCTTTTTTGCACTTTAAAAACAGGACAGCAATCAAGTCTTTTATAAGTAAGGGTATCACTCAGATGTTTCATTATTTCATTTTCATACATGGATGTATCCATGACCACAATAGCTCCCCCCTTGTCAGCCGGCTTGATAGTGATATCATGCCGGGCTGACAAGGAGTTTAACGCTGCAATCTCATCTCTATTTAGATTGTGGGGTATATGGTCTCTCTTATCTCTGTCACACAAAAAACTTTTATATCATTTTCCACTTTGTCTATATATACCTCTACAGCAGCACATGAAGTGGGTGGTACTTTAGTGCTTTTTGGTTTTAAACCCATGTTTTTGATCGATAATATTGATAATTCTTTAGTTGTGGCAGTGGGTACACCAGAATAGTATGCTTTAAATCTTAATTGTCTAAAAAATCTATATAAATCCTGTTTAAGTACAAAATCATTCATTTTCTCTTTAGGGCAAAAGCCCAAACCCTTATTCAAAACACTTAGTTCAGTTTTAGACAAAACAATAGAAGAAATGTTATGTACCAGGTTTTCATCTAATGTCTCTGGCGTCTGGTGGTTGCACCCCCTGCTGTGTCTTTTCTTTGTTCGCCGGCCGCCCCTCCTGGTCCGGATTCGGTCAGGTTCCCTGGTAAAGAAGGAGTAGTTGATACACTGGTGGATGATCCAGTAGATGTCATAGAGGAGTTTGAGCTAGCCAGATTTTTTCGTTGTATTTTTCTGTAGTCCTTTGAATGGTAATATGTAGGATCAGTCCAATTGTAGACACGATCGTTTTTATAATCTTCCCGATCTCGTTCAAGTTTTGTACGTTTACGGAATTGAATATTGGTGCGAAATCTTTCTAATTTATCATTATTCATTTTCTTGAATTGCTGTAGTTCCTCTTGATTAGAACATTGTTGTAGCTGTCTTTCAAGTTCAGCAATCTCCTGCTGTATGAGAGTCCTCTCTTGTTGCAAGAATTGCACAGTTAATGTCATGATATCAAAGGAACATTTATTGAGAATCTGGGCAAATTTGGTTTTAAAGTCTTTGTTCTGTGAAAAGAGGGTTGGAGTCAGGCGAACCCTCAGCCCTCTAGGTATCATTTGTAACTTATAGTATTCGGCTAAAGTACCACCCACTTCATGTGCTGCTGTAGAGGTATATATAGACAAAGTGGAAAATGATATAAAACGTTTTTTGTGTGACAGAGATAAGAGAGACCATATACCCCACAATCTAAATAGAGATGAGATTGCAGCGTTAAACTCCTTGTCAGCCCGGCATGATATCACTATCAAGCCGGCTGACAAGGGGGGAGCTATTGTGGTCATGGATACATCCATGTATGAAAATGAAATAATGAAACATCTGAGTGATACCCTTACTTATAAAAGACTTGATTGCTGTCCTGTTTTTAAAGTGCAAAAAAGGATAAAAACAACTCTAACTAAGGCAGTTAAACAAAAAATCATTGATGATGAAACTATGGAGTTTTTGATATGTGAATATCCAGTCACACCGGTACTGTATATGTTACCAAAAATTCATAAAGACCCTAAAAATCCCCCCGGACGTCCCATTGTATCAGGGATGGAATCTGTGACAACACATCTAGCACAATATCTGGATAAGTGTTTGACACCATTGCTATTAAACACTAAATCATTTATAAGAGATACTACTGACTTTTTGTCAAAAATTCAAGATATAAACTTGTCATCAGATTCCATCCTGATATCATGGGACGTCTCTAGCTTATTCACTATCATTCCACATGATTTAGGAATAGAGGCATGTCAGCGATTGTTAATTCAATCAGGCATCTATAAAACCGAACAGATTTCATTTCTGCTTGACCTTTTGAAAATTACTCTTGAAGAGAACTATTTTCTTTTCAGGGATACTCATTTCTTGCAACTGAATGGAGCAGCGATGGGTTCAAATGTTGCACCCCCATATGCGAACGCATTTATGAATATGATAGAGACGTCCTTTATTTATGTCAATGATTTATTTTTAAAACATTGCCAATGTTGGTACAGATTTGTGGACGATATTTTCGCTATATGGGATGGCAACATGGAAAGCCTATACTTATTTGATAAATACATTAACTATTTAGTACCTGGATTAAAGTTCAACATTGAAATTGGTAAAAATGAGATCTCCTTTCTTGATACTCTTCTTAAATTGAACAATGGGCAGATCACTACTGACTTATATGTGAAACCCACAGATCGCAATCAATTGCTACATTTTAATAGCTTTCACCCCCCAAACGTTTTTTCATCCATCCCAAAAAGTCAGATGATGAGGGTGCAGCGGATCGTGAGTGACCCGCTGCGCCGAGATCAGAGACTTGATGAAATAAAAAACAAACTTATTAGTAGAAGATATCCGCAAGCTTTAGTTAATATCGATCATCCTAATACTGATAGTAATCGATCACCCCGAAAAGAAAAGAAGAGAATCCCCTTTATTATGCAGTACCATCCCTTCTCCAACAAAATTAATCAAATTATCAAAAGACATTGGAATCTTTTAAGATCCAGTTACCCCATGGTACAGGAATTCTGGAATCCACCCATGTCCTCCTATAGAAAAGGTAGAACGATACGAGATCGATTGATTAAATCTGATCAACCTGTGGCTGCAGCAGCCAAACTAACCTTCCTGGGACCTAAAAATCTGGGATCGTATCCCTGCTTGTCATGCATACAATGTAACTCTATGATTAAAGGTAAATACTTTACACATCCACATAGGGGTTTCAACATCCCCATACGGGGTTACTACACATGCCAATCTTCATATGTAATTTACACCATAAAGTGCCCATGCGGTTTAGTCTATGTAGGGGAGACTACACAAAAAATCAAAGATAGGATAGCGAGACACAAATACTCAATACGAGATAAATTAACCCAATTACCGCTGGCGAGACACTTTTTGGAATTTGGCCACAATGTATCACAACTAAAGTATATGGTCCTAGAAGGTATTGAGAAAAATAGGAGAGGGGGCAACCGTGAATTGATTCTAAGAAAAAGAGAAGTATACTGGATACATTTTTTGAATACAATTGCTCCATATGGCTTAAATGTTGATTTGGATCTTTATTTATTTGTTTAACTGTTGGAATAAGTATATGAAAGTAGCCAGATAAAATAACTTCATGATGGGGATATCTTTTTTGTTTTTTCTTTTTGTTTTTGTATTTACTCATGAATGCAACATTTCCCTGCGTTTTTATAGGTATTTCAAATATTCTATGAGAGTGAAGAGAATGAGAGATTCGACACCTGTTGCTTATCCTTGTTTTAATGGCATGTTATAGATAAATAGATGCATATATAGATGTTAAATGGTATGCGATTTGAACTAATTAGCCATATTGATTCCATATGTGAAGTACTTCACTTAACCTGTATTTAAATGAATGATTGGATTGAAACCCTCAGATGTGCTTCAATGGATCTTAGGAAGGGCGTAAGCTGACTAGCCCGAGACGTAATCCATCCATCCATCCATATCTGAATCTACCTGTGTCTGAAACTGTGTAGGCATTTCGTGCCTGTGTTTTTGGATTATACTTGCTTTGTAAATCCCTACTGAACAATTTGAGAAATAAAGCAAAGAAATTTTTAAGTGCAGCAACCTCTTGGACTCTTTTTCTATATACAAGGTCGGTGGGAAGACCTGATTGCTGGCACTAAATCGTAAGCAGAGTGCGGTTCTCCTCCACAAGTGAATTATATATATATATATATATATATATATATATATATATATATATATATATATATATATATATATATATATATATATATATATATATATATATATATATAATGGATCTGAACACAGGTGCGTTGTTGTCTATGAGACAACGCACACGGCTGCGTGGAAAATTTTGAGTGGAATTTTTTGAGTGAAGTAATTTTACACAAACGCACACCATCAAAAAACTGGCAGCTATAACAGTACGAAGGAGAATTTTCTGTGTGTACTGTACATGTGTATATGCGAGCTCGCTATGGTACATAACTCATGTTTTTTTTACTTAGGATCTTTCTGCCAGCATTATTACATCTGTGTGTAAGAGGCCCAATACTTTAATGTGCATAATCTGGGTACAACTTCACCTTAAAGTGGCTCTTCAGTCATTTTTTCAACTTTCCGTCTAATAAATCTTCTGCCCTTGTTTTAACTTTGGATAGTAAAACATTTTTCTGCCTGCCAGTAATATACAGGCCACTTCCTGTTTCTTGTCTGGTAAAAAAAGCCTAGGCTTATGACATCATGCACAGCTCTCTAACTCCCCTGAGAGTTTGCCAGGAAGGGCAGGGGGATGGGTCATAAGAGGGCAAATGAGAGCTGCAGAGCTGGAGTTGTGCCTCTGTGTGTGTCTGTGTAAATCAAGGAAGTGAACAGGCAGTAGCTTCAGCTGCCCACAGTTAAAATGGATGCAGCAAGACTTAGTAGAGGGAGATTTCGACAGCATATTTGGCAAGTACAGAATCACTATATATATTGAGGGAAGCTATATATTTGAGGGAAGCTTCCGAATGGCAAAGATGTTTTATTACAAATTATGTGAGCAGACTGCAGTTCCTCTTGAAGAGCCAGTTTACATCTGTGCGGTGCGTTACATTTTAGACATGTTACCACTAACTATGTAATGTGCAATTTCATGAAAGAGTATCAAAGATGGTGCAAGTAGGATTTTTTTCTTTAGAGCACCGCCCCTAAAAACACACACATAGGTGTCAACGGGGCCTATAGATGGTCTAATAAACATGTGGTAAGGAGACTAGCTCTTCACTGGCTGGCTAGAACAGATTGTTACTCTGAATGCTTTTTACGCCAGATGCTGGTAAATGCCCAATGCTTCCTGTATTAAACCTATATTCAGGCTCTACAATATAAAAAAAAACACAACTTTGCAAAATATGTTAATTCTGATTTATTTTCCTTACAAGGTATTATATTTACAGTCTATCTTTAGGCTTATGTATACTTTAAAATAGAATCACAACAGACAGTAGAGAGAATGATCGAATAGTTTCTTACCAAGGCCTAACAGATCTACGACAGGTTCTGCTGCCTTCTGGGGAGACACCTTAGGAGCCTGAGCTTCATCCTTTTTCTGTGGCTAAAAGACACAGGGCAATAGTCAAGTTTACACAGTGAACCATTTCACCTTAGTGTACTAAACAGCAGTAATGAATACTACACAGATTAAACTGTAATATTGGCTGGAACAATGATCTGTAGTACTGACTGATTGAAAGTGCAAAATGCTTGCCTTTGCTTTGCCACCTCAAAATACATCTCTTACAATTTTACATCAAATTACTAAATCAAGACCTTTACAAATTAAAGCACTAAATAGGAGTCTATAGACTTAGGGTGGCTGACTTTTGCCCCATCTTGTTTAAATCACATCATATGTCCGTGTAACCCTACTCTTTCCGGATGTCTGATATCAATTCTGTTAGGCATTTTCGGTGCCAATCAAATATGATATGACAAACATCCATGCTCAATTAATTAAAGTATGTATACCCACTGCAAGATTTTTTTTATTTTTTTTTCTGGACTTTCAATCATGCCTCCACACCCGAATGTCAAAATTAGCTTTAGATTTAAACTGGTGCAAAAAAAAAAAAAAAAAATACATTCTATTCTATGTACATAAAGCTGGAAATACACTAATGGCTGCTCTATACAGTAATGTATTTTTATTCAGAATAAAAAAAAAAGGAAGAAAACAGTGATATAAAGAAAAAAGGCAAAGTGTAAAAACTGCATTCCCTTTCATTTACGGCCAGTGGAGAAGTGTCCGATTACACTAATGGTTGGCGGAAACCCCTTACAACCTTGGTACAAATATCTAGGTGGGATAAGAGCTGATATTAATTTTGCCTATCTTGCAAAATGCAGGAAGGACAAAAAAAAGTTTACAGAAGCCCACCTGATGCAACATTTAAGTTTAGCGCAGGGGTCTCCAAACTATGGCCATCCAGTTGTTCAGGAACTACAATTCCTATCATGCCTAGTCATGTCTGAATGTCAGTTTTACAATGCCTCATGGAACGTGTAGTTCTGCAACAGCTGGAGGGCCATAGTTTGGAGATCCCTGGTTTAGAGTAAGAATGTGACAGGTAAGGAAATAAGTGGTGCCATTTCATTCAGGGAACACGTGGTAATTGATTAGCTGGCCAAACATGAATGCATTGCGTTTGATTCAATAAAGGGGTAGAGCATGCTCACCGAATTTCACTTTGGGTGCCTAGTGTACAAAAAAAAAAAAAAAAAAAAAAAAAAAAAAAAAACACACCCACACACTTTTTTTTTACATACAAAATTTTTTTTTTTTTTACAAAAAATACAATTTTTGTATGTAAAAAAAAAGTGTGTGGGTGTGGTTTTTTTTTTTTTTTTTTTACAAAATGTGATCTTATTCTTTCATTTTCCTTGCATGTGATTATGTATTCTTTACCTCATTTACCAAGCTAAGCAAAACATGCTTTATTTAGAAAATCAACCCCAATGCATTTTTATGATCGATTACACACCAGACCATTTTATTATAAAGACAGCTGATGTCATCTTTAAATTTTTAATACAGGGCATAGAAGACATACTTACCAGTTTAACCTTCTCAAATATGATGGGCTCTGACTTTATTTCAGGAGCAGACTCAGATTTCTTCCACTTGATTTCTCTCTCTTTCTGTTTTAAAATACAAGTATTTTTGCTATACCGAATTCTTGACCAAGTGTTTGTCTCTCCATAAGTATACTGGCTTTCAAAGGTTTGCAATCATGTGATTGGTAGCAATTGATAATTTTAGTAAATGAAAAGGTACAATTGAAGAGACCCTGTCACCAAACTGACATGGTTCACTAATTGCATTTGTGTAATGTATAAACGCATCTACTAATATTATGAGATCAGAAGTGACAGCAACTAGTAGAGCTGCTGTCCTATTGTAGGCCATGGTGCACTCATAGTTACATTCACTTCCCATGCTTTGAGATTTTTCTGACAGCACGAGTAAAGCAGTAGAAAATCTGCATTACAAAAAAACAAAAAAACTCACCTAAACTGCATTTTTTGAAACCACTTCAAACATGCCTAGAAGAATTTGGTATTTATATACTGCCTAGCGCTTAGGGGCATTTTAAATGCTGGTAAACCCTTGTCCTAAACGCGTTTTTTGTGCTTTCAGAGAAATTCCAGTAAACTCAGCTGCCTGTAAACTCCTCTAAACAACTATGTGTACATGGACACATAGACTAACAGAGGAGAGTTCAGGGGCTTCAAAAGAAAAACACCCAACAGCTCCTAAACATCAGTTTAGCAGCTGCAGTGTACAGTGAAGAGCTAGGAGGGAGATGACTGTGGGTGGTCTGGAAGTCACTGGTTTTGACACTCCAGGAAGTATTTTCAGAGATGAGCAGCACAACTAAATCTGCTTAGCAGCTGGGGTCCTGTATTTAGATACTTTAAACACTGCACATATGTAATTGGTTAACTGTACCTAATCTAGTGACAGGGTCTCTTTAAAATCATCAGAAATTACAGTCAATACATTGATAACATAATAACATTCTTTTATCTCCTATAACTGTTCATCAAGCTTTATATTTAATCAAATAATCTTCCATCTGCATTTTTCTGAAGGGGGAGGTGCTGAGCGAGTAACCTGTGATATGTGTACTGCAGCTAGAACTACCTGTACAAGTCTCACATTCAGAGCAGGCAAGACACTGCAGGCTGAATACATTTAGAAGCATTGCGGCAGTCATAGATGGGGCACACATCATTGGACTTGTGTCTTTTTTCAACCAAAACTATGTAAGCATTAGGCTCCATGCACACTGGGCTTAAAAAATGCTGCTTCTACAGGAATTTTGTGTTTTGCCTGTAGAAGCAGCTCAATGTTATCCTGTGTCCATTCTTGATTACAGGCATATATGGAGCTCAGCGATTAGAGCCCAAAAAAAAAACAAAAAAAAAAAACAAAAAAAACCCCTCTGGTTTGTGCTTTTGAGAGTTTTCTTTAAAAAAAAAAAAAAAGCTAAAACGTTCCTAAAACACCTGTCCAAAATCCTCTCTACAACCAATTTTCTGCCAAAAGAACTGGCTTTTTTTTTTTTTTTTTTTTTTTTAAGCCTAGTGTGTATGGACCCTTAGGCTGGGTTCAATAGAGGATAGAAAAAATACTGCGCTACCACTATGTAAAATCCCCCCCAGAAAAGCAGCAGTTAAACTGTGGGATACACACAAAAAATACCAAGTATATAGAAAAAACTGCGCTATACCATAGATTATGTGTGAATGTACAAAAATAAATCATACATATCATAAAGTGGTGAAATATAAAATCTGAAAAACTCCTCATGAAATATCAACAACAAAAAAACAAAAAATTTATAGTGATCAAATAAACCATAAAAGGTCAATCAATAAAATAAAGGGAGCAGCGCTGTGAATGTTATAGACTAAAATTAGGCTAATATAAGTGATTAAATGGAATACATTGAGTAAATATTTAGGATGGGTAATAAATGATAAAGTTCATAGTCAAATCATATAAATCGATAACAGTTCTATTCCATGATCAAACATCCAAGAAGTGAGGTAGGTAAAGAACCAAAGGCAGGGGTCCCCGTCTGAGGCAGAATTGGAGGTAAGACTGGGTAAATCCTTCACCGCACCACTGTGATATGAATAAAATGCGCGCTTACCAACCGGCAAGCTTAGGAAAGCTTGTGACCTTAACCCGGTCGGGGCCTTGCTTGGGATGGAGACATCACTAAGCCACTCCTTAGACCGTAGGTAGCCCGCTATCCACCACGCACAGAAAAAACCTGGATATTGGGGATACTATACTCCTAGCCAGGAGTTATTCTCACAGGAAGTGCCCCAAAAGAAAAGGAAGAGCAACATAGTGTAATCCTCCATGGAAATGGTAAACAGCAACCCATCTCCATTGCCGTTTACCATTTCCATGGAGGATTACGCTATGTTGCTCTTCCTTTTGGGGCACTTCCTGTGAGAATAACTCCTGGCTAGGAGTATAGTATCCCCAATATCCAGGTTTTGTCTGTGCGTGGTGGATAGCGGGCTACCTACGGTCTAAGGAGTGGCTTAGTGGTGTCTCCATCCCAAGCAAGGCCCCGACCGGGTTAAGGTCGCAAGCTTTCCTAAGCTTGCCGGTTGGTAAGCGCGCATTTTATTCATATCACAGTGGTGCGGTGAAGGATTTACCCAGTCTTACCTCCAATTCTGCCTCAGACGGGGACCCCTGCCTTTGGTTCTTTACCTACCTCACTTCTTGGATGTTTGATCATGGAATAGAACTGTTATCGATTTATATGATTTGACTATGAACTTTATCATTTATTACCCATCCTAAATATTTACTCAATGTATTCCATTTAATCACTTATATTAGCCTAATTTTAGTCTATAACATTCACAGCGCTGCTCCCTTTATTTTATTGATTGTCTTTAGTGTGTGTATCTCACCTTTTAGCGGCTGCTTTTGCTCTGCAATTTAATTGTTTGTCACCTTATTACTTGATTGTGTTAATTTTCTGCATTTATATAGCGCGGTGGTCTTTTCCCCCTAAACCATAAAAGGTAAATACTAAGCAATGCAAATAGGACTATGAATCAATATATGCATATCAGACTTCATAAATGATCTTGAATGAAGAAAATCTCTAGGAAGGGTAAAGAAAGTCCCAGAGAAAAACCCCCTATGCTCTGCAGAGAGGACTGAAATGTGAAGACTATATCAAAACACCACTCACAGTGCTCCTCCACCACATAGAAATCGTGCTTACCACAAAGCAAGCAATAAAAGCTTGTGTGCAGACCCAAATCAGGGATATCTAGCTGATAATGGAGCTCCTCTGTATGCAGCGTGACTCTGGAAATGCAGTAGGAGATCCACCCACTCGAGCTCAAAGGCATGTCAATAAAAGAGAGGTGGCCATAGCATAAATCCGATAGAACATTTATTTAAAAAAGGTAAAAAACTTACACAAAATGGAATAAAATGAGCAGTTCGCCGGCCGGCATAGCGAGCGCCCGTTTACAGTAGGATCGCGATGACGTCAGAGCGTCAACCTCCTGACGTACGTTTCGCTCAAACTGACGTCGTCTGGGGTCAGTTGTAAACGAAACGTACGTCGGGAGGTTGACGCTCT
Organism: Lithobates septentrionalis; assembly: GCA_037952835.1. Lineage (NCBI taxonomy): Eukaryota > Metazoa > Chordata > Amphibia > Anura > Ranidae > Lithobates > Lithobates septentrionalis. Next base: position 30,625 of record JBBDGP010000366.1, on the reverse strand, counting down.
GACGTCATCGCGATCCTACTGTAAACGGGCGCTCGCTATGCCGGCCGGCGAACTGCTCATTTTATTCCATTTTGTGTAAGTTTTTTACCTTTTTTAAATAAATGTTCTATCGGATTTATGCTATGGCCACCTCTCTTTTATTGACATGCCTTTGAGCTCGAGTGGGTGGATCTCCTACTGCATTTCCAGTCACACTGCATACAGAGGAGCTCCATTATCAGCTGGATATCCCTGATTTGGGTCTGCACACAAGCTTTTATTGCTTGCTTTGTGGTAAGCGCGAATTCTATGTGGTGGAGGAGCACTGTGAGCGGTGTTTTGATACAGTCTTCACATTTCAGTCCTCTCTGCAGAGCATAGGGGGTTTTTCTCTGGGACTTTCTTCACCCTTCCTAGAGGTTTTCTGATTTCCTTCATTCAAGATCATTTATGAACTCTGATATGCATATATTGATTCATAGTCCTATTTGCATTGCTTAGTATTTACCTTTATGGTTTATTTGATCACTATAGATTTTTTTTTTGATTGTTTTTTTGGTGTTGATCTTTCATGAGAGGAGTTTCAGATTTTATATTTCACCACTTTATGATATGTAGGATTTATTTTTGTACATTCACACATAATCTATGGTATAGCACATTTTTATCTATCTACTTGGGTTCAATAGAGCACGGAGCAGCTCACAGAAGGGTGTCTGGTGCATCTCCATTCACCGGTTCGGGTCCGATTTCAGCCTGAATTTTTGGCTGAATTCGGACCTGAAATGGACCAGAAGATGCACAGGACTCCTGTGCAATCCGCACTGAAGCAGCTCCGGGGATGTGTGAACCGGCTCCATAGAGAGCCAGTCACAATCTCTTGCTATGCTAATTGGATGCGGGGAAACTTGCATGCAATTCGCAATAGTGTGAACCCGGCCTTACTGAGCAAAGGTACAAAAACCGAAGTTAGACTTACTGGTAACTATTTCCAGTAGTTTTCCAGGACAGCCCTTGAAGAGATGGAGCTCCTCCCATCGCCACAGGAAACACATCACCCATACAGTTCAAAAGGCAACCCCTCAGGAATAAGGCCAGTCATAACCAAGAACCGAAGGACAGAACTGAAAAACATAAGCCAGAATAGGTAATATCAATTCACAATTAACTTCAAGGGTGGGATTGTGCTGTCCTGGAAGACTACTGGAAATAGAGTTAGCGGTAAGTCTAACTCCGGTTTTCCCCAGTCGTCTTCCAGGACAGCCCTTGAGAGGATCCCCAAGTACTCACCAGATTAGGAGGGGGGACCACAGCTTGGAGGACATTCCTCCCAAAAGCCTGGTTCTGACTAGACAACAGGTGTAGCTGGTAGTGTTTTGTAAAGGTGGAAAAGCTTGACCACATAGCCGCCTTGCAAATCTGCTCCGGGGGGGGCACCAGCCTTTTCCGCCCAGGAAGAAGAAAGTGCCCTTGAGGAGTGTGCCTTAATACCTTTAGGAGGTTCTCTATCTAGAACTCTGTACCCCTCAGTGATAGCCAATCTGATCCACCTAGCTAAAGTAACTTTAGAGGTCTGCCGACCCTTACATTTACTGGAAAATAAAACAAAAAAAGCGAATCTGCTATCCTAAAATGCTTGGTAGTTTCTAGATAAACTAAAAAGGCATCTTCTTACATCCAACATGACATTTTTTCTTTGTCATTTGAAGAGTTTTGACAAAAAAGGTAGGTAGAATAATGTCCTGAGATTTATGAAACTTGGACACTACCTTAAGTGCAAACCCAGGATCGGTTTTTAAGATGACCCCATCGTTAAGGATTTGGAGGAAAGGATCTCTAGTGGAGAGCACTTGCATTTCACTCACTCTATGAGCTGAAGTGATTGCGACCAATAGCACAGTCTTAAGAGTGAGTAAACTTAAAGAGGCTTCTGAGATTGGCTCAAAGGGTGTCCCAAGAAAGACTCTGAGAACTACCGATAGGTCCCAGGATGGAGTTTTGTGGCCTTGGACTGGTCTGAATTTTGCGATGGCTTTGCAGAACCTGGAGAGGAGGAGGTCCTTCCTGTAAGGATCTAAGTACACACTTAAAGCAGAGATCTGTACCTTGATTGTACTAAACGACAACCCTCCATCGATCCCATCTTGAAGGAACTCCAAGATGTTTACAGAGTTCCTGCTTACATCTGTCCTACTACTTAACCATCCATTAAACTTTTTTCAGATCTTGCCATAGATGGCTCTAATGACCGGTTTGCAGTTCTGAAGCAAATTTCGTATAACTCTCCCTAATAGTCCCTTGCTCTTTAGGATTGCTTCTTCAGTAGCCACTTCATCCAGACTCTTCATCCAGACTGATCTTCTGACTGCTACTGAGCATGCAGCGGATTTAGCTGCAAACTTGACGGATTCTGTTGACCCGTCTGTTATAAACCCCGCTGCTTTGAACAGCATTGGAAAAGACTTAAGTAGTTCCCCTCTTGGGGTCCCTGGAACTAAATGTTCTTGTAGCTGTGCCAGCCAGATTTTGAGGTTCCTAGCGACACAAGTTGTGGCTAATGCTGGTTTTAGATTGGCCTCAGATGTCTCCCAGGCCCTTTTTAGGACTATATCCGTTCTTGTATCCATCAGGTCTTTTAAGTGCCCTGTGTCTTCAAATGCTAAGTCTGCCTGTTTTGAGACCGGCATCGGATTTGGGGATTTTTATTCCACACGGCTTCTGGACTCTCGTCAAAGGGGAATCTCCTTTTTAAGGAATTGGAGAAAAATACTTTTATCAGGCTCAGTCCGTTCTTTACGAATTAGATCTGTCATGGACTGGATTTTTGCTTTCTCTTTCCCTAGACCCCCGATACATATGTCTAGATAACTGCGTCTCTTCCTTGTGGGTTTCCAGAGTATCGTAAACTGAACCTAGTAAATCGTCCATCTCTTCAAGTGACAATTTGTACTTTGCTGTCTTGCTAGCTACGGCCTGCTCTTCATCCTGCTCTAAATCGGAGTCTGATAAGACAGGCCTGACTACTGCTAACCACTCAGGGCTCCCCCCGGGCTTGAGGTTGTGGGGCCTGGAGAAGAGGGTACTATTACAGGTGCGATACTGGTTGAAGCTGCTGATGTGCTTGCATCAGTGATTAGCTTCCTGAAGGATTTAAATGTAGAAGCTACTTGATCCTTAAAAAGGAGCTGAGAAACGTAGCCAGGGGGGAGTCTGCCTCAGACTTTAGCAGATTAGTGATGCATTGTTTGCACAAGGCTCTGTTGTAATTCGAAGAGTGCTTAGTACCACAATTAGGGCATTTCTTCCAGCCTAATTTTTCCTCCCTGGAGGAGGTTTCTTTTGCCTGAAACACAGAATGGGCGGGGGCATTAGCTATCCAGCCGCCTAAATCAAACATCACATCAGCAGTAGACTGTCTCGTCTAGGACTGTGAGGAATCAACCACCTAGGGTTTTCCTAGTCCAGCTCTGCTGACCATTACCAAAGAAAAGCACATAAAAACGGTCTTGCCCAGCAGTCTACCTGTGCTTGGCTGGTGCCTGCATCGCCTAGAGTAGGGATCTTCAAACTATGCGAAGACCCCTGGTCTAGAGTGTCCTGGGAGTTAGCCTCCATGGTCCCCCTCTGCTCCGGTTCCCGCCGCTAGTCCAATTAGGCTGGCCAGCAGTTTTTAGACCTAGCCTGGCCCTCCCCTTCCTCCCTGCGCCCTGGACACCCGAAACTGGAAGTCTTGGCGTGTGAGGACGACGTCCGTTCCGCCGGAAGTGATGCGTACGGTGTCTCCAGCCCAGAGGCGTCCAGCCCGGCCAGAGAGAAAACAGACTGCTGCTTCACCCGGCCAAGCCTTCAGCCACCAGAGAAACTGCTGTCAACATGCCACTGACCCTCACTAGGCCCTGGAAGGAGGCGGGAAATGGGTCCGCTCCTGATCAGCTGGATAGTACCCGGGCCAAAAGTGGGTAAGGCTCTACTAAGAGCCATTTGCTGGATAGAACCCAGTCGCCCTGCAAGGTCTCTTCTTCCTTTCAGGCAGCCCATGAGAGATGTAGTCTTCCCGAAAAAAAAAAAATAACTGGTTCCTCAGCAACATGCTCCTCCAATGGAGGAAACACAAATGACTGGCCACATTCCTCAGGGACCGCCTTTTGAACTATATGGGCAATGTGTTTCCTGTGGCTATAGGAGGAGCTCCATCTCTCAAAGCTGTCCTGGAAGACGACTTAGGAAATATTTTTGGCCATACCTCAGCTTTAAAGGAAACCTGTCAAAATAAGAATATGGACCCAACGTTGTTTACTCTCTGAGGCTGTCATCTATATCACTGTTAACAAGCGACGGGGTAACAAAAAAACATGCAAGACAGCTGCAGTGCACACACGTCAGCAATGGCAGCTTCTGTTTTTTTTTTTTACCCCGACGGGCTCCTCTTAATAAAAAGTGACATTAGCATACCAAAGACCCAGCTAAAGTACTGAACACATTTAATGATATGGTCAACTCCACTCAGTATACACAATGATGTTAGGGACTGTTAATCAACTCATGTAATTTCACAAAATATATTTATTCTTACTACACTGTATCAAAACATACCTGAATAAATTAATAGAGCAGTTGCTGAATTCTAATTGGCCCTTTGGATCTTCCAAGAGTCCAGCCAAGGCTCCTAGATGCAACCCAGGCTGCCCATGTTAAAGCCAAACTCCAGTATAAGCCAAGATTGCCGAAATATAGGAGACATTCTTACTTGAATCTTGGTGTGCTTTGTGTATTTCTTCCAGATTAGTGCAGTAATCTAGTGTGAAACTTCACATCTCTGTGTAGGAGCTTCCTGTAATAAAGACCAGTCACTGCTGCTCTCTCCTTGTACATGGCGACTGGTCTTGTCTCCACCCCCTCCTGAACCTTGTGGACCCCACTTCCACAGCTCTGCTCTTTGCACAGGCTATGTACAACACAGTGATGTCACTGCTACTTTTACAAGGTAATATGTGGGTTTGCAAATGCATTTGGTGAATTTATATCCTTGGTGGTTGAGGAATCTGGCATATACTGGTAAATTAAATTTGTGTCTGGAGTTCAGCTTTAACTTTGACCGTGGTGTGGCATTGGTGGATTCTACTGTAGTGTATTTGTTACCCTCAAGTATAAGAACGTAAACAGACTTCATCAACATACAGTATATGGTCTGAAAATGGCAAATTGAACTTTTACAACTAAAATTTAAGTATACCAATTCAACTAGTTGCTAAAAGCTTCCTTGCCCATGGTCTATTTGAAAGCAGTCAACAGCATACAGCTTTGCAGCTACTCTGTAGCCTCAGTAACACTAGGTACATCTATTATGTTTACCAACACCACTGAGTAAATAACTACTGAGCTTCAGACTAAACTGTGCATGTTTTACATCAACACTCACTCTAAATGCATTGAGGTCTATACTGCGATCCATGTATTTCTTCTTTTCATACTTCTCTCTAATAAAGGTCTCTACTGCTCTGTAGATTGCATGTTAAGGGTAGAAACAGAGGTGCAGAGCCCACAGCAATAACTAAAAAAAAAAAAAAAGAAAAAAAAAAAAGTGTGCCTATCCAGAAATAAAATTAATTAGGTATACTACAAGATCCCTGCAATGCATGCATAACATAGAAAACACTGAAAAGCCTACAGAAAAATAACCTAAAGAGGAGTTCCACCCAGGGGGGCCATTAAAAAAAAAATTAAAGCCAGCAGCTACAAATACTGCAGCTGCTGACTTTTAATTGGACACTCACCTGTCCCTGGGTCCAGCGGTGCGGGGGATCGAAGCCCCGCTCGTCCCCCCCCTCCGCTCGTCGGCGCCGGCATTTCAACTGTGGGCGCCGGGCTGTGGCTTCACAGCCTGGCACCCACTGCGCATGCGCGAGCGGCGCCGAGCGCCGTGATTGGCCGCTCAATCACCTGGGACCTGCAATGGGTCCCAGATGATTGACAGGAGGGAGGGAGAAGAGCCGAGCCCTTCCTGTGCCAGGGGGAAGTGATGTCATCAGCCCAGGCAGACGAAGGGGCAGATTACGAGGGACCACCTAGCAACAGGCATTTAGAGGTAAGTAAAAAAAAAAAAATATCCAAATGTTTTTTTGTTTTTTTTTTTAGAATTTTTTAGATATGTTTGTTTTTTTGGGTGGAACCCCACTTAACTAATGAAATTAGATCATAGAACATTCTCTGATAAGACATGCAGAAGACCTAGATGGTCTCAGAACTTTCCAAAACATCAAGGAGCCATGTGGGGAGAATGCTTTACTACCCATTTATTGCTATAAAAAGGTACAGTGCTCAAAGTATGCTTTGGAGAAATTATCTAATCTGTGTATAAACACACTGGGATTTCGTTCACAGTGGTCCTCAGGCTCCATTCACACTTGAGACTTATCATCATTGGATGCTAAAGTTGCATGACAAGTCTCACCATGTTTTTCAATGACAACTGCTCAAACATGTGCGATTTAAAGTCGCAGCGACTTTGAAAAGGTTTCTGCACTACTTTGGTCCACTTTCATGCAACTTGAGTTCCAGAGACTGCAATGTAAACCCTCAAAAGTTGCATCTGAATGTTATATATGCAACACTTGTCCATTATCATTGGCCAAAGTCACATCCATAATTGCATCAAAGTAGCAGGACTTAGGAGTCGTACAAGTGTGAATGGAGCCTATTATTATCCAAGTGATAAATGCTGGATTTTGTTAGCCCTTCCTTCCTGGGATTATTTTTGCTAGTTTTTGATACACACCAATGCAAACTGTGAGGAAAAAAAACATTAGGGTATTGCACAGCTGAGCCTATTCAGCCTAACTACCAGCGGATCTTCTCCGTCCAGGCAGACCAGGTACAGCACACATCCTTCCATTTACATGAAGGACACTTGTACAGCATAAAGAAATATGCCAAAAAAATAAAACATTTTCTATTGCCACCAAGACAAAAAATTAAAGGAATACAAAAGTTTGGAACGGTCACCAGAGCGACACATGAAGGTGTACCCATGGGGGGAAAAAAAAAAAAAAAACTTTGTAACAACTGTAAGTTGAGGATCCCACTCACTTTGGAAAGATTTCCCTGAATTTACCACTGCTTTTCCAAAAGTGAAGGGCAATCTTCCCAGTGGGACTGACAAAGCAAAAAACATAGGGGTTTTACCTCATTCTACTTTATCATTTTCTTTCCGCTTCACAATTATGTGCCACTTTGTGTTGGTCTAGCACATAAAATCCCAATAAAATATATTTTCATTCTTGGTTGTAACATGACAAAATGTGGAACATTTCAAGGGATATGAATACTTTAAGGCATTGCAATTTATCCAAAACTAAAGCAAGTTTAGCTATAAATACCTTTTGTGCTGTATGCAAGGTTATGAGCTGACAGCCATACATACTTATCAGTTCACTTTTCAACAGAACACATTATCAATTCTCGCCCACTGAGTATTAAGAGTGCCAAGACTTCCTGCCACAATTGGCCTAATTGGTATAGATTTTTGGTTGTAAGCGGAGAAATCTTAGTGATGATGTCACAGAAGTAAGCGAGTCAGAAGATCCCATCACCTCATGTAATCATCACGTGATGAAGACGTAGGGAGGAATCGGCAACGTGACGCTGACGTATGCTGGGATGTGGCGGCCATCTTGCTGGTGGGGACTGTTGGATGTGTAAACAAATGTGATTTTATATCTGGAGCATGTGAGTGCATCTCCTATTTAATTTAATTTTTAATAAACGCTGGTTGATATACTGCACTGTGTGGTCTATCTCCTTGTATTCACATGGGATGGAGTATTCTGTGGTGATCATTATTGGAGTGTTTGAAAAGGAAAGCCGATATCAGGGGTTGATTTACCTGCACTCTGGCTTGCTGTTCCAGACCAGGACGTATGGAGACTGAAGGGCTTCCTTTAGTATCCAAATGCTTATGTGGCCTTTGTAATGAAGGTCTACTAAAGAGGGTAAGTGGCTGTGTGATCGGGTGCCGGTGATGGTTTCCTTCCTTCTCACCTTCTGCTAAACCAGGGGTCTCAAACTAGTGGCCCTCCAGCTGTTGCAGAACTACAAGTCCCATCATGCCTCTGCCTGTGGGAATCATGCTTGTGCCTTGCAATGCCTCATGGGACTTGTAGTTTTACAACAGCTGGAGGGCCGCCAGTTTGAGACCCCTGTGCTAAACCATTATCTATGAACTGTGTTGAATTACGTCTTTTGGATTTACCTCCTGTGGACTTATTATACAAGCGCTGCACCTCAACTATATAAACTTTTTATTTATTTCTTCAATATTGTGCTAGCTGCTGTCTATTTAGTTATTTCATTGCAAGTGTGGATCTAAGCACAGCAGTTATTTATTTTTATTCATCACGTCCTGTTTAGCTTCTAAAACAAAAGGATACTGGTCTGTCTGCGGCCGGATAAAGTTTTCAGGTAAAAATGCTTCATACAGTCTTTTTGCTTTCCCATTTCCCATCTCTTCCATACACTGGGAAAAAAAAAAAAAAAAGAAGGACGAGAAAAGAATAAGTAATCATATGCACTCCAACTCTTCTCATTAAACAAAATGTAGCGGATATTCTCTTACCTGTATTTGTTCCTGTGTCCACTGATCCAAGTTGACAGACTTCACCCGGGATATATGGACACCCAGGTTCCTGTGGACACCAGCACAGCGAATACACACAAATACCCCAATATTCCAAGAGGCCCATCTTGGTCCTAAAATACAACAAAAAAGGACAATTACAGAAGCAGACAGTATGGGCAACGTAAATTGTACACTGCTTAGCAGCAGCAAACTTTTTTTTCCTTTTTTTTTTTTTTAATTCTGTGGCTGTTCCCCTTTATCTTGCATTTGGAACATTGCTTCAAATAGAGGAAGTGAGGCATCTTGTGACCACACTAGTGACAGATGCAAACAAACGGAAACCAGAGGGCGGAAGAGTGCACCAAGATGATCATGCTGCTTCAGTAAAAGTAACGTGTGGCTTTTTAGCACATCCCAAAGCAATCCGGGTATTGCTTGAACAGGAAAGGATCTATGTTCCAAAAGGATGTGCAGGATGTCCTCTATTTTCACTGTTATCTCATTAGTGGGAAGATTACTGTAAAGATGTCAGTTATCAAAAGCATGAAGAGCACTGCAGAGGAAAAGTATGCTATAGCTTCCTTCAACAGCCTCAGAATAAGAACTCAGCAACTTTTTTTGCCCATTTGGATATTCACACTGGGGTGTTGGCATGTGCAGAAGCGGAGTGAAGTGGTTTAAAAAAATAAAATAAATAAGCATGTTTTGCAAAGAATAACTATGTTGGCACCAGTGTTCATTTTAACGTCAAATTTTGATTTAGTTTCAGTAGTATTTTAGTCATCTGAATTGTTTTAGTCAACTAAAATCTAAAGAGCTTAGTTAAATTGTAGTGTATTATTTAAGCATTTCTCTAGAATTTCCAAACGCATTATATACTCCTAGCGTAACAATCTAATACCATGGTAATAGTTATGGTATTAAGGTTTAAACTTGCACTACAGACACAGATTTAGCCGGTTGTTGGTTTTATTTATAAAAGGCATTATATATCACAAGTTCTATAAATCAAAAATTTTGCTTTTTGACATACAGAAGTGCAATTTAAAAAAAAGAAGAAAACCCCAAAAACGGTAAACTCCATTGGCTGCAATGCCATTGCACATATTACCAACATTAAATATTAAGAAAAATAAATAAATAAGGAAGGCCTTTTTTCCCTTTCAGAAGCTTAGTAGATGCCTCCTACTTATTCTTATGTGGTAGTGCAATACATGTTTAAACTTTAATGTACTATTATGAAAAGCGGGGAATGGAATTGTTTTGCAGATTTAGAAAAGGCCAGCAAAGAGCACCAAAGAGATGGTGTGAATGAGTGTAATGTGTGGAACCTGCATAGGAAAGGGAAAGGATCGATGGCAGCCTGCCGATAGAGTCAGGGGGCTGGGGCTCTAACATACAGGTGGAGCTCCAAGGAAAGCAGAATTTCAGGTGGATAAATGTCCCCAACTCACATTTTCATTCCATTGACGAAAAATTGAATTGATTTTCGCCATAATTTTCATCAATTAACTGAATTCAAATGTTATTTTCGTTTAGATTTCATCACTGAAAACTTGCAGCTGATGGAAACTATGATGAAAATATCAGTCGATGAAATTAACACGCTTTGGCACTTTTACAATCATACACAGAGACTTTGTATCTGCAAATGGTACTTTAGTATTATTAAAAAGTGAAGATCTGCTTTTATAGGGAACATCCAAGTGATAAAAAAAAAAAAATAAACTTTAACAACAGGTTTATACTTGCCCCCGAAAGTGGCCCTGAACCTCTTCTTCTTGGGTCCCCTGCCAGAGCTCCTGGCTCCTCCTCTATAGCGAGTGCCCAGAAAGACGCCATCTATGGGGACAATTGTGCAGGCTTGCTCCGGAGCTTCGCTGTCGGCGTTTATAGACAAGACAGCGGGACTTGGCCACGCTCCACACTCCCTTATCACTGACCTTGATTGACAACCTTAGTATAGCCTGTGATACATGGAAGTTAGGGGAGAGAAGAGCTGCAGATGGGCACAGTGCTGGATCGAATGGGGCCTCAGGTAAGTAAAAAGGGGGAGTGTGGGGGGGGGGAATACTACTACCTAAACATTTTTTACCTTACTTCAAGGAAAATATTAAGATAAAAAATGTCTAGGCTTTAGAACCACTTTAATTGTGTCCGAGTAGTACTTTTTATTTGGAATTTCTTCTGAAAAAAATAGAGCACTTCTTGGTATGTAAGGGTGCCTAGACACTCCTGTGCTCACAGCCTCATAACTGCATATATGAAGTGTGAATCTAAGGCACTGCTGCCTCTGACTGTTTAGCCGGCCATACATGGATCAGAATTTGTCCGCTTTAGAAGGGACTGCACAAATTTTGATCCATGTATGGACAACCCTGGCTGTACAGCTTCTGTAAAACCAGCCTGTTGGGTGTTTTCTGAATGGTCAGTGTTGCTGGCTATAGCTAGCTACACTGATCATTCAGTTCTGATGGCGGGCAAGGCGCCCTGCTGTGAGAACACAACAGAACAGCAGGAGTGTTTCCCTGATCCACACTGAAAGTGTGGAAGGGGGAATCAGCACATTTTTGAAAAAAATAAAATAAAATAAAAAAGCAAGTATGTGGAATGGCCTGCTTTAGTTTTAGGAAATCTGGAGTAAGATCTGGTAATATCACTAGCTACTGTGCTGCTCATTGTTCTGTCTGCTAGGGACTGACCTGAAGAAGCACAGTAAGTCCGTAATGGGGAAAGATCAGCTGCAGAGAGACCACAGACAATACTGGCGACTAGTGTTTTGCTACCTTCCTGCTTTCTCTTGGGCACAGCTTCCTGAATTCAGTTCCCCTTTAAATAATGACATAAATGAACAAGTGTTTTCACAACCTGTAAGGCATGAAAACCCCATTTAAAAAATGTAGCTCTTCAATAAAAAGAGGATGAAGACTTGGTACAGAAACTTAGAGTAACTTACACAATGTGTTGCTCCGATACTAAAAGAAAAACAACAATTCCGCAACCAAAGAAAATTTGGCTAAAATTAATCTCAAGACAATTCAATTTGGCTAAGAAGTCATCAGTTATTGTTTTGAATCAATGAAAGAATGCATTTGTAGTACCAATACAGCATAATGACGTAAAGATAATTAGAAAAACTTGTAAATGAACACTGTTTATCCAGTAGCTCTAAATAACCCACAGTACTGCTAAGAAATAACATCACAAATTGCTTTCCAGAGACTTTGTGAGAGTCAGCTAATGAGGCAGGTTTCAGTCATTCACACCTACTGTGCTAATCCAATAGTCAATAGTGAAATATACCAAGTCTACTAGCAAATAGATCATCCTGTCGGTCAGCATTGAGCCAATATGCCAGCACAGACATGGTTTGTTCCTCAAGTAGCTTCAAGACTCCATAATGACTGCTGCTAATATCCAAGCTTCAGAAGGGTCTGCAAACTGCTCTTAGCTCTCAGGATTCCCACTCTCTATCTAGAAGATATATTGCACAGCTTCCATGTAGAAGCCAATGGAACAAACCGTTTCCCCAAAAATAAGCCCGGGTCTTATATTAAATTTTGGCATCAAAAGACCTAGAAGGGCTTATTTTTGGGGTAGGGCTTGACATGTGCTGTCTTCTCTCCCCCATCTCCCTGCCTATCAGGAATCCACAGAAAAATCCTAAAATGCATTGTATTATATAATGTAAACTGTGCATTTTTCTGTAATCTATTTGTGATAAATACCTTAGCGCCACTCTGCAGTTCCATGACCCACCGATCCTCTCTTCCCGCACCGACCTTAATTTTCTGGTGCAGTCCAGGGCATGCTCTGAGCATTGCAGAGGGAGGGCCCCCCCCCCCCCCCCGAGATCCCCGCTGACTGCTGGCAGAAGAGGAGAGCAGCGTGGGATCAGCTGAGCACCACTCGGTGCTTACATGGCCCGCCGGAGCTCCCTTCCCTACTCCGAGCACTGCAGGGTGGGGGGTGTGTGCGAGATCCCCCACTGGGAGAAGAGAAGGAGAGCAGCGTGGGATCAGCTGAGCACCACTCGGCGCTTACATGGCCCGCCGGAGCTCCCTTCCCTACTCCGAGCACTGCAGGGTGGGGGGTGTGTGCGAGATCCCCCACTGGGAGAAGAGAAGGAGAGCAGCGTGGGATCAGCTGAGCACCACTCGGTGCTTACATGGCCCGCCGGAGCTCCCTTCCCTACTCCGAGCACTGCAGGGTGGGGGGTGTGTGCGAGATCCCCCACTGGGAGAAGAGAAGGAGAGCAGCGTGGGATCAGCTGAGCACCACTCGGTGCTTACATGGCCCGCCGGAGCTCCCTTCCCTACTCCGAGCACTGCAGGGTGGGGGGTGTGTGCGAGATCCCCCACTGGGAGAAGAGAAGGAGAGCAGCGTGGGATCAGCTGAGCACCACTCGGCGCTTACATGGCCCGCCGGAGCTCCCTTCCCTACTCCGAGCACTGCAGGGTGGGGGGTGTGTGCGAGATCCCCCACTGGGAGAAGAGAAGGAGAACAGCAGGGGATCAGCTGAGCACCACTCGGCGCTTACATGGCCCGCCGGAGCTCCCTTCCCTACTCCGAGCACTGCAGGGTGGGGGGTGTGTGCGAGATCCCCCACTGGGAGAAGAGAAGGAGAGCAGTGTGGGATCAGCTGAGCACCACTCGGCGCTTACATGGCCCGCCGGAGCTCCCTTCCCTACTCCGAGCACTGCAGGGTGGGGGGTGTGTGCGAGATCCCCCACTGGGAGAAGAGAAGGAGAGCAGCGTGGGATCAGCTGAGCACCACTCGGCGCTTACATGGCCCGCCGGAGCTCCCTTCCCTACTCCGAGCACTGCAGGGTGGGGGGTGTGTGCGAGATCCCCCACTGGGAGAAGAGAAGGAGAGCAGCGTGGGATCAGCTGAGTGCCGCTGTATGGAAGAATCACACAGATTACAGCAACATACACAGTTTACATTATATAATATTGTAATACAGTGCATTTTAGGCTTTAACAACCACTTTAAACTAGGGCTTATTTTCGGGATAGTGCTTATATTGCAGTCGTCCTCGAAAATCACAGTAGGGCTTCTTTTCAGGGAAACACGGTATTTCAGCAGGTTGCTTTTGTCAAGGCTTTGCCTCAAGGGTGAGAGTTTCTTTAACCACTTGACAACTGGGCACTTAAACCCCCCTCGTGACCAGACCAATTTTCAGCTTTCAGCGCTCTCACACTTTGAATGACAATTACTCAGTCATGCAATACTGTACCCAAATGAATTTTTTGTCCTTTTTTTCATACAAATAGAGCTTTCTTTTGGTGGTATTTGATCACCTCTGGGTTTTTTATTTTTTGCGCTATAAATGAAAAAAGACTGCAAATTTTGAAAAAAAACGCATTTTTCTTAGTTTCTATGATAAAATTTTGCAAATTAGTAATTTTTCTTCATAAATTTTGGCCACAATTTATAATGCTACATATCTTTGGTAAAAATAACCCAAATTAGTGGATATTATTTGGTCTTTGTGAAAGTTAGAGAGTCTACAAGTTATGGTGCAAATCATAAAAAATTGATCACATCTGATGCACTGACGGCCTATCTCATTTCTTGTGACCCGAACAAGTCAGGAAAGTACAAATACCCCCCAAATGACCCCTTTTTTGAAAGTAGACAATCCAAGGTATTCAGTAAGATGCATGGTGAGCTTTTTGATGTTGTCATTTTTTCCCACAATTCTTTGCAAAATGAAGATTTCCCCCCCCCCCCACAAAATTGTCATTGTAATAGGTTATTTCTCTCACATGGCATGTATATACCACAAATGACACCCCAAAATACATTCTGCTACTCCTGAGTATGGGGATACCACATGTGTGGAACTTTTTCACAGCCTAGCCACATAGAGAGGCCCAACATGCATGGAGCACCATCACGTGTTCTAGGAGCATAAATTACACATCTAATTTGTTGACTACCTATTACACTTTTGAAGGCCCTGGAGCACCAGGACAATGACACGTGACACTGACGTGGCACTGATGACAAATGGCACTGATACGTGGCACTGATGACAGATGGCACTGATACGTGGCACTGATGACAGATGGCACTAATACATGGCACTGATGACAGATGGCACTAATACGTGGCGCTGACAGATGGCACTAATACGTGGCGCTGACAGATGGCACTAATACGTGGCGCTGACAGATGGCACTAATATGTGGCACTGATGACACATGGCACTGATATGTGGCACTGATGACATGTGGCGCTGATGACACATGGCACTGATGACACGTGGCACTGATGAAAGATGGCACTAATACATGGCACTGATGACAGATGGCACTAATATGTGGCACTGATGACACTGATGACAGGTGGCACTAATACGTGGCACTGATGACAGGTGGCACTATGTGGCACTGATGACAGGTGGCACTATGTGGCACTGATGACAGGTGGCACTATGTGGCACTGATGACAGGTGGCACTATGTGGCACTGATGACAGATGGCACTATGTGGCACTGATGACAGATGGCACTATGTGGCACTGATGACAGATGGCACTATGTGGCACTGATGACAGATGGCACTTATACGTGGCAGTGGGGACAGATGGCACTGGGGACAGATGGCAGGGGCAGATGGCAGGGGCAGATGGCAGGGGCAGATGACAGGGGCAGATGGCAGGGGCAGATGGCAGGGACTGTTAACAGCGGGACACCTTTTTTTTTTTTCTTTTACACTCACCGCCGCAGCGGTTCCGCTCTCCCTCCTCACACGCTGTCTCTGTGTGAGGAGGGAGAGCCGGCGATGGGAGATGATCTCATATGTTTACATATGAGATCCTCTCTCATTGGCACCGCCGATCGCACCGTAAACGGCCGCTGTCATTGGCCGTTTACGGTGATCTGTGACTGGCTGTGTCCGAGGGACACGGCCAGCACAAAACTTCCGCGATGTGCGCTCGCGGGAGCGCGCAATGCGGAAGCAAACAGGAGGCCGTCCAGGGACGCCCTCCCGGCAATTGGAGTCCGCGCTGTAGCCGTCTTTGGGCTATAGCGCGGATGCCTAGTGGTTAAAATAGATGGCTTTTACATCAAGCCAATCACAAAGAACTATGTGTGTCCAAAAATCTAACAGACACAATGGCATTTTTGTTTACCAGTACCCCACCCTAAAATAATGCTATCGCAACAATTAAAGCAGAACTCCAGCCAAAAATAAAATACTACACTAGCTTTTGCTCCAACATTACCCCTTCAATACAAAGATTACCGTCCCCTCCCCCAGTACATTTTTTCTGCAACTAGGAGGTGCTCAGTCTGATGGCCGATGTCCCCGAACCAACGTCCTGTGAGGCCAGGTCATGACAGACACACCCTGCCAGTTGCTATGGACAGCAAATTGAGAAGCTTTCCTCCGCCACCCTGCTTTCTCCTCCTGTCAGTATGCTTCTTGTCACAAGTACTCCTTCTGCAGCTTCTTTCTCCTCATAGTTCAGTCCCGCTGTACAGAGACTGAAAGAGGCTGCTACCAAGTCAAATTCTTGCACTGCATGAATTGAATACATTTAATGATGTATTAATTTTTACAGAGATGCATAAGTTAGTTTTTATGCCTGCCTAGATTTCACCTTAAAACCATACAGCATACATAAAAAGCAGCCCTGAATAAAGTGCTGTCTACTAGTTCCACCAGGTTTAGCTTCACTGCCCTTGAATAAATACTGTATGCAGTGTAAAATTCAAGGAAAAGCTGCCTAAGGCCCCTTTCACACTTATACGACTTGTCCCACGATTTTGTACTGCAAAATCGTATGACAAGTCATTCTCCATGATTTTCAATGACTACCATTCATATTGGCACGACTTTAAGTCGTGCCGACTTGAAAGTAGTCCCTGCACTATGCACTTGCACTATGCACTTGCACTTCTATGCAAGTTGTACTCCATAGACCTCAATGTTAAACCCTGAAGTAGCATGCAAGTCGTGCCTGAATAATATAGACACGACTTCAGTACGACTTTGTAAGCACAAGCCTGGCCTCGCTATTCGGGAAAGGAAAACTTTTCTTTCCTTTCCCGATGAGCGACAGGCAGTGCTGACAGCTGTCTGGTATGAATCCAGAGGGGGAACGCCGCGCCAAGTTTTAAATGAAAAAACCGGCGTGGGTTCCCCCCCAGGGGCATACAAGGCCCTTAGGTCTGGTATGGATTGTAAGGGGAACCCCCTACGCCGAAAAATCGGCGTGGGGGTCCCCCCAAAATCCATACCAGACCCTTATCCGAGCATGCAGCCCGGCCGGTCAGGAATGGGGGTGGGGAAGAGCTAGCGCCCCCCCCCTCCTGGACCGTACCAGGCCGCATGCCCTCAACATGGGGGTGGGTGCTTTGGGGCATGGGGGGCGCCCTGCGGCCCCCCCACCCCAAAGCACCTTGTCCCCATGTTGATGAGGACAAGGGCCTCTTCCCGACAACCCTGGCCGTTGGTTGTCAGGGTCTGCGGGCGGGGGGCTTATCGGAATCTGGGAGCCCCTTTAATAAGGGGGCCCCCAGATCCCGGCACCCCACCCTATGTGAATAAGTATGGGGTACATGGTACCCCTACCCATTCACCTAGGGAAAAAAGCGTCAATAAAAAACACAGTACACAGGTTTTTTAGATAATTTATTAGGCAGCTTCGGGATCTTCTTCCGACTTCGGGGGTCCTCTTCCGACTTCGGGGGTCTCTCCGCTGTCCGCATCTTCTGCCGGCTCCTCCGCTATCTTCTGCAGCTCAATTGCTAGCGGTGGTCCGGACTTCTGCCTTCTTCTTTTCTTCCAGAGATGTTGACACGACGCTCTCTCCAGCTGGAATGGTCTCTGAACGCTCCGCAACGGACTTATATAGGCGGTGACCCCGCCCCCTTATGAGGTCACTGTCTCGGGGAATGCTGGGACTGTGCCATCATAAGGGGGCGTGGTCATCACCCGGTGACCACGCCTCCTAAAACGTCACAGACCCAGCATGCCCAGGGACTGTGACGGCATAAGGGGGCGGGGTCACCGCCTATATAAGTCCCTTGCGGAGCGCACAGAGACCATTCTGGCTGGAGAGAGCGTCGTGTCAACATCTCTGGAAGAAAAGAGGGAAGAAGACGATCCAGAGGTCCGGACCACCGCTGGCAAAAGAGCGCCAGAAGATAGCGTTGGAGCCGGCAGAAGATGCGGACACCGGGAGAAGACGTCGGAGAGACCCCCGAAGTCGGAAGAGGACCCCCGAAGTCGGAAGAAGATCCCGGAGCTGCCTAATAAATTATTTTAAAAACCTGTGTACTGTGTTTTTTATTGACGCTTTTTTCCCTAGGTGAATGGGTAGGGGTACCATGTACCCCATACTTATTCACATAGGGTGGGGTGCCGGGATCTGGGGGCCCCCTTATTAAAGGGGGCTCCCAGATTCCGATAAGCCCCCCGCCCGCAGACCCCGACAACCAACGGCCAGGGTTGTCGGGAAGAGGCCCTTGTCCTCATCAACATGGGGACAAGGTGCTTTGGGGTGGGGGGGCCGCAGGGCGCCCCCCATGCCCCAAAGCACCCACCCCCATGTTGAGGGCATGCAGCCTGGTACGGTCCAGGAGGGGGGGCGCTAGCTCGTCCCCACCCCCATTCCTGACCGGCCGGGCTGCGTGCTCGGATAAGGGTCTGGTATGGATTTTGGGGGGACCCCCACGCCGATTTTTCGGCGTAGGGGGTTCCCCTTACAATCCATACCAGACCTAAGGGCCTAGTATGCCCCTGGGGGGGAACCCACGCCAGTTTTTTTATTTAAAACTTGGCGTGGAGTTCCCCCTTATGATTCATACCAACCACTGTATGTTTTCATTTGTTAATGCCAAAAACGTGGCAAAGTAGTACTGCTCCCCAATCGCGGTAAAATCGCGGCAAAATCGCGGCCGCGAAATCGCGGTAAAATCGTGCGACTTTGAAGTCGTATAAGTGTGAAAGGGGCCTAAGTCAGAGTCTAATTACAAAACTATTTGTCAATTGCCTACCTTTTAACTTCGATAAACTGTAAATATAAAAAAAAAAAAATGTGGAACTCTTATATCCCCCAACCAGTGGAACACGTGACCTTCAGTTTTTTTTAATGGCGCTTAAGGCTTCATTTCAACAGATGCTCACAAGTATCCTAACATCTGCTATGTGATGTTGTCCTCATAAGTTATGAAGTTTTGATGTCACAGAGTTTGCATAATTTATATGCCCCGACTGAAATTATTTTTTGAGAGGTACTATATTTCCTATACTTAAAGCGGACCTTCGGTCATTTTTTCATCTTTCCATCTATTAAATCTTCTGCCCCTGTTGTTTTAACTTTGGATAGTAAAACATTTTTTTTTTCTGACAGCAAATACCTTATACAGCCCACTTCCTGTTTCTTGTCTTGTAAAAAGGCTAGGCTTATGACATCACAGCTCTCTTACTTGTGAGAGTTAGCCAGGTAGGGAGGGGGGAATGAATCATAAGAGGACCAATGAGAGCTGCAGAGCTGGAGGTGTGCCTCTGCGTAAATTCAGGAAGTGAACAGGCAGCAGCTTCAACTGCCCACAGTTAAAATGGTTGCAGCTAGACTCAGTGGAGGGAGATTTCTGCAGCATATTTGGGAAGCACAGAATCACAGTATATATAAAATAATATGCAAAGTGGTTGGAGGGAAGCTTCAGAATGGCAAAGATGTTTTTATTACAAATTCTGTGAGCAGACTGTAGTTCCTCTTTAAAAGTAACCCTCTCACAATGTCAAAGCTAGTAATATTCAAATTAACCAGAAGGCACATGATGTTAATGGGATATCTATTTAGATTTCGGTGGGTATATCTCAGGAGCCTCCTTTAACAATCACTATAGAAAGCAAAATCGTTTCTAGACCCTCTACCAATATCTGGAAACAGGCAGTGAAGCCTTACGGCTTCCCGCTGAGCATGCATGAGCTACACTGCGCTTTGTGAATGGTCTTGCACTCTTCTGGGACCTGTGATGTGTCCTAGAAGGCTGTTTGGGAAGTAGGGGCAATCTACCCACAAATGGGAGGGGGTACCAGTCAAAGTAAGGTACCCCCTCTCAAAAGTGTCAGTTCTTAAAAAGGAGAGGATGCAAAGAAGTGAGAGACTTCCTCTTTTGGTTGATGCTTTACAATAGCAGATCACCAAACACATTTGAAGACTGTATATCCCCTACAACTGTGCTATCCAACAAATCAACCTTTGTTTATAAACCTTTATAAATGTGAAAACAGCTGTGATTAGATAAATATAATATATCTACTTACATGACCAGCACTAAAGTTTAAAGTGGTTTTAAACCCAAAAGTAAACATTTCTTATAGCAGCTTACAAATCATTAGATGTGGTGGCTCTATTCTCTCTTTTAACACACCTCCTGTATTGAAGTGCCCCCAATCTGGATGGAAAAGCACAGGGGGAACCTTTGGGCAGCAGCATTGTTAACCTGGGGGAAGGGGACTGTTAAAGTGGAGGGCTAAAAAAATAAAAAATAAAAAACATTTGAAAAAAAAAAATAAATAAAAAAAAAAAATTTAACTTACCTAAACCCTTGTTGCTAGGCAGTCTTCCTAATCTGCCTCTTCCTATTCTGCGCCATGTTCTGCTCCTCGGTGAGCACCCCCGTTGCCTTCTGGGAACGGTGTGTGTTCCCAGAACAACATGGGCCCACTGCGTGCGCAGTAGGAAACTGGCAGTGAAGCTGCCAAGGCTCCACTGCCTGTTTCCCTTACTTAGGATAGCGGTGCCAGGACCCGAGAGCCGAGGGATGGGTCGGCCTCGGGCAGCTGATATCACAGGCACCCAGAACAGGTAAGTACTTATTTAAAGTCAGCAGCTACAGTGTTTGTAGCTGCTGACTTTTAATTTTTTTTTTTTTTTCAGGGACGGAACCCCGCTTTAAATGTACTAGCAGATTTAGAAAGGCCAACAAATCTTTACAAGCAGTTACTTTTCCTTTTGGGATAACGTTTTTTAAATAAAAACAGCTGATTATTGTAAGTCCCCCTGTCAGTGGTAAATGTTTTGTCTCATCCCTCTAACTGCTTCATCTGCAGGAGAGTATGTTCTTTTGAAAACAGACTTACTGAGCAGGTATAAATAAGCAATAGAATAATAGTTTGCTTTTGGGTTTAATACTGCCTTAAATATGTTCTAAAAATAAATACAATGTTGTCTTTTTGTGCAACGGTTTTATTCATCACACAAAAAATGTTGTTGCAAAAGGGATCCATCACACCACTTAAATTATTCACAGGATTGTATGTGTTTCTTTACTCCACCATCAAATGAGCTCCAACTGTTATCCACAGCCGCCTTCAGAAAGGCTCACTCACCAGATGGGACGAACCACAAATTATAAAAGGTCAGAAGCGCATTTTCACCAATATCTCCAGATCTCTCATAGGGAAAAAAAAAAAAAAAAGCATCCAGATAGGAACACACAAATATTTCATAAATGATCTAATTCCCATTATTCCAATGCCACTTACATAGTTGTGTACATTACATGAGTGCACCAAGCACTAGGATAAACAGCATGCGGTGCTGTGGAGCATTTACCTAGTTATGGCTTTGTTTGCACTTGTGGTTGAGTGATGGTAAAGGTATGCAGCTGAGCTGTGTTTTTACTGCCCCTGCCCTCCCCCCCCCCCAAACACTCACCCCTTAACTACAAAGGCAGCGGACAGGGATATAAATATGTTGCAGTTGCAATGTTTTGTAAGACGGTGCAGCAAAATTTATCTATACTGTTGCAGGGACTGAATAGGGCAAAAGCGTGGTGGTGTGTTAGGGGTTAAAACAGGCAGTGAGGAGTTGAATAGTGCCTCCTCACCACCCTCTGAAAAGCAATCCACCACAGATCGCTCTCAGGAGGGCACCGGAAGTGTAAATAAAAAGGCCCACTCACGACAGATGCGGTGGGATGCGTACAGCAGTCTGCATCTCTTTCACACCATAAACACATGAAAACGCTCAGAAACACAATGCAACACAGCACACATAAAAGTCCAAAAAAGAAAAAAAGGAAGTGACCTCAAAAGAAGAGCAAGCAAAAGCTTAAGCCTGGTACACACTATTAATTCCCCCCCCCCCCCCGTTTAACCCAGCGGGCTGAATGAAAAAATACTGAAAAGCTTGGGAGGAGCTCGTTGTACTAACTATGTGATGTTAGTAAAGCGATCTCCCCTGCTGAGTTATTGTGTTCTGACATAGGAATGTCACCCCCCCGCCAGAACACTCCAGGTCAGTGCTCTCAGCTATTGGCTGAAAGCGCTGATCGGACGCCGATCGGCAGCCTTTTTTCAGTCATGCACCATCATCAGAAGGTCAGACTGGCTGCTGTGCACATGGCTCGGTTTCTATTGAACCGGCTGCTGTCACCCGATATTCGGCCCGTGTGTACAACCCTTCAGGAAAAATTAACCACAAAGGGCTTGTTCACACTTGACTAAATTTCTAATGCTCAACAAAAGCTCCTATAGTGTTTGCATGGCGTTAGTATGGGCGTCAGACAGGCGTCAAGGAGCCTCAGTATGGGCATTAGACAGGCGTCTTACAAGCATTAATGAGGAGTTAAAAATGCTCCCCAAACACCCTACAGGCAGCTTTGAAGCGTTTGACGAGCATTAAAACTGCTCCACAAATGCCTAATCCATTACAGTAAACGAATCTTAACGCCCCGCAACTGTCTGCCAGAGCAATTGCGAGGCGTTACCATAGACTTGAATGGGAGGCATTGGAAGGCTTCAAAATGCCTCCTGACTCGACATGAGGCTTCAATTTTGAAGCTTATGCCCCGTACACACGGTCGGACTTTGTTCGGACATTCCGACAACAAAATCCATGGATTTTTTCCGACGGATGTTGGCTCAAACTTGTCTTGCATACACACGGTCACACAAAGTTGTCGGAAAACCCGATCATTCTGAACGCGGTGATGTAAAACACGTACGTTGGGAATATAAACGGGGCAGTAGCCAATAGTTTTCATCTCATTATTTATTCTGAACATGCGTGGCACTTTGTGCGTCGGATTTGTGTACACACGATTGGAAATTCCGAAAATTTTATAGCAAGCTCTCAAACTTTGTGTGTCGGAAATTCCTATGGAAAATGTGTGATGGAACCCACACACGTTCGGAATTTCTGACAACAAGGTCCTATTACACATTTTCCATCTGAAAATCCGACCGTTTGTACGGGGCATTAGTGTGAACAGCACTATGTGCTGTCCATTGTATCTTGTGCATAGGCGTTTGAGGGGCCTTTTTAACGCCTCTCAAAACACCTGTTCTTAAAGTGGGGTTCCACCCAAAAAACAAAACTACCTGTAAAAATTCTAAAAAAAAAAAAAAAAAAAAAAAAAAACATTTGGATATTTTTTTTTTTTTCACTTACCTCTAAATGCCTGTTGCTAGGTGGTCCCTCGTAGTCTGCCTGTCCCTTAGCCTGGGCTGGTGACATCACTTCCTCCTCGGCACAGGAAGGGCTCCGCTCTGCTCCCTCCCTCCTGTCAATCATCTGGGACCCATTACAGGTCCCAGGTGATTGAGCGGCCAATCACGGCGCACCTCGCGCATGCGCAGTGGGTGCCAGGTTGTGAAGCCACAGCCCGGCGCCCACAGTTGAAATGCCGGCGCCGACGAGCGGAGGGGGGAGACGAGCGGGGCTTCGATCCCCCGCATCGCTGGACCCAGGGACAGGTGAGTGTCCAATTAAAAGTCAGCAGCTGCAGTATTTGTAGCTGCTGACTTTTAATTTTTTTTTTTTTGACGGCCCCCCTGGGTGGAACTCCTCTTTAATGCCAGTGTGAACTCAGCCAAAGGAAAGTAAATGAGCTTTAAAAATGCATGTCAATTGCACGCCAAAGTACAGTTTCTGGCGTGAATGGGCCCTAAAAGCGGTGGATCCATTTAGGACATTTTGTGTGTGGTGAATGAAACCCAGCTACACAGAAAGATTACAGATTTTGCAACATTGTATTTATTGTTTGTATTAAATATCGGAACTTAGTCCTGGCTCTTTATGTGGATATAACATTTGAAAATGGGGCATAAATATGCCCATACTGGTAAAAACTGCAATGACCAGAAAAATAAAAATTGCCCCTTTCCTTTGTAAGCAGATCAAGCAATTACATACAGGTCTATATGTGAGTAATGTGGTAGAGTTATTTTACACACTATAGGTTTTACTGCCTATGCTGTGCACAAACTGACATGTAAACCCTTGACATTGCTAGAAATTATCAGGTATATAGCTCTTTGTCCCTTGTAGCCAAATATGATGAGGAACAATAGTTGACAAAGCAATCATGTAGAATCCTCTACATAAGTTCAACAAGATAAAAATAAAAAAAAATAAAAAAAATCTACCTCCTCCTCGCCAGGCTTGTTATATATGTAAAAGGTTAACCCATTTTATATAGCTAAAGAATGCAAGTTTTTTGCTGTTACACCACAACAGTTGTGTACACTGTCAACACAGTGCAATCAATACATCTACACCCAAGCAGGAAGCCATTCTATCCCTGAAAAATATAGCACAGGGGTGTCAAACTCAATTTCATCGTGGGCCGCATCAGCATTACGATTGTCCTCAAAAGAGCCGGTTGTATCTGTAAGATTAGATATCCAGCGCATCCCCTCCCCTTACATTAGATGTCAAGAGCCACCCCACCATCAGAAGTTGGGTCCCCTACTCTCCCTAACATCCCAGTGCACCCCCTTTCCTTATGCTGCTGCTGGGAAGAAGCTGGATGCATTGCTTGAAAGCAGAAAGTAGGGGTCTGGAGGTGGACCAGAGGGCTGGAGCTCTCCCGTAGCTGAGGTGTGAGGGCCACATGAAATGGCCTGGAGGGCCGAATTCGACCCACGGGCCTTGTGTTTGACACCTGTGATCTAGAACCTCTGACCTAACAGAGTAGAAAGATGTTTCTCACAGTAAGGACAAAGTAATCAGATTGTTTTGTCTCTTTAGGCCCCTTTCACACGATCGGACAGTTCAGGTCCGCCTGTCAGTTTTGACGGCGGACCTGAACGAGCGCTCCATGTTAGCCTATGGAGCGACAGATGTCAGTGGAGACATGTCCGCTGACATCCGACCCCGTCCGATCCGCTAAAAGCAGACGGATGGCCCTACGTCCAGGTCTGACGCTGGCGGATCGGATGAGATCTGATGAAAACGGACATGCTGTCCGTTTTCATCCGATCCCTCCATAGGCGGCAGCGGCGCCTGACAAGCTCCTCCCCTCTCAGTGAGCAGAGAGGGACCTGTCATCCGCCGGCTTAGCGGAGATCAACGGACTGATCTCCCGCTGAGCCGGTGGACCGAGGCGGGCTCCTTGGAAACAGAGTCTGCCTCGTGTGAAAGGGGCCTAAAGTAGAAAATAATTGGATGCATCACGTCACAACAATTATTTTCACCTGCACACCAGACAAACCCTCTTCTCCTGTCTTTGGCAGCTCACAGAGGGTACACTGGTTTATCTTATAAACAGTCACTTTGCTAAATCCTTTAGTAAACAAGCATATTGTGTATGAAGTGTGATAAGCATCAGTCATTATCACTCATGAAATAATTTATATTGCACAGAATGGAATTTGAATTCTGGGTCTTAAAAAGTGCACGTATACACCCTAAGACCTTTTTTTTTTTTTTATTTGGCTTTAGGTCAATTAGGAAAGGGTCAAAACCCATTTGTTGATTTTTGTTTTTAATGTTTGTTATCTTTCAGCGCACCAACGCATACAGTTGCATCTTCTATTGTATTTCAATGAGAACCTATACGTGGCAGCAGTGGATCCTGGGAATGTAATTACGTGGGCTCTGTGAAGTCATGCACATAAAGCCTAAGATCTCATGCACACTGTGCGTTTTTGACACTACTGTTAAAGTGGTTGTAAACCTCCGATTGTGACTTTTACCTATGTGCAAGCCTTATTCTAGGCTTACCTATAGGTAATGGAAATATCTCCTAAAACGTACATCGTTTAGGAGATATTTGCTGTACACTGCGAAGAATAAACTGTGCCCTCTGTGCTGTTTCTTCACTCCAAGTTCAGTGACTGACGGGTCACGCAGCTCTGGTCAGTCACAGAGCCGGAGTCTGTACCCCCAGAAGAAAGAGGGGGGAAGATGGATGCGGCCACCAGCGGGGACAGGGCAGGCTTCGTTTTGCAGGTAGTCTGCATCGCATTATGCTTTTACTTTGCAGGGGAACAAAGAGAAAAATAAAACCCATCAACATCTCCTAAACGCTGCTAACGCCGGTGCCCAGCATTTTATTTTCTTCAAAGCATAGGCCGCCACCGTCCTCATCAACCAGTTAATAGCTGGTTGTTAACCAATTGCTGCCCACCATACAGAAAAATGACAGCGGCAAAGTGGTTCCAATATAGGATATCAAGCAACTGTGCACATCGGGGGCGCGCATCGCGGCGATCGTTGTTGCGGGGGTGTCAGTCTGAAAGTCCTATTGAAAGAATGATGCATCTGAGCGGGTAGAGCCCAATTTTAAAATATGGCAGTGACTGAGGAGGAGACTGACCCTCGCATGCCTGGGAGGAGCTGGATAGTAACAGGTTACACCCTAAATACAGGGTTAACATGTTACTAAAGCTGAACGTATCCTTTAAGCAGCAGAGTCAATGAGGGCTGGCCATGGCAAAAATGATAAACTAGTTTGATAGGCATTACCACTGAATTGAAGTAGTTGTGGTGCGGTCCTTTTAAAAGAGAAGGAAAGTTTTTTGTTTTTTTTTCACATTTATGCTTACCTAGGTGGATGCAGCATAGGTCCAATCTACAATGAGAGCCGAGTCACAGCTGCCTGCTCTTCTCCCTCCTTCCCAGGGACCTGGGGGATCCAAACTCCATAGTTGGGATGACACGGTGCCTGGACTGACATCAGCAGAGAGTGGACTTCAGTCCACTCTCTGCTGAAAACAGGTCACAGGAGTGCAAAACAAATTGGCAGGGCTTCTATGGATCACAGAATGCAAACAAGCTTTGGCTTCTCCTTTAAGGGTTAAAACAGACAACCTATTGCCTCCCAGCCATCCTCTGAAAAGTGATCCACTGTAGATCATGTTTCAGAGGGCTGAGAAGGGCTACCACAAAGGAGTAATGCCTAGTACACGCGTATGAGATTACCAGACAAATTATCATCTTTTTTGTTTTTTTGCATTCTAGTCTCATATCAAAAATTAGGAATTCACTAAAGATGAGGCTGTCAGTTCAGGTGTGTACACAGAGGGATGAGAGTGAGAAGCAGAGGACAGCAGTCATGTGATGAGGTTGTCAGTTCAGGTGTGTACACTGAGGGATGAGGGTGTCAGTTCAGTTGTGTACACAGAGGGATAAGAGTGAGAAGCAGAGGACATCAGTCATGTGATGAGGCTGTCAGTTCAGGTGTGTACATGGAGGGATGAGAGTGAGAAGCAGATGACAGCAGTCATGTGATGAGGGTGTCAGTTCAGGTGTGTACATGGAGGGATGAAAGTGAGAAGCAGATGACAGCAGTCATGTGATGAGGTTGTCAGTTCAGGTGTGTACATGCATGGAGGGGTGAGAGTGAGAAGCAGATGACAGCAGTCATATGATGAGGGTGTCAGTTCAGGTGTGTACATGCATGGAGGGGTGAGGGTGTCAGTTCAGGTGTGTACATGCATTGAGCGGTGAGGGTGTCAGTTCAGGTGTGTACATGGAGGGGTGAGGGTGTCAGTTCAGGTGTGTACATGGAGGGGTGAGGGTGTCAGTTCAGGTGTGTACATGGAGGGGTGAGGGTGTCAGTTCAGGTGTGTACATGCATGGAGGGGTGAGGGTGTCAGTTCAGGTGTGTACATGCATGGAGGGGTGAGGGTGTCAGTTCAGGTGTGTACATGCATGGAGGGGTGAGGGTGTCAGTTCAGGTGTGTACATGGAGGGGTGAGGGTGTCAGTTCAGGTGTGTACATGGAGGGGTGAGGGTGTCAGTTCAGGTGTGTACATGGAGGGGTGAGGGTGTCAGTTCAGGTGTGTACATGGAGGGGTGAGGGTGTCAGTTCAGGTGTGTACATGGAGGGGTGAGGGTGTCAGTTCAGGTGTGTACATGGAGGGGTGAGGGTGTCAGTTCAGGTGTGTACATGGAGGGGTGAGGGTGTCAGTTCAGGTGTGTACATGGAGGGGTGAGGGTGTCAGTTCAGGTGTGTACATGCATGGAGGGGTGAGGGTGTCAGTTCAGGTGTGTACATGCATGGAGGGGTGAGGGTGTCAGTTCAGGTGTGTACATGCATGGAGGGGTGAGGGTGTCAGTTCAGGTGTGTACATGCATGGAGGGGTGAGGGTGTCAGTTCAGGTGTGTACATGCATGGAGGGGTGAGGGTGTCAGTTCAGGTGTGTACATGGAGGGGTGAGGGTGTCAGTTCAGGTGTGTACATGCATGGAGGGGTGAGGGTGTCAGTTCAGGTGTGTACATGCATGGAGGGGTGAGGGTGTCAGTTCAGGTGTGTACATGCATGGAGGGGTGAGGGTGTCAGTTCAGGTGTGTACATGCATGGAGGGGTGAGGGTGTCAGTTCAGGTGTGTACATGGAGGGGTGAGGGTGTCAGTTCAGGTGTGTACATGCATGGAGGGGTGAGGGTGTCAGTTCAGGTGTGTACATGCATGGAGGGGTGAGGGTGTCAGTTCAGGTGTGTACATGCATGGAGGGCTGAGGGTGTCAGTTCAGGTGTGTACATGCATGGAGGGCTGAGGGTGTCAGTTCAGGTGTGTACATGCATGGAGGGCTGAGGGTGTCAGTTCAGGTGTGTACATGCATGGAGGGCTGAGGGTGTCAGTTCAGGTGTGTACATGCATGGAGGGGTGAGGGTGTCAGTTCAGGTGTGTACATGCATGGAGGGGTGAGGGTGTCAGTTCAGGTGTGTACATGGAGGGGTGAGGGTGTCAGTTCAGGTGTGTACATGGAGGGGTGAGGGTGTCAGTTCAGGTGTGTACATGGAGGGGTGAGGGTGTCAGTTCAGGTGTGTACATGGAGGGGTGAGGGTGTCAGTTCAGGTGTGTACATGGAGGGGTGAGGGTGTCAGTTCAGGTGTGTACATGGAGGGGTGAGGGTGTCAGTTCAGGTGTGTACATGGAGGGGTGAGGGTGTCAGTTCAGGTGTGTACATGGAGGGGTGAGGGTGTCAGTTCAGGTGTGTACATGGAGGGGTGAGGGTGTCAGTTCAGGTGTGTACATGGAGTGGTGAGGGTGTCAGTTCAGGTGTGTACATGCATGGAGGGGTGAGGGTGTCAGTTCAGGTGTGTACATGGAGGGGTGAGGGTGTCAGTTCAGGTGTGTACATGCATGGAGGGGTGAGGGTGTCAGTTCAGGTGTGTACATGCATGGAGGGGTGAGGGTGTCAGTTCAGGTGTGTACATGGAGGGGTGAGGGTGTCAGTTCAGGTGTGTACATGGAGGGGTGAGGGTGTCAGTTCAGGTGTGTACATGCATGGAGGGGTGAGGGTGTCAGTTCAGGTGTGTACATGCATGGAGGGGTGAGGGTGTCAGTTCAGGTGTGTACATGCATGGAGGGGTGAGGGTGTCAGTTCAGGTGTGTACATGCATGGAGGGGTGAGGGTGTCAGTTCAGGTGTGTACATGCATGGAGGGGTGAGGGTGTCAGTTCAGGTGTGTACATGCATGGAGGGGTGAGGGTGTCAGTTCAGGTGTGTACATGCATGGAGGGGTGAGGGTGTCAGTTCAGGTGTGTACATGCATGGAGGGGTGAGGGTGTCAGTTCAGGTGTGTACATGCATGGAGGGGTGAGGGTGTCAGTTCAGGTGTGTACATGCATGGAGGGGTGAGGGTGTCAGTTCAGGTGTGTACATGGAGGGGTGAGGGTGTCAGTTCAGGTGTGTACATGGAGGGGTGAGGGTGTCAG
The DNA here is from genome assembly GCA_037952835.1 of Lithobates septentrionalis. Taxonomy (NCBI): domain Eukaryota; kingdom Metazoa; phylum Chordata; class Amphibia; order Anura; family Ranidae; genus Lithobates; species Lithobates septentrionalis. The sequence goes on along the minus strand of JBBDGP010000366.1, from coordinate 1,108 downwards.
TTCAGGTGTGTACATGCATGGAGGGGTGAGGGTGTCAGTTCAGGTGTGTACATGGAGGGGTGAGGGTGTCAGTTCAGGTGTGTACATGGAGGGGTGAGGGTGTCAGTTCAGGTGTGTACATGGAGGGGTGAGGGTGTCAGTTCAGGTGTGTACATGGAGGGGTGAGGGTGTCAGTTCAGGTGTGTACATGGAGGGGTGAGGGTGTCAGTTCAGGTGTGTACATGGAGGGGTGAGGGTGTCAGTTCAGGTGTGTACATGCATGGAGGGGTGAGGGTGTCAGTTCAGGTGTGTACATGGAGGGGTGAGGGTGTCAGTTCAGGTGTGTACATGGAGTGGTGAGGGTGTCAGTTCAGGTGTGTACATGCATGGAGGGGTGAGGGTGTCAGTTCAGGTGTGTACATGGAGGGGTGAGGGTGTCAGTTCAGGTGTGTACATGCATGGAGGGGTGAGGGTGTCAGTTCAGGTGTGTACATGCATGGAGGGGTGAGGGTGTCAGTTCAGGTGTGTACATGGAGGGGTGAGGGTGTCAGTTCAGGTGTGTACATGCATGGAGGGGTGAGGGTGTCAGTTCAGGTGTGTACATGCATGGAGGGGTGAGGGTGTCAGTTCAGGTGTGTACATGCATGGAGGGGTGAGGGTGTCAGTTCAGGTGTGTACATGCATGGAGGGGTGAGGGTGTCAGTTCAGGTGTGTACATGCATGGAGGGGTGAGGGTGTCAGTTCAGGTGTGTACATGCATGGAGGGGTGAGGGTGTCAGTTCAGGTGTGTACATGCATGGAGGGGTGAGGGTGTCAGTTCAGGTGTGTACATGCATGGAGGGGTGAGGGTGTCAGTTCAGGTGTGTACATGCATGGAGGGGTGAGGGTGTCAGTTCAGGTGTGTACATGGAGGGGTGAGGGTGTCAGTTCAGGTGTGTACATGGAGGGGTGAGGGTGTCAGTTCAGGTGTGTACATGGAGGGGTGAGGGTGTCAGTTCAGGTGTGTACATGCATGGAGGGGTGAGGGTGTCAGTTCAGGTGTGTACATGCATGGAGGGGTGAGGGTGTCAGTTCAGGTGTGTACATGCATGGAGGGGTGAGGGTGTCAGTTCAGGTGTGTACATGCATG